>JAGXOD010000011.1:9397500-9732500 GCA_020368025.1 Brachyhypopomus occidentalis
TGTATGCTTCCCAGGGAACTGAAATTACCAGGAGGTCCATTGACAGGTCTTTCCCCATACCTATCATCATCATTATCCATAATCACCTCTCTAATCATCCAGCAGTGAACTCAAAGTCAACAGCGGATTCTAATTAGATGGAGAGGACAAAGGGGTATCTGGAGTTCCAAAAAAAGACGAACTGAAACTAGAATGGTGGCAGCTGGTTACCGTGAGCGCTAAAACATAAGATTCAAAAACACGCTGCATCGGAGCGCGTGCCACATTTGCGGCTGATTCTGGGCCTTCGCCGCACGCTGTAGGAACATCTCGGAAGCAGCTCTCTGATTCCCAGAATCGTTTGAGCGGGATTTTATTTCTAGCTAAATGTGGTCAACCTTTCTTCCTCTGCATCCCTCCCCGTCTCTCTCGCGCGCTCCCCCTTGGGTCATGCAATTACCCCGCGCAGCACACGCTAACTACAGGCCTACATTATTTATGGGAGCCGATCTGTACCGGCCTAAACTGGTGTGAGACCCTAAATACTGCGGGTACAGAGACCTCCTCTCCCACTGAGCAACAACAGAGCTCAAGATCTGAACGTAAACACGGCCCCTTTCAGAATTGTAGGGGTTTTTTTGGATAAAAATAACTGGCTGGACCTGCGCTGACGCAACATCATTGGTCAGTTTCACCTCAGCTTTAAAGTGCAGTAATTGCAAGTCATTTTTAAAACTGGGAGCTCATTGAAGCTTTAACCAAACTTCAGCGTGTCAAGGAAACCTCAGGTTAATATGTACACCGAGAACACGCTGTGTGCTCGCAGGGTCTCGATTTTCCAGTAGACATCAGCATTAGAAAGAATGACCGGAGGATACGATGGGTATGTCGGGCATCTGCTCAACTTTAAAGAATGGAACCCAACCCAGTGCTGGCACCATGAATGGTCATTGTAGAGTGTGACGTGATGGATAACAGTCTGGAGGGTGCAGCTTTGCTTCCAGCCCACAGGGCAGCGAGGGGGGCGAGAGAGCAGTGGTAGGCCAGAACTTCCCTGCGCCACACTGCATTTTGATGACATCTGCATTCAACGATATATCATTGTAAATGAAAAGCAAAATAAAAGTCAGCACCCATAGATGAGGACATGGTTCGAAACGGAATGTTTTGGGTATTCCCAGTTTCCTTTTTTCAGGTTGTGCTATCACACTGGGAATATATCATAAAGACATACACTCACCGGCCAGTGACTTTGAACGTGGCATGGTTGTTGGTGCCAGGTGGGCTGGTCTGAGAATTTCAGAAACTGCTGATCTACTGGGATTTTCACGCACAACCATCTCTAGGGTTTACAGAGAATGGTCCGAAAAAGAGAAAATATCCAGTGAGCGGCAGTTCTGTTGGCACAAATGCCTTGTTGTTGCCAGAGGTCAGAGGAGAATGGCCAGACTGGTTCGAGCTGATAGAACGGCAACAGTAACTCAAATAAGCAGTCGTTACAACCGAGGCATACAGAGGAGCATCTCTGAACATTACAACCGAGGCATACAGAGGAGCATCTCTGAACATTACAACCGAGGCAGAGGAGCATCTCTGAACATTACAACCGAGGCAAGCATATCTGCATCATGGATGTGCTGCCGACAAATCTGCAGCAACTGCGTGATGCTATCATGTCAATATGGACCAGAATCTCTGAGGAATGTGTCCAGTATCTTGTTGTATCTATGCCACGAAGGATTAAGGCAGTTCTGAAGGCAAAAGGGGGTCCTAACTGGTACTAGCAAGGTGTACCTTATAAAGTGGCTGGTGAATGTATCATACAGACATATCGTAAAGGGAAGATGCTGCATGGTTCATAGGAGTTCTGGAGATTAAAGTGTGGATCATGGCCTCAGAAACCAGAATTGTCCCCTTTGACCAGACTTCAGTCCCCGTTCAGGGGATTTTCATCTAGGATGTTTTATTAAGAGTAACCAGCCATAAATTCCAGCTCAAACTTTTTTAGTGATTTCCATGCAAAAGTCCCCACACAACAGGGTTTTTTAATATACAAAAGCATATCACACAAAACACTGATATGTATTATATAATAAACCCACCCATTTAAGAAAAGAAACAATTCTCTAATAAAATTGTAGTTACAAGATAAATTAGTATAACATAACAGATTATGATTTGATGTAGCCTATTCAGTATGTTGATTATCTACCACCACAGTGCCTTAGTGACGACTGACATTTACTTTTTTCTCTGTGATTTGATTGCTCCAGTGATAGTAGTGCCCCTGTCCATCTACCTGTCCATCCCCTGTCTGGGTAGCAGCAGTGTGTATCTCCTGGGATCCTGCCGATGTGGGTGGTTTCTCACAGGTATGTGTAACCCCATTGTTGCAGCATGACCGTTAACTGTCTTTACATTTTAAGTGATCAAGCTTTTTGATAAGCTTAAAAAAATTACCCAAGGCAGAGAAAATGTCAATGTACGACACAAACAAACTGGAAAAGATTGTTGCTTTGTTGTGTAGTGTAGGGGCACTTTGGTGTTTGAATAATCGAAAGGAGGCACTCAGCGCTGAATACGAATGTTATTGCTTGTATTTAAGTCTATTTGTTTATTTTATTATTTTACTCACCTTTAAGTGTACATATTTTATTCAACTTATCATTTTATGGTGGCTATTCTTCACACCGCAACATAATCACATGTGGATATGACTACATTCATTTCTAGATGAGCACATGTACAGACATGCTGGCTGCTTTCTGAGGCAAGCTGTGACCTTTGCATTATTTGGAAGCAGAACTTCAAGCTCACGGCATCACAGCATCCGCGTCCTGGTAATTAGTCGGAGAGCTGTGGCGTCTGCAGCGTTTGAACCGTGCCTTGCGCCTGCCTGTGTGGGCGGATGTGTATGGGTGTGCATATGGCGCAGCACGCTATAGGCACAAGATCTGACCTAGCGTTCGGAACTAAAGTGCAGTGTCGGCAGATATGGTGAGCGGGGAAAGGTAAAAGTAGCAAAACCACCCTAACCCGTTCCAAACACCATTACGGTCTGCAGCCACACAGGGAGGGTGCTGGGGATAAACAATGCAAATCCAGCAAGCAAAACGCCACCTGTGCCAGAGAGAGAGCAGATTACTCTGACATCTTCAAACCAGCTCGTGTCATTACCGTGCACCTAGGAGTGAGAAAACACCACACCGTTCAAAGAAGATTAGTATAGATAGAAAGCTTTATCGATCCCAGAGGGGAATTGTTCAGAGACATACAGGCCGGTGTCCTTTGAAGGCTAGGCCTCAATTTAGTCTACTGCTAGCAATGCAAAATGATGTATCTGGAGGGATTGCTTAAAAAGCCAGAGAATATGAAAATTGATTTCACTGGGATTTCACAGTTGATAGCTTCATGTGTTCATGTGTATGTATGTATGTCTCCATGAGGGCTCAGAATAAATAGCTGAAGATAGAAAGAGGGTCTTGACCCTTCGCAAGGGCTCTCATATCGTTGGGATTTCAGTTCAATCTGGTGCCTTGACCCAGAGCAGGGTGCACACAGCACTGAATTATGCACAGAGATGAAGAAAAGATGAGAAAGGCACTGAAAATACTGAAGTCCAAATGCATTAAAGACCAGAGAGATGAGCTAGCCAGTGACCAGTTTAGAATATTGCTCTTGGGAGCTTTTGCATGCCTCCTTTGAGCTGGAAAGGGAGGAATTAAAAGAAAAAAAAGTTGGGAGGAATAAAGAGAAGAGAAAGGGGAGAGGCGCATCAAGAGAGGAACTGCAGCTGCTGCTTTTACCACAAAGGCAGCTGATACTGCCACTTATTCACCAAGAAACAGATAAGGTTCTTCCAACTGACATGCAGGGTAAAAGAATACGCAGGAGCTCAACCTCCTGCTTTCTCACTGTTCTTAAACAGCTCATGGGTGACCTGAATGTGAGGTTAACAGATCACAGCTTGCACAAGACTTGGGTACCACAAATCTGCTAGTTTCAGATGAAACCACGGACTTCTAAAGGAACAAGAGAGTCCACATCTGTGTGGGTGTATTAGCATTTCTATGTAATTAGATGAAATACTTTCAATCGGGCCTTTAGATAGTGGCGAGTGGCTGCGTGTGGGAGGATCCGCCCTCCCTGTCTCATCACTGCTCACTCGCAGTACGTGCAGTGTGGTCCATAATCCGTTGGGCTTTCAGTGTTCATAAAGAAGAGTCCCTTTATTCTGCATAACTTCATAACTTCATAACTGATTCAGTAGGTTATTGTTCTATTGCAAGGTGAAGCAACATCCAATTACTTTTGAGGTATTTGATTGGATTGTGTCATCCATTTAAATAACATATTGCCTCATATGATTTGATTCTCCATTCCTGTATTTATCCTAACTGATGTTTTATATGAATGCAGATCGGTGCTGATATTTTAATCACTTAACAAGCACCACACTTGCATGGGTGAACACTATGGACCCAGAAAAGCATTAGCAAAAAGATACACGGTGTAGTCTGTAAGTAATTGGACAGCAACCACCATTTTTTTTGTTGTTTTGGCTCTGTATTCTTGTGCAGTGGATCTGAACTAAAATGGTGAGTATGACTTTAAACTTCAGGCTATGGGCTTTGAGGATCTGCATATCCGTTACAGCTGAAGCGCACCGCTGCCAGCACAACTGCCTCATTTCTCTTTATGGAGGACGAGACTGCCAATGGAGGCGGGGCAAACGTTTAAGTGTAGAGAAGCGTCTTAACTGCCTGATTCCAACCGAGTGGCATCCCTGAATGGCACACCCCAACCCGGCAGGGACATGACACCAAACGTGCCGCCAACGCCACTTTGGAGGCCAAAATGTGGAACGTGAGATACACAGAGCGGAGGCTGGTGAACGTGCTCACCACACACCCAGCATCCAACTGGGGCAAAGAGCCCCCAGAACAAGTAAGAAAGGAGAAGGTCCAGCCCTGCATGGCCCAGTGTCTGCTGATGGCTACAGCTACGGGTCGTTAAATGCGAAGGATTTACCATGCATTAAAAATGAAAACAATTTCTTTACATTTTATTTAAGTCTATGTTGATAGTGTTAATTCCACTGTGGCTTTCCTGATATAGATGGAAAATCCCTCAAATTAAAGCTGACACACTATTAAAACTCGCTGTTGCTCTGACACTGTTTTACAAATGTTTTATTATTTAGGGGCTTCAAGCGGAAAACAAAGGGCTTGCCGCCAACATTACCTCAGCACACACAGCACATGACGTACAGGACTGCACACTGACACCTAGGTGGCAACAGCTCGCAAAGGCATGAGGCACAGCCCAACTGGCAGCCCCGACAGGGGCACCTTGAAATGATGCCAACGAGGCCATCAGGTTGCTAATCTAGGCGTGCAACATACACATTGCATAAAGATTACGTAGCTTCCCACCTGTTTTGTTGACAGAATGGTGAACAATTTCCAGATTATAGAGGATGTCAGTGAAAGTGATATGCTTGGGGAGAGCAACTCTTTAAGTCTGGTATTCGTTCTGAAGTAGATTGGGGTGGATTTTTATCCAAGATTTAATTTTTATGGGAGGCCTGCATTGCATTCATAATACTAATGAATATCTCAAGCTTTGAAAATGACCCAGGGTTTCACAACATTAATAGTGAGATAAAGACTATGAAAATGATGGTAACTGCAGGTTGTACACGTGACTTCCATATATGAACTCTGAAGGAGCAACCAGGGAATTTTGAAGATCATAAGGTATTACTTGACTGTGTAGTGCAGTGCAGCTCAACGTCTTGCTCGTAACCCAAACCAGGTCATGAATGTCCTGTAATTGGCCACCACACAATTGGAATTGGAGTGTCAGTGCAGTTTAACTAGTTTACCTGAGGGTGGAATCTGTGGTGAGTGACAACTTGCTGTTATACTATAAATAGTGTGCTGATGTAGGACAGGGTGCTTTACTTAAAAAAAAAAGCATGATTATCCTAGTGACAACACAACAATAATAAAATAACAGGCTAGGTGAAGAAAAAACTGGATGTGTCAGCTGCTCGGAGAGCTAGCCAGCTAGCAACACCGAACATCTCATTAATATTATATTAAGCCGCAGTGAACTTTACCCTCTGTCCACAGTTGATAAATTGCACATTGCTAATCTGGACATCCACTGTGGTGTTCTGATAGAGGTGGGCGGTCCTCTCCACGTCCCCCGCGCAGCGATACGCAGCCTGGTGACAGCTCGCTGTAGCCGCACGTGTTTTTTCGCAGGAATCAAGAGCAGGCCCTCATGCTCACTGAATTATTGGCTACGACACGAAAGGGTCACCACTTACACCGCAGCTTCGTATAAAAGCATGCATGCTGTTGATATGTCGATATTATTCAAAGTTTTTCTATTGAATGATAAATGTCGTTTAATCTAATATTAATATATTGTTAGAATTTTTTTTTGGGTGGGGAGTCCTCAGAATAAAAAGTGTAAGAATCACATTTAAGTAAAAACATATGAACTTTGTACAGGTCACCAGAGGGAGCCCAGGCAGGTATTGGGCATTATTTTCCAAAAACATCATGTTCCTTCGAGCATCTGCCAAATCAGGTTGGATTGTGTTGGTTTGTTTAAAAAAGGGGGGGGAAAACGTGAGGAAAATAATAAATGTAGTCTCATAATCAGGAAGGTAAGAGAAACCAGCCAAAGAAAACTCCTCTTGAACACAAGCACCATGCAGTCCAGCATACCCTTGCATTACTCTACAGCCAATGAACAGAAGTCACTTTTGTTGCTAAGCCTGTGAGCTCAGACAACACTCATGGTGATGTCGCAGGCGATTTTTGATGCCTCCCACCCTGCAGATTTGTAAGAGGTTCGTCTCTGATATATCTGAGGTTATTAAGAACTGCACTAAACTACAGAGCCATCTAGGATTACATTTTGTAGAGCTTTAAAAATGATGGCATAACACAACAGGCTTTATCATTTCGATAGTTGCATGTTCACCCCTAATCCCCTAATCCCCTAATCATTTGAAATTATTCTTTTTAAATTAGTAAAAAATGAAATAGGATGAACAAACAAATTGATGGCTGAGAAGCATTCGAAATATTGACGGATGTTTTCACTTGCTGTTTTTTTTGTTGTCATGTATTCTTACACTGTATTCTTACACTGTTACATGTAATTCTTACATCAGTTGCATGGAGTTGATTTATTTGACACACATGTTTTAAAAATGTGTTACTGTATCTAATTTACCATCCAGTCATGTGTGAAGGTATGAAAGGTTCATACCGTGACAGGAAACCTTTAAAAGGCTCAGATGTGAAGAAAAACATTCTTTACAGCACATGCATCCATGTTTGGAATAAATAAAACACCTGAAAACTTTGTTACTATCACACAGGTTAATGGACACCCCCCCCCAAAAAAAAATACAAGAGCACAAATTTAGACACGCTGATTCTTGATATTGGCAAGTTGCCAGGCAAAGATATCCATGCTTTCAAAACATGCTGCATCAGCAGAAATGGCTCTCCAGAGCTGATGGGATGCATGGCCCAGAAAGAGGGCTGATTCATTTCATTGCTTGTCTGGTTCTTTGTTTGGGTTATGGACTTTCTTGGTACAGGGTATTAAACACAGCCACTAAACCATAAACACAAAAATGTCACCTCAAATACAGGTTCTGAAACTTTCACTTCCTTGACTAAGCTTCAGGAAATAATTATTCTGAGCTTGACCTGAGTAGTGAAGATTGCCTTGTTTTGATTCTTCATGGTTAAATCATCAAAATGATTCATAATCAAAATCAATAGGATCCAAGACTGCATAGGAATTTGGTCTTTCTTTCTCCACCTGTCTGCAGGATTCATTGGTTGACTAAGAAGATAATTTCTGCTTTGGAGCTCTTTGGGTGAATGGTTCACTGACAGGTGGAGAATTTCTATGTGGTGTCTACCAGCCTGATTCAATCTTACTTCATATGGGACACCACTCAGCCCTGTAGTGCTCTAAGCAACAGGGTGTTTACCCGTGGTACATTTATCACGCTTAATTCATAATCTTGAATATCACATGAAACGTATCACATGGGAAATTTGTGGATACGCTCAAAAAACATAAATACATCCAAGCTGTGGGAGGGCCACCGAATCCACCCATATTTCATGCAGGCATTTGCATGGACAAACGCACATTTATTTAGACATGAGAAGAATGCTGGCGTTGGCGTTGGCAAACGACCTGTACACAAACAGTAAAATGCTGGCCTGCTGAAGAGCACTGGGGGTGGAGGGTCTAGGAGCAGTGTTCCTCACGCTTGGCTGGGGGGTTGGGGCTTCTGCTAGGCCAACAGAATGAGTTCCAGATTGAGTAAGGGGCACTGGGGGAAGGGTCCGTGGACCCTAACCCGTCTCTGATCGCACCTCATGCAGAATGAGCGATTTTTCTCCTGGGAGAGACACATTGCTGGTTCATTACTCCATGCCAGTTTTAGATGGGAGCTCAGAGAAGGCTGGAGAGATACTGCCAAGAACATATGTTTTCAGAGCCACGTGGATTGAATGCACTGGTTATTGTCAGAGAAAGATAAAGGAATAACTATCACCTTAAGGGAGCAGTCCAGAGATGCAGCAAACAGCTGAGATTTTAAATGCTATCCCACTTGTGCAGTGTTGCTTTGGCTATGGCTGTTTTGTTAAAAAAGAGATGCTGCTTCTTTCTGCATGGTCATGGGTAAAGGTTGAGTTCTTAAATGCTGGGCACTGCCAGAACAATGCTGATGGTAGGACATGCCCAGCTCTACTCAGATTGAAGGACAAATGTGTCCTTTGTTTTCCTAGAATGTAGGCGCCATCATACAAACGTAGACCAATTGTAGATCATACATAAGTACATATGTGTTTGTGTGTGTGCATTTAAAAGTTTATTTAATGCTTAAGTTAATGTATTGAACTGTATCATACTATATAATAAGTCTTTGAAAATGAAAAGGAAAATTGTCTGCACTTTAAATCAATCTTTTCTGACTCTGTTTATTGTAGATCAGATAAAGGACAATAGATCCAGGCATGGACTAACTACAGGCATGTCTAGACCTGCCTGGTGAGCCAATACAAAAGCCCTCATGAGGAGCCGATCACCAGCACTTATCTCCTGATCGCACATATGTAACAGAGCAATGTATGGACCTGCGCAATAATCGCAAGAGACGCTGAGGTACCTTATGGTCCCAGAAAATGCAATGGATCCAGTTACAGAGTCTGCATGTGTCTGTTTGTCTAGTTTCCAGAAAGAATTCTGTCATGAATGTTGCTCTAACAGCCTGATCTGAAATTACCTTCTATCATCTCAACAGAGGTTCTCACTTCCACCTAAATAACCAGTTAAAGATGGCAACAACCAAGCTATCAGATGTAGACAGTCCAATTATGGGACTCAAGTTCTGTGCTGAAGTACTACAGTAAGTTATCTGTATTGTATAATGTTAGGATGCTGTGCAAAGAGGAAGTATTTGACAGATAGATGCACACATGGTGGTCCATCAATAAGAAAATGTGACAAATGTCTAGCAGGTGATACCAGAACGCTTGTAGAAGACAGGTGGAGCACGGGTGCCATTTTATTCTGGCTAATTTTGGCCTGTTTGTCTGTGAAAATGTCAGTACAGGCCAAAAAATTTGTTTATCTTTCTGGGTGATTTGCATGAATTTACAAACCCTTCTAAGCCCTCAAACCAAGCTTCACGGTTTCATGGTAGTGTTTACATTTCTGTTATATGCACTATTTTTGTGGTTGGTAAAACTTACAATAACATAAACTAATGCCTACGCATTCATAGCGACCCATAATATTCTACAAAATTAAACATGAAACCTTTTTTTTTAGCTGATTCGGGATGATAAAGGTGATCAGTTTACTTAGTTCACTGTCAAAGCCCATTTCAAAATGGTTCTTTCAGTTGTCATGGGTCTGAACCCTCTCCTTCAGTAGATCTGGTTAATAAGTAATCAGTACTCCAATTCACAATAGCCAAACACAGACACAGTATATACCAGACAGTTCACTCATTCACTTCCATGCGTATTGCTGCGTGCTCCCTGCACAGTAACCTCACTGATGCTCGGCAAAACTGATGGCTGTAAAAACACAAAGTCGTGACATTTTAAATGCTGGCCAGAAACATTTTTTTCAGTGCCACTATGTCTTCTGAAGTAGCCATTTCTTCCGGAGAGTTGAGTGACCCTGACCCAGGTCAGCAATAGGAACTGCAGCAGGGGGGTAGCAGACTCACCTCAGGTTATCACTTAGATTACTTGAGGGGTAAAAAAAAAGAGAAAAGAATGAAGAGGAAAAAGTGACCAGAGAATACAGTGGGCTGGAGGAAGCGTCAGAGCCGCTATTGTTAGCCCACCTCCTTCCTCCCACACTGAGTTAAAGACACAAAATTGGCCCACACAAACACAGCCGTGTTACAGACGCAGCAGGTTTCACTGGATTACACATCAACTAGGCCTAGTAATTGCAGATACCACACAAAATTACATGTATCAAAATAAAGGGGTTGTGAAGGAATACAAAACAAAGATGATGGAAAGGATTTTATTTTCCTCAAAAGGCAGTATTTCCATATGATTGTAGGAACCATATGATTACGCGTTTGGCCATTTTAAAGGTCATAGTGCGTCAAATGAACTGAACTGAAAAAAAAGTCCATGGTTTCATTTCCAAATAAATACAATATTTACTGACGACATCATGGTGAGAATAGAGCAGCAACCTGGAGTGGACGCACAGAGTTTTCTGCTCTCCTTAAACTCAGTTCATACCTGCACCATGACAGTGTGGTCTACATTTGGGAGGAAGGGCATTACAAGTATTATCAGGCTTTATAGAGACTAGATTCCCATCTGGGCAGGACACAAATGTGGGTTTTGTGTTTCTAATCGCACATTCTGTGACCAAGACACTGGAGCACTTGCAGAAGTGGCATCGTGTTCATTTAGAGTCTGTATAATAGGAATAACATGCTGAAATGTCCAATCATACCTTGAATGGGAAGAATGCAGTGCAAGTAACCACTGGGTAACACTGTTCATATAAGTTAGTCTTTAAAAATGAATTCACTAAGGTTTTTCTGTAATATAAGGAGGACAACGTGTCCTTGGTTTGAAAACAAATCAGTTCTTAACAGGCTACTTAACAGAATGAGTAACTCATGCCCATTCGAAATCCAACATTATGCCACCAGTTAAACAGCTTCTCATCTCATCAGGTATTCACAATAAACTTGGCAATGGCATCACTGATTAGAGGTTAAGCCAAAAACAATGACATGTAAGATATTTTCTTGGAGATATTTCCTATTTCCTTTCTTGGAGATCAACCAATTACAGTACAAAGATAATTATCCTCTGCAACCAAGAAGATGCTACTATAGAACACAGTGTGACTCATACTATACAGTATAACAGTTTCCCTTCTAGATGACTCAATCTATACAGCACTATAAATTCTGACTTTCACACTGATCACATACAATTTGTGCTGAATCATACATATTACTGCACATATAAGGTTCAAACCACACTGACAAAATAACTGGTGTTTAGTTGCTGATTCTAATTTACAAGTGTTGAAGCAAATGTAACTTTGTAGGGCAAATTTCACACTATAGGACAATTACAGTTTGGCACCATGCCATATACTACTCCACACATGCTCAGTAAACACCCAATCTACACAGTACAAGGATAGACCATACTGTTCAATGCCCTACATGTAAGACTACACAATACTGCACCTTGCATAGTCTACTGCTCTTGCTGTCCCATTACACTACACACTTCAACGGTCCAATGGATCCAATACATTATGGTGCACAGCAACTAGCTAAAACACACCACAGTAACACCTGGGAACAGGCCATTCTGCAGCTGATATCACAGCTTACCTGTTGCGAGGGACGGGAATATGGGAGGACACACAGAGCTCCTCGGGGGAGGCGTCTGCCACACGTAACTGTAGACCGCCCCATGGCTCCTGGGGCCTCCGCAACAAAGTCACGCATTCGATGTGCACATGGTCCTCTTGCTTCTGTCCGTTTAGGATCAGGCGGTGAGTAGGGCTACCTCGCTTCAGGACCCCGCCAGGGCACAGTTCTCTCTCATCGTCCTCACCAGCACAGCCAATCTGAGTAAAATAAACAAATTATATAGTAGAGCATCAATCATCGACTTTACTAGAGACATACATCTGCCCCACAATGGCAATTCCAAAATCAACATTTAACAAAATCAACAGTCCTCAACATTTAAAATGGTGGAATCAAAACTGATTGCTGGTTGAGAAATAACAGTATTTGCTGTAGCTGTACTGCAAATAGGAGGAGGAAATGATTCCAGTTCACACAGTGGCCTGTCTGAGACTTTCTCACAAACATTCTGATGAGACCTGGGCAAATGGTTCCTTAAATTCAGGTCCTAAGTCAGTTCTACTATAAACTCTGAATATTTCTTGATATATTTAATACACCACAAGCTGTTGGGGGGGAACTCAGTTGAGGCATGTGGTTGTCTCAACTACTGACTTCAAGATCGAAGAACAGCCTGTTGGCCCACCCCGATCAAGCTGTGTGGACACCTACCACAAAATAAAGTACTTATTTACCACTATTTATCAGTCACTGCCGTCCACTGCGAATTCTCTCACAGTGACAATTACGAAACTGGTTTTAAGAAATAGTTTTTAAATACTTTTAAAAATCTATTTAAAAAGTATTTCCGTAAATGTGGACATCTCATGTTAATCAGGTAACGAAATCAACACACTCTTTCACTAACTTGTTTGAGGGGGCGTGACGCCTACGGTAGGCTCCTAAAGCACTGTACCCTAAATTATGAAACGGCAGCTTTTTTTGCAAACCTGTAGCAGCACGCATGGTGTTATACGTTTGATCCCGTTTTTTTAAACACGCCGAGAACACACGGTCTGCTACTTTGTTGCAGCATATTTTGTTTAGCTGGAGACAATTTCGCTCTGTTCTTCCTGTGCAACCACAGCCAACGCGCCCTGGCCGGCATTTAGCTCGCGCTGAAAGCGCAATGGGGGAGGGGAGGTTCGGTTAAATGTAATATGGCCCGGCCCTCTTTTTTCTCTTAAACTTTGAACATGTATAAGTCGCCATTTTAAAATAAACGCATAACAGTTGCAACTTTGCCATAATGTGCCAGAAGGAAAACTGAAAATATCTTACTCTTGATAGTACAAAAAAATACGTTTACTTTTCCTACATTTCCTGAGTTCAACACGTAGTTTTGAGGAAAAAGCTAAACGCCCTCGAGATCAACCTTCTGCACTCCGCACAGATACGGTAACGTTACTTAACAGGCCTAAATGTTTCAACTGACTAAAAACAAAGCGTCTAAAATACATCTCACGGCATTTTTTTACTTAGCACTACTTACTTTTTTCCTATTGTAGTGCTTTTCTCTTCCAGAGGCAAAATGATTCCCATTGACAGGATTTTCTTTGATATGATCTTGCAGAGAACCCTTATCCAACATTGTCGTGTTAAACCCATTTGCCGTTATGGGTCCTTTCTTTCTTGCTGATATTAGTCCGCAGTCCATTGCTGTGACACCCTCGCCGTGTCTGATGCAGTTCCCTGCATGCATGATGTTACCGGCTTGAACTACGGCGCTGCTGACTCTTACACAGGCTGGAGACTTGTCGAGAACGCGCTTGGAAGTCATTTTTAACCAGGACAAGAAGAACTATAGAAAGAATACAAGGTTTCGATAAATTTTATAAAAGGTTGGGGAAAGATACATTTAATACGATTGTCTTGATTATAAACCCTTGTTGTTTCAGTGACACCGTAAATTACACTACCTCTCTCAAACACCTCAAAAGCAGCCGGTAGGGGAATAAATGATTGTTTTGCTTTTCTCCCCCGAACCAATGCCACGCCCACTCTCCGCTGCGCGTGCAGCCAGGCGAGGTTCGTGGTGCCCCGCCTCTCATTGATTCCTATTGGCTATTTGGCATAGATAAACATTCTATTTTGGCACGCGGCCACTGAAAGTCAGAAGCTGATTGGGTGATTTGGAAAATGTCAGACCAATTTTTTGTCGACTTGTGGAGGTGTGTCTCGACGATTTGCCGGCCGGTACAGCGAAAAGGAAAACAAGCTGACATATTCGCACTCCGTGTATGCCTTTAAAATAGTTCCTGCAGTCTTATTTTGCTATCTTATTTTTAACATCAAATACACGTTGCCACAGATTGCCACAGATTAGGACATCGTGAAGTGCCAATAATCTTCAATTTAAATGCCTTAATATCTGGTATTGTATAAAGAGGGTTTAGGAGCCAGCCATGTGGTAAAAATTCACTTAGTAACGTATTATGATGATCTACTAGTCATTACAACCACTTTATTACCTGTTGTAATATAATAATAAACCTATTTTTCATTTATTTCACTATAACTAGGGCAGATATATTCTAACAAAATGTTAAATAAAAACGGTATTCATTTATAATTCTAAGTACTTTAAAAAACCCTGATGTCTTCCTGCTATATACTCAGGTCAAACTACTGGGTAAATGTATTAGCTGATATAGGCTAACTACATAGCATATCAAACATCTGTAAAGTGTTCAGGTAAGTTGATAGCGTCACATTTTGTACATGCTAAAAGTTGCATAATGAAAATAAAAAAGTAATATTTTATAAATTGCATAATTGGGAACACAAATTGCTTTAAGGTGCAACTTTATTACAAAAGTAAAAATTCAATCATTTTAATTAATGTTTTTGATAGAAACCATTAAAGTCTGACTCACAGAATTATATTACTAAGTTAATTTTTTAACACATCAAACCTTGTGTTACATTTGTATGGACAAAAGTTTGCAGTAAGTTTAGCCTAGACAAATGCATGGGCAGAATAAGTGACAAAAAACCCTTACAAATCACTTACACATAATTAAAATTTACAACCAAAAATGCACACAAAAAACAAAAAATCTATTTTATGCTAATTAAACATTAATACTATAGCTTGTTTTATTCTGTATCAGTCATGTATATGCTTGCAGTTTTTTCCAATGGGTTACTGTACCCCATTTTATCAATCCATAAATGTGTACTGTAGAGCATCATCATAAGTTTCACTGTGTGGCCCAGTGGAAGCCTCAGGTTGTATTATTGACTCCACACTTTTCTTTCACTTCTCTTATCATTCGTTAAGTCCTCATTTATTGATAAGTTCAAATGCCTGAACCCTACCACATAATTCATATTCTTGAATATGCAAACACTCCGAAGGAAAAAAAAGACACAAAACTTTGTGTATACAAATCACACCCTGGATAGAGTTTATTCTAACCTTTTAATTAGAACTGAAGTGTAGCGCAAGTATCCTTCTGCACCCCCCCACCAACACACACACACACCTCCTGTGTGTGTTTTTTTTTTTTTACTTCTAAAGGTCTAATGTGAGTCCTGTGCTTTACCACACAGCTTCAGGAGTAGGAGGAGCCCAAGAGGAGTCAAAGCTAAAGGGAGAACATTTCCTCCCTCAATCTGGCAACCACTGAGTCTCAAGGACACAGACTGATAAAGCTGTGAAGGGTTTGGCCTCACTTTGGTTGTATGCAGTCATACTGCTCCACATGAGTGTGATCTGTTTTGTGTAACCTATGACATGAGCCGCTGCCTGTCATCCAAATCTATGTTGATGGCGCTAAACAATTACAAGTAGTTTTAATTAAAATAAATAACAATTAAGAATTATTCTAGTTAAGAATAATTCTTATTCTCATTAGGAAGAAATACCAAACAGGGGGAACTGCACTATTACCTTTTCTAAAAATGCATGCACCTGCAGGTAAGTGAAATTAACCAAGTGCCTACAGAATACTGGAACATGTGCAGATAGGCTAGCATTCTTTACAACGAAGCTACACATGGAAACAAATCAATGATGCAACCTTTATTTTTAAGAAAATAGAGTGCAATAAAAATCTTATCTTTAATCTAGATGTACAGTACATGTGGCATAACATATTTAAACTCCCTAGTTGGAGATGAAATTGCCATTTTCCATATAATCCCTCCATCTGTCCCTGAGCTATTATTATGGTCTTCACATTCACTCAACTCCCAACCTTCACCACTGTATCGCAGAGTTAAAGACCTACAGAACCCACACCGGCCCAACCAAACCTTACCTTGGGGCTGGTTGGATGGTTGAGGTGTTGGGAGGAAGTGGTGGTTTCAAGTAGACTGGGTGTGTCAATCTAGGGTTTTTACAATCAGTAGTGCCATTATGCTCAGAAATCCTAAATTCCGTCTCCCATGGGCCATGTGGGAAAAGCCATTGTTTACAGTAGAGATGAATAACGCAGACAGACTAGAGCGGGAGGCTTGCATCCAAAGACGCTCACTAGCGACTTCAAGCCTCTGGCTTTGTTTCCTTTACCCTGTGCCTCGTTAAACACCACTGAAAGGCCAGCCAGGCAAAGGCCCAGAGTGCTGGAGATACTGCCACAGATCTGGGACCTGTGGACAGAGTGTGGACCCTGCCAGACTTATAGTCTTCACTGGCCTCAGCACTGAGTAAACCATTCAGACCACAGAGGTCCTGCAACCCTAGCACAGCAGGCCTCATTAACCCAAATGCTAAGAAATGACACACTAACTGCCCACACTGATGTTTGTTAATGGAGTGTTTCTTCTTTCCTCTGTTTCTCTTCTTTTCTATTTTCTCTTTTCTTGGAAAGTCAGAGTTGGGCCTGGTTGTCCAGCGTAGGGCAAAAAACCAACCTAGCTCCTTCTCTGTGGGAAAGAACATGCCATGTCTTCAAGACTGATGCTCAAGTCATTGCGCCTGCCAAAGAATGTGTGGACGATGCATGCCATCCCATAATAATAAAAATAAAAGGAAAAACGAAAAACTGCGAGTGCTTTGAGAGTTGTGTCCATTTAGGGATTTTAAGACTGCCCAGAGTACTAGAAACACCAAGAGAAACATACATACCTATCTACACTATCTAACAAGCACACACTTAACCAAACACAATAACCTTCTGCATGGGTTCAAAATGGCCAAAGAGAAGAGGAGGCAGGAAGAATGACACAGGTCTTGGGCAGCACCATAGTACTGGTGTTTGAAGTCAGCCTGCATTATAATTTTTAGAGTGAACCTGGGAGTACTCTAATGTCACCCAATGCTTTTATTCGAGATTGTAATATAGAAGAGGAGCCATTTTGAAAGGTCATCTGCTACAGGGAGCAGAGAATATTGCAACTATTAGCGTGGAAGGGTCTGCGCGTTGGCGTCTTGCTGCTTTAGCAGCTGTGCTTCAATCTGGCCTCAGACACGTACAGGCCTCTATCGCAGATGTATATGCGGTTGTAACTCCTGTCTCCTGTTTTTACATCATTATGGGAGTCACGTGAATGTGCTTGTGTGGGTTGACTTCAAGTCTAGACCTGTTGGGTACTAGTTCCTGTCCGGTATACCCAGCTTCTATAGTCCTGTGACGTACATCTCCATCCCGTCGTTGAAGGTGAAGATGGTGGTGGTGCTCGTGGTGTTGGCTCCCTGCCTCATGTCCCCAATGCTCTCATAGAAGTTCTCACAGGTCAGCGCTCTGCCCGGGCCCTGGCTCTGCCCAGAGTTCTTCTTTTTTGGATTGAGCGTGTTGCTGGCCAGCTTCTCCCTCTTCCGGTGGGCATCGAGGGTAGCGTAGGCTGGCTCCAACTCAGCCCGAGGCCACGACTTCTCTCCCACTGCCTCATAGCAATGCTCCTCCTGGCTACAGCTCCTGTCCCGGGCCTCCTCCCCGAGAGCGCCCCCTGGTGGCCAGGCCTGAGAGGTCTCCTCTGCCGTGAGGGATGGACTGGAGCCCATTTGCCTGTTGGCCTGCTGGTTCAAGCCCTGCTGCAGCAGCTGCGTTTTCTTTTTCAGGGTTTTACACACGGTGGAGTACATCTCAGAGATCTGGGGAGAGAGAGAGAAACCACAGACTGAGAAACACAGCAATCCTGCCAGAAACCAGGCTGTCAAAACCAATTTCGTAATAAAACCGTCCTAAAGAGTAAAACACTCATGTTACAGTTGGAATCTTAAAGGGAGGAAATAAAAACCTGCCAGTCATGTGTGTGAAAAACAGAGCCACTCATTCCCAGTTTTCTAGACTTGGGAGGAGAGTTTTCAAACCATTATCACCAACGGTGAGCAGTTCTCTGGATTTCTTGTGAAACTGTGGCACAGATAGATTAAAAAACACAAAAGAAGAAACAAAGGACAGAGTGACGAGGACTTCACCAAATAAAAGTGTTAAGGTTGCTCATAACAAATGATGCCTAAGGCAGTTAGCATAATGTCATGCTTTCTGGTCTGATAGGCCTTTCTAACTAGCTTCCATTCATTGTTAGATTTATTCAGTCTTAGTCAGACATGATAGCCTTTTGGGTTAAGCATTCCTGTAACCGCAACCTTCACTCAAAGCAAGTCTAAACATATATTGTGGTTTGTGTATGTATGTGTGTGTGTGGTTTGAACTTGCAGGGTATGGTAACTGAATTTGCTTGCACATAGCAAAAATATGACCCACTTTGACCCTGGCAAGCAGAGCTAGTGTAAACGCTCTTATCTCTGGGGTCTGACAGAAGTCAGCTGCAGAGTTACCTAACTACAAGATAATCCTGTTAAACTTTTACCACACGCGCCCAGAGAGACGATACACAACTCAGCTCAGTTTAGCTGGGGAAAGAAATTTGACATAGCCAGAAGAAAAATAAATAAAGTCATTCAGTTAATGGAAAAAAGCAAGAAAACCTGTAGTTTACGTGTGCGCATGCACACATGTATTGAAATGCTCTTTCACCAGAATGACGTGTAGCACTCCAAGCCAAGTGGCATGTGTAGAATGTGCAGTAAAGAATTCGGTTCAGTCAGAGTGACCTTTGTGGTATTTATGTGTCAGTGAGAGAGGGTGAGCAAGAGACAGAGAGAGAGAGTGAGGGAGAAAGAGAGACAGAGAGCGAGAGATAGGGGAAGAGAGAGGAAGCGCAGAGGATTCTGGGGGAACAGCTATGTTAGAAAAGCTGGCAGCTGTAATGGTGTGGTGCATTTACTTCTCTGATAATCTGAAGCCTGGGCACTCATGATATAACCAGCCAATGTTAAGAGAGAAAGCTGCAGCCTAATCTGCACAAGCACGGTACACAGATCTATCAGTACTTTCAGTACTTTCAGATCTTTCAGTACTTTTCTGCTTACCTCTGTCTCACTATTCTCTCCTCCCTCCCTTTACCCCTTAGTGTTAATAACGCTTCACCTTGCTTTGTGTTGACAATGATGTACTGTGCAGCAATTTGCAAAAAGAACCAGAGAGAGCAAGTGAGAGAGAGAGAGAGAGAGAGAGGGGGAAGTCACAAGATAGAGGTTTCAAAACCTGCAGCTGTTGAGAAAGCCTTGAGAGGTTTTTTCACTTTCCGCCCTCTCTCTCATTGTGTGTGTGCGTGCGCACATGTTTCCCTTCCACACAGATGTAGTATATCACTGCAACCCCCTCCTCTTGCATGACCTGTACAATGTGTGTGTGTGTGTGTGTGTGTTTGAACATGTATGGGGGTGAAATAAAAGTCCCAAAAGGAACAATACTAAATGTGTAATATAAAGATGTAAGTTTAAACACATATTTAAGAATGCTACATACATTTTATTAAAGTGTTTTTACCTTGTGTATTACATCCAGATAACATCCGGATAACTAACTGAAAGTGGTACATTGTAATCAATGATTACAAAAACTAATTCTATCATTGTATTAATCTTAAACATATATTTTCAATCATATTAAATGTATCTGGTATGAAACGAGCTCAACGTTGCAATAATTAAATTCCATTGTGACATCAAAACACCTACAGATATCTATATTTATATTAAGCAGTGAAATATATTAAGTTAATTTAAGTAATATTTGATTTTATGTAATTGATGTTACTATTCCTTTGTGCTGTTTATTTTAATTTACTGCTAAATTAATTCAGCTAATTATAAGTTGTTTACACATTTACTGTTTATTATAATTTCATTATTTAACCTCTTAGAACAACACCAAAGAAATATAAAAAAAATTAAAACAAAAAAAAATTTGGTAGTTTGGTAGTTGGTGGCCACATCTGAAATCACATACTTCAAAAAGTACTTCCAGGATGGATAGTATAGTATGTCCGAAATCTCATGGTAAACTATACATTGATCTTAATAGTGTTAGCACATGTCATGTTAGTACACAAGACATTAACATACTACTCCATTTTGTATTAACAGTAAGTGAGAACTATTCCAATGGAGATTAAGCTACAAGCTTGATACATTAGTTGTCTTTTTTAGCTGAAGAATGTTGCAAAAATGCTCAAGTAGAACTACTGTTCACTGAGATTTACCTTGAGTAAAGGCAAATCCTTAGTCCTCTGAGAAACTCCTTTAAAGGGGTGTGTCCTTAATTCCACAACATTCTGGTAAATGTGTCTTTGTAATATTGCATTTTGCTAACCAAGGCTATGGTTTTCACTTTCAAATGTATTTATCTGAGATTTGATCAAACACACACACACACACACACACACACACACACACACACACACACACACACACACACACACACACACACGCACATACAAACCCATACACCCATACACACATACATTCACACATGCACACATGCACACTCATACACTTATACACACACACACATACACACAAACACACTGATTATGCGGAGCATGTACTAGATAATGAAAATGTAAAGAGAAGAAGGGCCATAAACAGTGTTTAGGGGTTTATCATTATACTTTATGTTATTATTATTAAGGCTTAGCCACAGTATTTGATATGAGACAAGCCACAGGCCCATGACTCGATGTTTCAAAGCATAAAAGCTTACATGCTGACACTGAACTGCACCCCCAAAGGGCAAAAATCAGAAGGGTTGAGTGTAAAAGGCATGAATAACAAAAGTGCCAAGGGTTATAAATATCTTTCTGATATCAGAGAAGTCACAGTTACTGTAATATCTTATTGTAGCTTACACTGACTGTTCACCCCTGTTACGCATGCGCACACAAACAACATATTAGAAGATAAAGAGAGGGAGGGATACATTCATTCATATATTCATACATTCATTCATATATACTTACATGCACACATAGAAACATGGAGCTGCAAATGCAAAAGTGTAACCTGATGACCCCAGCCTGAATACCCAGCCCACTCCCAGATCCTCCCAGTCTGGAGTTGAAGCAGTCGGCACTAATGGTCCGCAGGGCTGTGGTCAGACCGAGAGCCTGTGGCTCAAAGGGAATATGGACAGGGGTGGATGCAGGGGGGTGGAGGGTGGTTGGAGGGGGGGATGGAGGTTCCAGGCAGCTTTCTTCTCCCACTCTCCCTCCAATACCACTCATTCCTTTCACTTCCTGTGTGAGTAAACAGCCCTGACAGACAATAGACAGAGAGGGGCAGCTATTGACCCCGCTGCGGAGCGGGGACACGAAGCCGCAGAGATGTCTGGCGTAATCCTGATGACTCCCTGCCCAAAGGCGCACAGCTCTGACCAAGATTCCAAGAACCCTTATCAGACCCTGCTCAAGAGGGTCAGCTGAGGTGAACACACATACAGAGGTGTGCATGCCAAACACGCAGTGCGATAGGAGTGAGCATGTGAGCATGAATGCTCAAGAATTTGAGAAGTCCAAAGAGGTCAAGGGTCAGGGAAAACTGGTCCAGGTGTAAACTTAGCTGGGTATTTTGACTGTAATTAATCTGTAATTAATACTGGGAAAGTGGCTAAACTGGCTGAATTGGGACACAAGGGCAAATGGTACAAGTGAAAACAAAGCATCGTGGGTAAGGGGTGCTCTCACCTCAGCAGTGCAGGCATTGCTTTGGCCATTCTCTAGCGATGAACCCCCTGAAATTACAATGTTGTTCTCCTCTGGTGGCTTCCATATGTACTGCTCCCCGTTACCCATGAACACTGCCTCCTAGTGGTCAGAGAGAGGAGACACGTTTAATTATTATTTACACCACCTCCTTTGCAAATTTAAAGGAATACATTAATTTCAAATTATAAATAATAAGTGAATATCAAATAATAATACATATAATCTAAAAAACAAAAACATGTGTTTTAAATATATAACACTGCAATACAAATACATTTTTGCATTCCCTAAATGCAACATGTAACCATTATTTTTATCATGACTGTAGTACTAGGTGTCTGCAGCATAATATCTGGTAATTGAATTCTACAGTCTGAGGCAATACTGCATGGAACATGAAGTTGCCTTAGAGCGCTATAGACTCTTCTGCTGTCTAATAAAGGATTTGAGTGCTATAGACTCTCCTGCTGTCTAATAAAGGATTTGAGTGATATAGACTCTCCTGCTGTCTAATAAAGGATTCGAGTGCTATAGACTCTCCTGCTGTCTAATAAAAGATTTGAGTGCTATAGACTCTCCTGCTATCTAATAAAGGATTCGAGTGCTATAGACTCTCCTGCTGTCTAAAAAAGGATTTGAGTGATATAGACTCTCCTGCTGTCTAATAAAGGATTCGAGTGCTATAGACTCTCCTGCTGTCTAAAAAAGGATTTGAGTAATATATATTCTCCTGCTGTCTAAAAAAAGGACTGCAAAGTGAACAAAGAGTTGTGGTGGGGGGAACTGGGCGAGCACTGGGGTCACCTTCTGGAAATCGGGGTCATTTGTGAAACACGTGTGTTCCCTATAAACACGCTTGGAAGATCAAGCAGCCAACATCCTGTGGGTCCATCCACAGTGGCACAGACAGGCATGCACACACACACACACATACACAAACACACACAGGCTAATGAGGAATATAATGAATATCAGATGTTGTCCTCAAATTGGATTTATTTATTCTTCATCAACCTCTTCATCTCTTTCTGGCTCTGTCCTCTCTCTCTCTCTCTCTCTCTCTAACTCTGGCAAACTAATCAGTCTCTGCAGTGCTTGTTACGAGGGTGTCCTTGGGGTAGGATGAAAGCTCTTTCCTTACCAAGCACATGCGTAGTCATGCACGTTCTCACCTGCTTTCTCTCACTGACACACGCACGCACACAAAAATATTCGCATTTGCACATTTTTCGTGCATATATTCCCACATACGTAAAACGGCAACAGTGTATATTTTATCACCGTGTGAAGCTTACACTGAGCAATAAGTGGAAGGAACATAAACTAGATGTGCGAGTCAGGTGACGAAAGCCTGTGAGCTCATGCAGCATGGGGGCTTCAGCTGAGGATGAATGGCCTGCTGTGCACACTCCTGTTTTTCTCCCTGGCTGAGCTGGTTACCTGCTCAGTGGTTCCTCTCCGTTGCTCTTAACACAAAACACACTGCCGAGATGGCAGCCTGCCAAGCCCTCTTACATAACACCCCCCCCCCCCCGTGTGTATGACGCTGTCAGCAGCCACACACACATGCACACATGCCTGTATGCAGCCGCCGGCACACACCAACACCCACACCCACACACACGATTGATATGCTTTGCAGCAGATGCAACACTCTGCGCTGACGTACAGCTTGTAGCAGAAGCACTCGCGCGTTTACGCGAGCACACAGCAGCCGACACACGCACCCGCACGAACACACACACGCTCAGACGCAACGCGAGTTGGAAATGCAACCTAGTGTGATTGCGCTTCCCAGCAGTTCTGCACTCGTCTGTCCGAGAGATGCGCGAAAGCAGCGAGAGCTGCACTGCGCTGCTCCGGCCACTGGCCCTCACACGACGAGGGAGACAACAACACATCTGCACAAGGGCTCAGAGGAGCAGGCTCCATGTGCAGTTACACATACAGGCACCGCGTCTGTGCACACCCGCCATGCCGAAACCCGTGACACGCTCAGAGACAGGCAGGGCAACTTGCTAAAACAACAGGAAGGCAGAATCATTATCTGATAAATGTCCGTGGTCCGTGTGTTTCCAATGCTAAATGCACCCTGGTCAGCACACACCTGCACGTCAAACGCCCTGTTTTCTCAAAGTCTTTTCTACAGCCAAGAAGTGTTCATGACATAAACAGGTACTGATGAATTGATATGAAGCTAACAATATGGGCTGAGTACAATTCAGTACTTAAGGGTTTTGTTCTTTGCTTCTTTTGAGAATATTAGAGCCTGACAAACCACCAGATGATAATAACAACATTGACTAAAAATATATTTTGTATTATGTATGGACTATTTGTGCTAGCTAAGGATACATTTCTGTGTAGACTAAAACACTTCTGTAAGCTGCTCTGGATAAGAGAGTTTAGTATATACAAAACATGTAGCTAAATATATCTGATTGTGAGCTATACAGTACTCAAATGTGCTATTAGGTGTTTTGAACTAGTTAACCAGGCAGGGAATAACTGACAAGACAAACCAGTCACTGGCAAAACATAATTAACTTGTTAAACAAACATTAACCACTAACCCTGATATTTACCAGTTTATTACCAGGTCATTGCATTCATATGGCAAACATAAAACGTGGGAAGTTCTCACTGTAGCTTGCACTGTTACAGCGTGATGTTAGACTTTAGTTATCTTCCACAGGAATAAGAAGCTAATTACATGCTAATCTTGGATCGCAATAATTTGGGAACAAAAACAATGCCTAATTCGTCCCTAAGGGAAATGAAGGAGGTGTTTGCTTCACTGTCTACCAGTCGCACAAACTGTTATTCTGATTAAAATTGACATTCCTAAAATGTGAGGACTGCTCTGGATGAGCTGACAAGATCATTATTTGTAACTGTCTAAAGCATTTTGCATAATTATTAAATGATTGGATAGACGTTTAATGTATTTGTGCCTCAAGCCAAAGAGTAACTCCAAAATGGGTAATGGGTGGCTAAATGAACAATGTATAGGAACATCATCCTAATAAGTTTATAGTGAAACTGGCTGTAGATGAGTAGATGAGTAGATGAGTATGGACACTCAGGGATGCTGCTAAGGATCGTGAGAACCATGATAAGATGTCACATTGGGCTCCAATGAAAAAACTGTAGAACTGTCTAATCATTTTTTGGGGCCTGTCAGTCACAGAACACACAACTGCCATAACTCATCCCCCAGCCCTCCCCATTACACGCCTGTTGAGGATATTTACATGCAATATAGTGCACTCTAGTGGCCACAATATGTAAAAGCACCATAAGTATGCCAAACAATTCCCGAAGGAACCAGCATGCAAATGAGAGAGTGGAGGAGATAGACTTTATGTGTGATGTGTCAGAGGACTCTTTAATGCAGGGGTCTTCACCTTGGGAAAGTTGGGCATGTGGAAGGGTTCCAGCGTTTTCCTGGGAACGGTGCCCGTAGACGACTCTGAGCTGGAGACGCTGGGCGCCTCCCTCTCAGCCTCCTCGGAGCCGTACTCCCTCTTCCACCTCTCCAGCTTCCTCCCCTTCCGTACGAATGCATACTCGGCCGTCGCAGACTCTTGGCTCGTCTGGGTTACGCCTCCCATCTCCATGGCTGCCGCCCCGTCTCCTACACCTCCGTGTCCATTGTCATTGGTCCCCGGGCTGTGGGTGTGGCTCTGGGCAGGAATGTCGATGGCAGCAGCGGTTGTGGGCGGAGCTGAAGGCGAGGTCACCGGGTCAGGCGGAAGACCTCGCACCCCCACGCTCTCGTACAGGTCGTTGTCCGGGCAGCGGGGTGCGGCCGACGAGAGGAGGCCCACCTCCGAGTAGGTGTGCTCACGCTCCTTGGCCTCGGGAGTGGTGGGGATGCGGGGAAGCTGCCGGATCGAGGGCGGAGGGCGGAGGTCAGAGGTGGAGCGGCGGTTGTGGAGGAGCAGCAGGTCCATGCTGGCCGGGCGATTTTTAGGAGCACCTATCATTCATACGAACAGCTTCTTATTCACCAATGAAGATCAATAACAAAGAGGATCATAACAGCTGAAATGTGAGTAATGGACAACCTGATAATATTATAACATGATGTCATCAAGAAAAGAGAGAGGAAGCAGATATGAAGTCGTATATTACGACAGAATTAGTGCACTGGCGTGACCAGCATATTTATATTTGCAGTAACAAAGAAAAAACACAAGGGGGCATAGCAGTTCTACACTATGTCATCATATTTCATCATCCAATGCACTTTCGCTTGTACTTAATCTGCACATAATCTCAAACGTAATCTGATTTGGAGATGCTTTACCCCCAGTAACACAGCAGAATTCTGTCATTTCAGATGTACATAGTACCTGCATCCACTATGAGTCATGAACCAAACAGTGTATGAGATGAGTTGGTAAACATGGATTAAATTTTGTGCAACATCTTTGTTATTACTACAGTACATGGTGTGTGTGTGCTGTGTGTGTGTTGTGCTATCTGTCTGTAGCAAAGAAGGGAAGCAGAAATACCCTACTAGCGGCCCACCAGAGACACCACTCTTAGCACACACACACACACACAGGAGTGTGAGAGGATGGCTGTGCTTGTGTGTATGTGTGTGTTTAAAGATCTGTTTGCCTGCATGTGTATGTGTCTCAGCCAAAAAGCCAACTAGGGATAAAACTTCCTCTCCCTCAGTTTCTCTCTCTCTCTCTCTCTCTCTCTCTCTCTCAGATATGTTCTACTCACCATTGGCATTGCAGGGCAGTCTCTGCAACTCATGTAGGCGGGTGTCTGACTTGCTCATAGAGTTCAGCTTGGACTGGCGGAGGACGCTCTGAAATGCGTACAAGGCCTTTAATGAGCGTGTGTAATGCCCGCGTGAGGCGCTCGGACCCCACCCACGTGTGCTGCCTGGCCCCCACCCATGTGAGTTATCTGGCCCCCACCCGTGTGTGTTATCTGGGGCCCACCCACGTGTGCTGCCTGGCCCCCACCTTTGTGTGTTATCTGGGCCCCACCCATGTGTGCTGCCTGGCCCCCACCCATGTGTGTTATCTGGCCCCCACTCACGTGTGCTGCCTGGCCCACACCGTGTGTGTTATCTGGCCCCCACCCACGTGTGCTGCCTGGCCCCCACCTGTATGTGTTATCTGGGTCCCACCCACGTGTGCTGCCTGGCCCCCACCTGCATGTATGAACCATGAACCACGGTCTACTCACCGCATTCCCCCTGTGAGTCGTGCCCACCGCCTGCCCATGTCTGCTCTTGCTTTTCCTGTGAATGAAAGAAGGACCATATCACACAGACGCCTCACGTGGGGCCGACCTGTCCAGCTGAACACAGTGGAACCCAGAGACGCGGCCCACGTGCGCCTCAGTGTGGCCAGCAGGGTCAGGCTGCACGCCGCCTCCTTTCTGTGGAGCACGGTAACCAGGCCAGGAGACAGCACGCAGGTGTGGGACTGGGGAAGGGGGAGAGATGAGGTAACTGAGCTTCCTCTTTTCCTCTCCTCATCTCCCCCACACACACACACACACACACACACACTTCACACACACACTCACAGCCCTCCTGGCAGGCTGGCACACCTCTGACAGCCTACTCTTGCCACTCCCTCGTGCTTCTCCTCTTTCACATTCACCGTCTTTCCCACTCTCACACCATTTTTAGCAGCTGCACCTACGTCCCTCTCTGACACAATGTAAGTGTGTGGGCACAGCGGGGGGGACAATTCTTTCCTCCCTCCCCCCTCCCCTCTCTCCTTCTCTCCCCTCTCTCTCTCTCCTTCTCTCCCCTCTCTCTATCTCTCCTTCTCTCCCTCCTCTCTCTCTCCTCTCCCCCCTCTTGCACTCTCCTTCTCTCCTCCACTCTCTCTCACTCATCTTTTCTCTCTTCCTCTCAACCTTCTCTCTCTCTCCTTCTTCTGCCTTCTCTCTCTCCATCCCCTTCTCTCTACTTCTTTCGTCACTCTCTCAGTCCTGCCAGTTTCTGGAATCCTTGTAAAGAAACCAGCGAGACGCTAAGACAGCTTAGCGAGCCACCCGACCGCGGCCGCCCAATCAGGTTCCCTCGCTCTGGTGGCATAGCTGTGGTGTGTGGGCCGCCGCCGTGGTCGTGATGCTCAGCCTCCGGGCCCCCGACCAGCCAGCGCTTCCCCCCCGGGGCGATGGCACCACTGTGGACGCGGGGGAGACCGCACGCTGTGTAGGGAGCATGTCTGTGTCAAGCAGAGCGACCTCTTCACTCCATACAACCAGCTGTAGGTGGACGGAAGGAGACACGCTGTGTTGGAACAGCGTCCCAAGGCCTTGGAGACTTTGCTTGTGTGTCTGTGCATTTGTGTATGCGTGTGTACATGACATCTGTGTAGGTGTGTATGAGTGTGTATAGGTATCTGTGTATCTGTGTGTGCACGGGTGTATCTGTGTATGTGTGAATCTGAATATCTGTGTATGTGTATATCTGCGCATCTGAGAATATGTTTATCTGTGTATCTATGTATGTGTGTATCTGAGTACTTGGGTATGTGTATTTGTGCTTATCTGGGAATGTGTGTATCATTGTATATATGTATGCGTGTATCTGAGTACTTGTGTATGTGTGTATCCGAGTACCTGTGTATGTGGGTATCTGAGTACTTGTATATCTGTGTATGTGTGTATCCGAGTACCTGTGTACGTGGGTATCTGAGTACTTGTATATCTGTGTATGTGTGTATCCGAGTACCTGTGTATGTGTGTACCTGAGTACTTGTAAATTTGTGCATGTGTCTGTGTATCAGCGTCTCTCTCCTGGTTGTTGCAGTATCGAACACATCTAGCAATAAGAGCTTGGCTTCCTAACTTGTGGGAACCGATGCAAGCGAATGCAAAGTAAACTAAAAAATAAAAATATCTGAATGTTGAATTCAAATGACACACACACACACACACACGTAGACATTTCTGAAGAGAAAATGACACTCAGACCTACAGTTTATCCACCCTCTGGGAGAGATGCACGCATTTCGATGGGTTGCAGAACACCACTATAGTCAGCACGGAGTGACTGGAACCTGCGTCTGCTGAATCTGTTAAAAATACCTATATATGCCTGCGTGTGTATAGATAGATATAGATAGATATAAATAAATCAGTAAAAAAGACTTGAGTTCTGTTGACTTTAGAGTACTAGAGTACTACCTAACCAAGGGTTTCCCTTTAAGTAAACTTCCTAAATCTTCAGAGATCTTTTCTGACCTCCAGGGATCAAACCACCGTCTCTCTCTTGGACGTTAGTGCCTGGGCGGAGCTTCCAACTGACCCCACGCCATATTTTACACCCACTACCCATTACTGTGGCCTTGAAACAGAAGGCAGCACCACTAAATCAAAACAAAATTAAGAACAAACAAAAATGACAGATTACAATAGCATACAAAAACAATACGAAATGGCACAATGCACCCCCCACCCCTCCACTCTGAGTTCTCCAGTGAACCTCGCCCTTTTCCCAAGTGAGCAGTCTACAGATGCTGGTTCTCCAGACGCACACTTAGCATCTGATGAATGGCTTTATTATGTGTCGCAGCCACTCCTCTCACTGTAGGGGGTGGGAGAGAAACGGAACAGGAGCTCAAATCGAAAAACAAACAAACGAAAAAAAGGGACAGAGAGAAAAGAAGACCTCCCCCCCCTCGCCTTCTCCAACCTGCCCTCTGCTCTTAAGCAAGCTAGCTGCAGATCCAGACTGTGAGAGAGACTCAGAGGAAGGCCCCATGCTGAACGTCCACGCTGCTCAGGATGATCTCCACAGCACCGGTGTGAATGTGTGTTATCACACATGGTTGAGCTAGATGGACTCGCAGGGCTGCTGGGAAACCCCACATCTCCCAGCCCCCCACCCCCCCTGGTCATTCAGCACAAACTAGCACTCATCCCCATGTTCAGGATCAGAAACTACCACTCACCCCATGTTCAGGATCAGAAACTACCACTCACCCCGTGTTCAGGATCAGAAACTATCACTCACCCCCGTGTTCAGGATCAGAAACTACCACTCACCCCCGTGTTCAGGATCAGAAACTACTACTCACCCCCGTGTTCAGTGCAGCATTGTAGAAGATAGAAGACTAAGAGGTGTCAGTGTCAGAGTGTGAAGTTAATCACACAATCATTACATTCATGTGCGTGTCTGTGTGTGTATCTCAGTATCTGAGTGTCGGTGTATCTGTGTATGTGTGTATATGTGTGTGTATCTGAGTATCTGAGTGTGGGTGCATCTGTGAATGTGTATGTCTGTGTGTGTATCTGAGTATCTGAGTGTATCTCTATGAGTTTGTTTGTGTGTGTATCTGAACATTCAAACATTTTCATATGTACTCATTTCCGGGGTTGAATCTTTCACAGTGGACAGCAGTGATCTCTCTGCCACGTCACTGGCTTGGTTTCTTACTCACCAGTGCAAACAGTGGTGTTAAATGAAGCCCACTCTACAGTACACACGTAACACACCATGAACTTGCATTTTATGAAGAATTAATGATGAATTAAGTGCACATTAATATGCATGGCATGCACACACAACCACACACACACATGTGCGTGTGCACACACACATATATACACCTATTCATGTAGGTATGTATTTCCATTACGTTCATAATCAAGTCAAACTTCTATGTTTATATTTAATTTTAATGTTTTCAATCTCTTACATTGTAGAAATCATGGTGCATTTTGTGTTATATAGTGACACACAATACCCTGGTTTAACACTAATGGCTATAGACTGCTTCCTGCTTCCTCCTTTAGATGCGCAATATATGCCACTGTGCCACATGATAATGAACACAACTTACCTCTGGCAGCCGACACACACCAGCACGATGAGGATGGTGACGACGAAGGCTGAGGCAGCGGCGATGGCCCCCAGGATCAGCACTTTATGGAACTGGACGCCCATGGAGGACAAGGAGTCAGAGGAACACACATGCACACACACACACACACTCCTCCACCGCACACTCTCTGACCACTCTCTCACAAACACCTGTAAAAAATGGGCACGAGGTCAAACCAAAGCATTAGTCTTTAGTCTTCGTCTTAGTTAAATTACACAAATGTACATACACGCATGCACACATACACACATACGCGTGTAAACACATATGCAAACACACGCACATACACGCACACATACATATACACACACACTTGCACAGAAAAACACCAGTTATAAACACCAGTTACACCAGAAGAACACCAGTTATAGCTCTACAGAGTAAACCTGAGGATTATCTGGTGTATTAATGTGATCTGAAGAAGCTAGCAGCCCATAAGGGAGAACACACACACATGCACATGCACACAAACACACACACACACACACACAGTAAATCGCCAATTTGTCGCCATGAAGCCTAATTCATACTTCAGTGCTGTGGCCTGAATACTCTTCACTTCCCAGCCACATATTACAAAGATTTAACATGCTGCTCTGGGATGGGAGCTTGGAGCGTCTACTCATCAGGACTAATGGATGTGCCCCATGTCTGACTGCAGTTTACTGCGTAGCTGTTTTCATCCAGTGCTTTTTGAGAGGAGGGTCTCTTACACAAGTCATCATGTCTGAAGAGAATGGGAATGGATCACGCGGGATTGATCTGCTGTCGCCTGTGCTGTGTGCTGAGGCCACAGACTGTGATCAGTACAAGCGGCACTGGTCAAAGAGCCCCAGCTCAGCATGTTTCTGTTCACGCTGCCACGATCTGCCCGACTGCACATCAAATACAGCGCTGTCAAGATGCCCAGAGCTGGTACGCACATACACACACACACACACACGTGTACACACACATGCATACACACGCACACACGGTTGTGCACACAAACTCACACACACAAACACATTAACATACACACACTTACAATCATGCACATACAGACTGTTAAAAGCTCAGGATTAAGATATGAGAAAAGAGAGAAAGAGACAGAGAGTATGAGAGAAAGAATAGAGAGAGAGAAAGAGAGAGAATGGAGAGAGACAGAGAGTAGGAGAGAGAGAATAGAGAGAGAGACAGAGTATGAGAGAGAAAATGGAGAGAGAGAGTGAGAGAGAGAAAGAGATGACAAAAGAGAAAGATTAGGAAAGGAGGTCATGGAAACCCATGCACTCTATTTTGTGTGTGTCTGTGTGTGTGTGTGTGTGTGCGTGTGTGTGCGTGTGTATGCGCGCATGTGCAGAGAAGTGAACCATGAAACAGATACCACAGTTTTGTGTTTCCAAGATACCACTGCATCTATTTATCCCCAAATTCAACCCCCCTCCTCCCGCTCTTTCCCTCTCCATCTTTCCATGGCCCCACCTCTCTCTTCTCCCCCCCTCGCCCATCTCTCTCTCTCTCTCTGTCTGTTGCTGCTGTCAGCAGGTTTTTTTTTTTAATTGTAAGAACATGGGCCTCGAACGGACGTGCGGCCGAATCTGCTACTGAAGGCAGGAGGAACGAGAAGGCAGAGGAGAGAAGAAAAGGAGCCGGGCAAACCAAAGACCTCCAGCGTCTTCTGTGAAGGCGTCTGAACCAGGTGTTTAGCGGGAGGAGGGCGTACCAGAGTGTGCTTCACGCGTGATCCTCTGGGAGAAGTTAGCGGAGCAGCGCAAGCACACGCATGTCTACCGTAGCTACCTCTCACCATAGCAGCCGTGACAAAAGCGGCAGGACTTGCACGCACAAGAGTCATACCCTTACCACACACATCTTAGAACCGCATTCCGCTAACACGCGCTGAACATCGCAGAGGCACACTACCACAGGAAGGTGGCCAGGTCACAAAGTGAAACACGTAGCCCCATGTCTGCTTTCCTGTCTTGACCGAGCCCCTGATACGCAACTGTACTTAGTTACACGTAAAGTTACACACGCAAGCATCGACACAAAACACATTCCAGTTCTTACGGAGCAGGAGGTGCGCGTTCTCGCATGGTTACAACGACGGTGACTGCCGCGTGAACTGTACATATCTTTGCACGGAGGAAATGGCAAGACTGCAAAAGTGCAGGCAACGATCACCACAAAGGCCCGAGCGTCGGCACTGCACTCTGCGCGACTGCTCAGGCGGGGCTGTTTCAGAAGAGACTTCCCTGAAAGAGGCTAGCAGCGCACACTCAGTGTGGCGTGTTCTAAAACCTGGAGCCTTTTCATTCTGAGAGCATACACTACCAACATTCATCACGTTCAACGTCATTACGACGCACGCGCACGTGCCACTGGCATTAACAGATCTCAGTCAGAAGATCAAAGAGTCCAGGTGTAGGTCGGCAGTTGGCCCACCCGCCTCCTCCATCTCTCCATACATCCCATTCATCCTTTCTATACACACGTACACACCACGGAGACGACGTCAGTCTGCTACATTAAGGTAATAGAAATCGACTCACAGATTACACAAACCTTTCATTGACGAAGGGTGGTTTTGCCCCACCAAATGTGCCGTAATGACCCCTCGGGGCATTAATGGGAGATTTCCAGTTTATTGGATGATAAGCCTCTTCTGGTGGTGGGCTTGAGTTTAGGGGAACAAAAAGAGTAGCACCAGAGTGAGGCTGGACGCTGCCAAAAATGGCTAATCACTGCCAGTTAAAGTGGAAAGGGTTCTCTTTCTCTCTTTGTTTGTGTGTGTGTGTGTGTGTTTGGAAAACTAACATGCAGTAAGTAATCCCCCCTGTGTCACTGAGCTAGCAGCCGCACAACCCAACTGCCTCGCAAGTGTGACAGCTAAACTCCAGTGTGACTGGCATTAGCATGTCTCAACAGCAGAAATCAAAGCGTTCAGAGCAGTTCAGCAACCCCCCCTCACCCCCTCCTCCTCTCCACTCGTCCTGTTCATCCCTTCATCCTCCCTCCTCTCCATAAATTACAGCTCAGCTTCAGCATGAGGAGAAATTGCAGCATGGTGGCAGTCTCTCTCTCTCTCCATTTCTCTCTCTCTCTCTGACTCTCAACTCTCTCTTTCTCTCTCTCTCTCTGTACAGTGATAATCTCTCTGTTCTTCTTTCCAAAGACTCTATAAGTATCTACAGTGCCAAGGGTCTGGCAAGTGATGAGAGTCACCTTCCCCCATTTTCCTTAACGGTCTGATCGGGTGTGGGTCTGACTGGGTTCTGTGGTTCTGTGGTACTACCCGAAAAGTTTTTTTTAAAACATACTCCTTGCCAAATTGTTTTAGTGCCTTTAAAACCACAAGACTTGCTAAACGGAAATGAAAACATGTCAGCTTAGTGTCTTTGATATTGAGTTTGACATGTACACTGTGAGTGTGTTATGGGTCAGAGCGTAATAATAACTTTTCTTGTACTTGCTTTTATTTCAGTGTCATACCAGGCTAGGAATGGTTGGGAGTATGATTCTGGTTTACAATTGGTTGCTTGGATATCTACAGAATAGCCAATGGGAACTGTCGGCCAACCCATATGAGAGAAGCCAAAGGACAAAAAGCCCACAAACTGACCTCTCCTTGAGGGAGGCAGGGTGAAATGTGTTTGCTGACACCTGTTTGTTAAGCCTCATCTTGCTTGAATGTGTAGCCTGCCAAGAGAAGGAGCACCAGAGAGACTGTGAACATATAGCATGCTCAGGGTCCCTTTCTGTATAAACATGCTAGTGTAGAGGTCAGGTGCTACCCAGTGTATTTTTGGTTAAATACGGGCTAGGAGACCAGGATAGTGTACTCTCTCTGCAGTTAGATGTAGAGGTTTTCGGAGGTTAGTCCGTTTCCTTCAGTGTTTGTTTGGTTGTTTTTGCAGGCAGTGCTCAGGTGTTCTTTCCAGAGGGGATAATGTTGATGATGCGAACCCAGTGTGCAGTTCCTCATTTTCCACTACTGCTACCTCCAGCTCCATATAGGCCGACCTCTGTGCTATTGCCCTGCCTGTGTGTGTGTGTGCGTGTGTGTGTGTGTGTGAGGTCCTATCTTCTTGCTTTTCTAGTAACAATGAAAGCTCATTATTTTAATGAGGATAGCTGTACTTTTTAAGCTGACCTGTCGTTTTTGTAAACAAAAGCAGCCGAATATTAACTATAGTTTTAGGCTCAGGGTACAAAATATTGACAATAAAATATCAATAGGATTACACTGTTTAGTACAGCTAATTATTTACTCATACATATTCCTCTTAAATTGGGAATATGAAAAAATATGAAAAAAAAACTATAGAACTACAGTGTCTTTTAATGGGAACTTTTTTATTACACACACATGCTGCTAATCCCTTACCCCTACAAACTGAATATGCCGGGTGAGTGGGTGTAACTGCAATCCTGTGGGTCCGTTTGGATGTATGTAAATCCTGAAGAAATAATTAGGATTCAGAGAGCTATGTGCAGAAATGGGAAATCAGCCCTCATGGATCAAACTTTCATTCAGAAACTGGATCTCGTTCGGAATCCGGTGAACTGGCATACACGGCGTATTAATGCCCTACACTCCAGAGTGATGTCACTGCAGCATGTGGGATTGCTAATATTCAAGGAGTCGAGGATGATGTGTAACTTCAAATCGAGAGTCTTAACGAAGCCCTGGCTACAGCCCGCCCGGACTATTTCTGCCTGTGAACGAATCTGAAAACAGCCTCCCGTCTCTCGCCTGGCTCGCTCCCGTTAACAGGCGTGACGAGACTGTGCGCAGGACTGACAGATCGGCAGCTCGTGCTGTCACGTCTGGCGCTCTGGAGCTGGGCGGGGACGCAAGCGTGCATGTGGGCAGAATCCCTGTGATGTCCCGATCCATTTCCTGATCAGTGCGGTCCACTGATATACATCAAGATACTGTGTCCAGTAGGTTGAGAATTTAAAACAACAGGAGAGAGTAAATATGTTTACATTCATGCAAAAAAAAACAAACAAACATTCTAGGGTTTTAGATCATTCAGCACCATCCCTTTGAATGACTTCCTAATTTTAGCTAGTCACTTGTGTACATTTGGTGTCTAGGCTTATAAGTAAGCAGAATCAATGAAGAGCCTCCCTCTCCACTGACGGGCAACATTTGCAGTTTTCTGAGGGGATGCATCTATTCCTGCTCTGACACAGACTACTCACCTCATAACTCATGCCCACCTTGTTGTTCTCACAACTCCTGAGAGAGGACAAGAGAGACTGTGCTCACAAGGGAGGAAGAGTGTGAAGATGAAGAAGAGCTCCAGGCTCTGAACAGTGGGCCTGAGGGTAGTTTAGATTGTTAGACGCTATACTTTGAGGCTCAGCCCCAAAACTGCACACACACTTATCTTCTCACAGCCCAAAAATGGAGCTTGAATGGGGTTTGAATGGAGCTTGAAAGGGGTTTGAATGGGATTTGAATGGGGTTTGAACATCATTTGAATGGGGTTTGACTGGAATTTGAATGGGTTTTGAATAGGGTTTGAATGGGATTTAAATGGGGTTTGAATGGGATTTGAATGGGGTTTGAACATCATTTGAATGGGGTTTGAATGTTTTACTCAAATAGGCAAGCAGGTATTCAGGAAGGTAGACTGTGTCATTGGGCCAGAGGCTTTGAGTCATTGTGACAGTGCTGTAGCATGTCATTATACATTAACCTGACTGATCATCCATTACAGGGCTGACAGGTTTCCAGTTGGGTTTTGAGCTGCATTTTAGCAAGTGGCCCAGTAACAGGGTGTGTCCATTCAACTGAGGCTAGGGAGTTTCTAACATTCACAACAACCTCTGAACAGCTTGGTTGTATGTGTGGGTTTGTGTGTGTGTATGTGTGTGTGTGTGTGTGTGTGTGTGTTGGCACTAGGGTGGAGGGCGTTACAAAACAGAATGCCTGCCCCTGGGTAATGAAAACATGTCTGCCCCTGGGCAAAACATGTCTTTGAGGTTGGAGTTGCACACATACACACAAAACCATACAGCTCTCATTACCACATCAAGGAAAGCACTGCGTACATGCCCTGCACGCCAAACCTTTCGCCATGTTGCCTCTGCAGCTGCAAAGCATGCAGCTGAACAATGACTTGTGTCAGCCCAGCCCATCTCACCAATCTCCTGACATACTGATGCTGGGGCTCCATATTTCCCTGAGGAGATCTAGGAACTATGGAAGGCAATTGGAGTTGTAAAAGTCACACACGCCGACACTGAGCAGGCACCACGTCCTGCATGTGCCCCCACTTACCTTGTTTCAGCTCTCTACCTCGTCCACCTGGACAGACGACCACACACACACACACAGCCATTTTCTTTTGCGGGGCACATCACACTCATTGACATGCAATTTCTCGATTTCATCAGAAAGGAACACCCTATTGGTGAGAGGGAGCTTTTCAGAACAGCCCTAAAGGACTCGCCTCAGCAGGCCTACCGTGCAGACCTGATAGGCCTGTCTTTGCCAGCTGTCTCAGGTGCCTTTGGCTGTGCAGTGCATAGATGCTGACTGCTACTCTGTGAAATTAGCCATCGCCTTTCACACCAACCAGGACAAATTAGTGTCAAAGTGTCAAACAACATGTCGTGAGTCGAGACGAGTCTCTGTCCATTATAAGTCATAACATGGGAGAAATTAACTTCCACTGAAGTAAATAATTAATACACTAAAGTAAATGAATCTTTACTGGGACTAACAGTTTAGCTAGTGGTGAAATAGCTTCTGCTAACTTCCCCGGGTGGGTTTCCACGGCAGCTGTGGGAACCCACACTTGATTATTTCCCTGCTCTGCCCTGATCATCAGATTATTATCAAGACTGTCATCATGAACGTCCTGAGGAGCTGTGGGGTTGGTTCATTTATTTTGGCGTAGGTAAAATGTGAAGCTACGCCAGGAACTACGTCTCCAGGGAAACTCCAGACCACGGTGACAGAGCGCGCTCACCTATGCTTGGATCCAGCTCAGTCTGAACTGTTGTGGCAGGCAAACTGCTTTCCTTCGCTTATTAGCAAACCAGTTGGCTGTAGAGTTTTTTGAAGGGCAGCTCAAATTAATGCTGACAGATTTTAAAAGAAAAAAATAATTTGAAAATAATGTTATATAGTGCAGCTAAAACATTACATTCAAGTCTTACTAAGGTAAGTGTTACGACATGTTCATTCAAGTCAAAGGAGAGTCTCATTATAAACGTTCTCAAGTAAGTCACAAGCACACAAAAAAACAAATATACATGAATCATTTTGAGCTCAGGAGTAAACATTAAGGGGGATGTTGATGTGGTGGTGTATGGTGTGTGTGTGTGTGTGTGTGTTTGTGTGTGATTGTGGTGGTGTATGGTGTTGTGTGTGTGTGTGTGATTGTGGGTTGTATGGTGTTTGTGCGTGTGTGTGATTGTGGGGGTGTGAGGTGTTTGTGTGTGTGTGTGATTGTGGAGTGTACGGTGTGTGTGTGTATTTTAGATGTCATACAGTAGGTGCTGTGAGTAACAGACAGTTACTCTGATCTGCCTCCAGCCTCCCACCCCAGTGGTTTAGTTTAGGGTGACTCACAGTCTTTCACTGCAACTGCATTTCTCTGCCGATGAAGGCACACACGTGTGCGCGGGCATAGACACGCACACACACACACACACACACACACACACACACACACATGCAAAATATAAAAACAGACTTATAACACTGTGCTCTTGGGGTGTTTCCATTGGCCTTTATATCCTTGTACCTGATAAGTTGCTAATAAAAACAAATAAAAAAGTAATAAAAAGTCATTTTTGGTTTCAAAACATTCTCATGACGACTAGCCAAATGTCATCACATTGTGAAAATGGTTGTTTTTACCTACCACAATGGGGACATAAAGCTAAATATTCACACACATCCACTCAAACACACTCAAACACACACAAACACACACAGGACTTTCATGGTTCAATTCTAGTTTGTTCCACGAGGGGCCAAAAAAGCGAGTGCATGTGTACCAGTGAGCAACTGCCATTTCCATCTTAAGACAAAAATAAGACATATCAGTTGATGCAACACAAACCCCAAATTGTACATGACATTAGCCTGCACTGCCAGGATTACGCAATTACCCCCATGAATAAAACATGAGCACTATGCCATGAACATGAAAAGTCCTATGATGCATAAGATCAGCATGTATTGTTTCAACAGTTTCCAACTAAGATCTTGCCCACGCAGGCTTGGCATTTTTAAAATAAGTTTTACATTTGGTGAATATTTCTGCTGCCAGTGTTCGTATGCTTTCTGGAAATAGCCTTAATAAACCAGCGCCTTCATACCACCGTTCCCGTTTTGTGAAATAGCCTTAATAAACCAGTGCGTTCACACCACTGGTCCCGTTTTGTGAAATAGCCTTAATAAACCAGTGCGTTCACACCACCGTTCCTGTTTTGTGAAAAGACTTGTGGATATTCTTCAGTAAAAGACCATTTAACATGAACTCCTGCTAATCATGTGTGTGAAGCAGTAAAATGTTCCAGGTTAAATATGTAGTATATTGGCAAATATAAACATGATTTTCTAATCCGTTTGGATGCAGCAGAATGTGAAATAATATAGATTTCTTTAGTCTTGCCCTCTGTTCTGAGGATCACTAACAGATGAAGTGGCACAGGTCAGGCCTGGGTTAATGGCACGGGTCAGGCATGGGTTAATGGCACACTCATTGATTTTAGACAGCGTAAAAGCCACAACAGCTTTATGTCTGTTAGAATTATAAATTTTTTTTATCCCAGGTGAATTTGGCCAATGGCTTATCTGCCCAACCAAGCCTCTTGGTTTGGCATCTCTCTCTCTCTTCCTCTTCCTCTCTCTCTCTTTTCTGCTCTCACAGAAAACACAAACGTGTCATAGATCTGTGACCAAAACTCTAAAATCACATTCGACTCTTTCTTGACTAACCTTTGTGATCTACATGCATAGTCCAGACCATTATTACCCACTGTAGCTACTTTTCTAACGTATCCTTGCGAAGCGTTATAAAGCCTTATAACATTATGAAGCCTTTTAAAGCTAAGTGGGCTACTAACAGTCATATTAGTTCATATTAAGGTTCTTAATTCCCATTGATCACAGAAATCAATACAACGCACTGAGCTGAGCATATTCGGTGAAACTGAGTAATGAAAGAGAAAAACATTGCAAAAGTAAGCAAGACAAAGATAAACGCCACTTAGGTGTGAGGGGTATGTAAAACGAAGGGTGGCGGAATACAGAGGGACCGAGAAAGACATACGAAGATGACTATATGAATCAAAGAGACAGAGAGAGAATTTGGGCTTACCCAAATTAACTTGCCCAAATGACCAGGTCCAATATGGAGAACAATGTATTTTCATGTAAAGTAGGGTGCGAAAAGTAAACAAATGAATTCACCAAGAAGACTCGAACATAAACTGCTGCCTACTACGACAAGGGCCTGACAGCACTTTCACCTACAACAGGCAAGTGATAACGCAGCGTCTCCTGTCAGCTACAAGCTCTGAGGGTAGCGGACACATTTCCAACAGTTAGAATGAAGGCGTCAAACAGGAGCGTGGATGTGCGTTTACGCAATAGCTTGTATAATATACCCATTAGATCAAATGTTGCACTGTTATCATGGGCGCACCCTCACTTGCAGACTCTAATGTCAGATTTAACGTGTGGCGCTGGAAAGAACGTAACGGTGTTGTAAAAATAGCTTACAGCGTTATACCAGCGAGCTCTGGTACAATATTTGCTCTTGAATCACACAGCCTCCTGCTAAAAATAGATCTCCACTAGTGTCTGCCTTGTTTGAGATGAGACACAGATACAGGGGACAGCACAGCGAGACTTCAGCGCGCGGGCGTGTGAGCGCGCGCTCGCGCCCGCGTGTGCGTAGGTGTGTGCCTGTGCGCAGGAAGACGACCACAGCCTCTTTCAACTATCACAACTAATTTCCTACCATGAAACATTCTTCCCTTGACTCACCAGCAATCTGCAGAAGCCGTGTCGAGTGTAAACATCCTCACTTGTAGCGTGGGCGGCGTATTCATTAGGATGCGATACAGAGACGCGGTTACCGCCTGAAACGCCACTTGCGTTAAGACGCCTGAACGCAGTTAGTAAAACGGTGATAGCATATTCTTCCAATGTGTTTGCCGTCTCTACTTCATTCAGTCGGCATATCTGGTCTGTCTGAAAACAACACGTATCGTTTTCCGCTACTTCTTTACATCAGGTGGTTATGTAGTCACAAAATTACAAATTACAAATTTCACAAACCAAACATTTCCATAACTGTAGCAATGATTGTCATTTGTTTCAGCACGTTGAACGAGCAGTACAAAACTGCCTCACAGGTACATCAATGGGAACACACCTAGAAAAGACAAAGATTCCAACAGCACCTGCCTCACAGCTTATCATGAGTGGCAGGCTAGATGTACAGATTTCTCAGAAAAGCCACACTGTAAGAATCTCCCAGCGTGGCACTTGCTGCAGACAGCCAGGTAGAACCTCCAGAGACCCAGCCAGCCAATGAGCTGTGGTCTTAGCCTCTGGCCTGTGTCCCAGGCTGCCCAGAGAGGAGGTCACTGGGGCAGGAGAGAGAATGGGAGTCATCCACAAATGTGCTTTGTCTCTTGGATTTGGGCCCTGCTTACAGACTCGGTCAGTGGCAGTGGCCTGAAAAGTGAATGAGGCAGTGGAAACATAATGGGGGGGTTGGGAGAGAGAGAGACAAACTGCCTGTTCCAATGCAAAGCAGCATGTGTGATGTGAGGTAACTTCAACCTAGTTCTCTCTCCTCTCTCTCTCTCTCTCTTTTATTCTCTCTCACGCTCTCATTCTCATGCCTTTTCTCTCCTCCTCAGATCTGCAGTTCTGTTTGTGCCTCCAAGCAGAAGGGGGCCTGCGTGTTTTGTGCAGATGCACTGCAGAAAAACATTCAAGCTTTGCTTTTCCTGAGGAAAGTACAGAGTCTCTCTGCAATCTTAGAGCAGCGGAAGACAAGTTAACCCGAACTCAAAGGTAGTACCAAAGGAAACAGAGGACTCGATGAACTGAGTCTGAGGATAAAACAATCCAGATATTCTCTTAACTACTCTGACCCTGTAATATCAGTCATTTCACAGGAGCACACCACACAAACAAGATTTGTAAAGATTTTTGAACACAGTGGAAGACAGCCAGGGGAAGAGGGACTAATGACTGAGGGCGTGAACCATCATGGCAGCACAAACGGGGCTCCATCATGCTGTAGCTTTATGATTGAACTCCCCTTAAAAAAATCAAATCAAACTGGATGTTAGCTAGGCAGGGAAAATACTGAACTTTCTTCTAAATTTCAGTTATTGCATAACTCAATTTATTGATGATTAGACATGAAAGATCTTTCATGGAGCGTATATGATATAATGGTCCAAAGGCAGTGTGAAAGGGAGCATTTCCCATCCTCTCCTGCTCCTATTTTAGCCTGTCGGATTAGTTCAGGTTCCTCGTTTTGGTGAATATTTAGCCTCTTGACCGCAGTAAAAACAGCGGATTCTTGTTGAAAACCAGGAACCATGAAATATAATCGTAAACCGAATAGTGAAGAGGAGATGGAATGTCATCATGTAATTAATCTGATTTAGACAAACTTTTTATAGCTCACTGACTGTTAGAATGGAACGTATGTAGTTACAGTTCATTAAGTGTGCATCTTAATCCATATGAACATTACTGTACAATCGTGATTCAACACATCATCCTGTCTATGCATGTACAGTATAAATGTGTCTGATAGACACTCACTCACACACACAAATGGAGATAAACATGTGGATAAACACCATATATACACACAGACACATATGTGTGTATATATATATATATCAGATAGCAGTCGACCATGACTCTGATCGAAATACATACTGTATACCGTGCATACTGCACTCAGTTTATACTGGTCTTTGTAGTAGTACACAATATAGCATCCAGTTTGCGACAAAAGCAAATCATACTACGGGTTCCAACACCAAAGATTTATGCTTCTTTAGAACAGCGCTGACTGTTTATCAGTTTTGAAAAGAAATCAGGAGAGAAAGTGGAGAAGAAATGCTGAAAAGCCTTTCAGAAAAACATTCATTTTGGAATAGAAGTTTAATGTTAGTACAAAACACCTACTTAGACGACTAAGAATAGCCTACCAAACGTTTAGCACTTCTGGTATCCATATGGCTAAATAGGCTCCAAAATAAGTGATATTAATGTTTACAGTATTTTGCTATAAACTTGTTCTTGTCTGAAATTCAGTGTTAATGATGTCCATTTTGCCATCGAACAGTTGGCAAACTCTCTGAAACAGTTACAAACTCTCTGAAAAAAGTATGAAATAAACATATAAAAATATTGCTCGTGTACTGCATATATTTGGATTCAGTATTGGAAAAATATGAGGAATTTTATTTGCGATCGATTCAGAACATGTAATCAGAACATCTAAAGTAAAAAAAGCTTGCGTAAACTTACTCAAATGCCCCTTTTGCAGCTATAGTTAAAGCTATAGTTAGAGGTTGCTAAGCTAAAACTATTTAACTAGCTAATGCAGTACACCAAAAAGATAACTCTGTTCGCATACTGGAATATTTTGGAGAAGTAGTCCGGGGATCTTTCGTGTACTGAAAAATGTAACTTTGGTCACATACTGCATACTGATTTGGGGCCCAATCAGTAAGCAAGTAGTATGTGGATTGCTGATTCAAACAGACCCGTGTGCTTTTAATGGCCAATGCTGAAGCCATTATTTTGAGATAAAGGAGATCTCTGAAAGTGCACTGTAAGTGCACTTATTTTAAACAAAAAACAAACTAAATGTCTACAGGTAATTAATAAACTAAACTTTGTTTTAAAAAAAACTTCAGTCGATACTGGAAAAAAAAAGATTATTAGAATATCTCAAAATGACATTTAATCGGCCGACTACTCTGCATGTAATGACATCTGCGTAAAACAGCGTAAAATCTGCCAGTGTATCTATTGTTACAGCCATTATTAAGAAAACCACATATATAGTTTGCCCCAAATGGAGAACAAGATGATTTATATGGCACCTAAAGAAACTCTTCCTCACACAAGACCACAATTGTAAAGCATGCAGAGTTTGCTACGTGCTGAAGCTTTAACTGAAACCAGGTTCTTGGTTGGATAAGACTAAATACTAGGTCATACACACAAGTGAGCTTAGCAAAGGAAAAGTGAAACTAATGCAGAAAAATAGTTATTCTGTGAAATACGACAACGAGTACATAAAGTCAGTGCCGTGTTTTGCCTTCAAATTCCCCGGGAATCATTGACCCTGTCAAGTTCAGGATATTTTAGGGTAAAACCTGGCCACCCCTGCTGGGAGGATGAAACTAGGTCATCATTTCAGTGAGACAACAAACCATATTCCTCAAGATCCACATTGAAATCACGTTTTTGCCGTCTCCTGGCCTAAACTCTACAGGAAACCTGAGGGGTGAACTGAAGAGGAGACTCTACAAACCGAGAGCAAGGAGTCTGGCCGTGAATACAAAGTTTTTCTGTGTGGGTGAAGAGTCTAAGATTGTTTTGCTAAATGTTTTCCCACACATAACGCTGTACTGTTAACTGGGCAACCATAGGGTATACATATTACTAAATGTAGGGCTGCTAATAACTGCCACACTTTTTCCAAAAATAAAGAGTTTTAAATAATATTTGGCTCAAGTTAACTGAGGGTAGCAGCAACACTGGAATGCACCATTCAATATGCTGCTGGTCAGTGCTAAAACTAATTAATGCAGTAAAAGGGATCACTGTAGCAGACGTGAAAGCACACCGAGGCAACGCCCTTTGCCCTTAGGAAATGAATCAATATTGTATATTGGGGATGAAGCTCTGTAAGTCTAATGTGTATGACAACAGAGCCTCACATACTCCTCAGTGCTTAAATGTCTATTGACTTTGATGCAGCCAACTCTTATTTCCTGACCATGTGATCACCGATGATGAGAGAGTGCCAGAGGGAGAGGTAAATAGAAAGAGAGAGAGAGGGAGAAGGGAGAGTAAGAGAGTGCGAGAGACCTCCCATCATCCTGGACAGCAGCATGAATATCACTTTCCCTCATCTCCCATGATGAGTGAGGGATGATACAAAGGGAGGAGAGGAAGGGACGAGAACGGGGTTGTGGGACGAGAGGAAGAGATGAGAGCGATTTTCTTTTGCTTGCTGCTCTTGTCTTTCGGTGATGGGTGGATGAAAACTGACATTCACGCAGATCAATTGCAGGCATGCAGGTCATTCCTTCATATCTTTAAGGCAGCGCTGAATGATCCGAGGTTTGAGTTACTTCAACACTTTTGGCATAAGGCTCTCAGGGGTGTTCACCTGTCTGGGAGTCAAAGCTGTGAAACTCAATTATCACTCACATCTTCCAGGTCACTCCTTTCGCCTCCGCCTTTTTACGGTTCCTTTTTTCCAGGGGATCTCAAAACCCTCTTAATAACCTGCCGCTTTTCATTTCGTAGTCACACATGGAGCACTAATTCCGTACTGTAACAGTGGGGTCTCAACTCCTTTGCAAGCCTCCACCTCTTCTCTCTTCTTCTTGCTCTTCTCTGCATCTCTCTCTCTCTCTCTCTCTATGTTCCCTTAGCTTGCCTGGTAGAGTGTTAATTATTGAGGGAGTTTTATTCAGTCACTCAGAGCTGTCCCTGGCTTCAGATCTCCCATTCTGACATTCTCATCCACAGGGACCAGTAAAATCCAGCCTGCCCCTCCCACACCCAAAGCTCGTAGAATATTCAGGCTATCCACATGGGTTAGGGAGTGACTCAAGTGCCGCTTTTCCCCAAGCCATGCCTTGTGTATGTGTGTGTGTCAGAGACACTGTTCCATGTCTTTGCATGCATGCATACATGCCCACATGCATCCCCAGAAAACCATAAGCTTTAGTTCTCTGTCTGAGGTGCATGTTGCTTGCCTATAATACAATGTTTCCACAGTGGGGTGAGGCAGATCCAGAAAGCAATTTAGAGAGAGAGAGAGAGAGAGAGAGAGCACTCTGCTCGGTTGCCCTACACAGACTCCGGGCTTGCTGTTAAATATTCAGCTACACCCAGCTTGTGAGGAAGCAGTATGTTTAATGTATAAAGAAAGACAGACTAAGACAGGGGAAGCCGTAGGGGACTTCTTAAGAGGGCTTAAAGGTTTGTGTAGTCCATGCTAGATGGACAGGGCATGTATCCCCAGTACAGACCGTTACCATACTAAGTGTGTGTGTGTGTGTGTGTGCGTGTGCACCTGCATGCTGATGTGAGGAACTGTGTGTGTGTATGCTGGTACATGTGGGGGAGCCTGTATCTCAATGTCTGTGTCTTGTAATGGCCCTGATGTTGTGAGCGAAGTGCTTAAATCAGCACAAAGACAAGGACATAAAGGTGAAAGGGCACTTCTGAACTACCCATGTCTCATTCTGTTGCATCTTCACACACACCATTGCAGTTAACTCAGTCCATGGGGGAACTTGATTTTCTCGTATTCACTGTCAGATTGTCAACAATTTCAGTGAAATATGTGAAATGCTTTAAAGCTCTGCCTGAAATAACTTCAAGCCCAGACTCACTTTAACACTGCATACTCAATTAGCATCTCTCATGTGTAGGACTTAACACCAAAGGTTCAAACTTAGAGAACCATATCTGCATATTAGCACTAGCCAATAATGCAAAAAAGGACTCAAGATGAACACAATTACAGCGTATTCAACAATACCAAGTACGTTAACGACCTAAATTAATTTTCATTCACCGTGGTCGTTCATTACCTCATTCCTAGATGTTCCCTACACTCACACAGAAAAATGAATAAAGCTCCAATCAACACTAAAACACTATATCAATTTGATCATCTATAGAGCCTAGAAAAAGATCTGAGACTTAAAGTTAATTGGCTCGCGGTAATTACAGCGGGCCCTCCCGCTGAGTGAGGTCAGGATCTACTGATCGGAAGATTAATCGGCATTCTTTCAGGATCGTTTTCAGGATGGCTATTTATACACATTTATACCTGTGTGTCAACATTCAAATATTCAAATCTAGCTTATTATTTTTAATAAAATGAACATTACTCCGTTTCTTTAAAAAGATGAAGAGGCGCAGCGATCGCTTTTCTCGCATGCGTTTTTGTTTGAAATGTTGCAGTGTCTTCTTTATAAAATGCTTTATAAAACGATGTTTTACTCAAATGCTCAAAAACTATTGTAGACCATTTTAAGACATACGACAGACCACTCTCAGTTTGAAAGTTACAAATTTCAGTTTAAAAGTTATACATTTCCCCAGCACGGATACAGCAGTTTGGTATGAATGTAGATTAATGTAGAAGCACATATTTTCACTACCACTTGTCCCATTTGTAGAAATTAGTTAGGAAAGATATTTTACTTGCCGTGCGCTTCAAAGACCCAGCGGGACCGATGCGTCGCTCAGCATCCCTGCCGTTGCCAGCGAGCTCTTTATGTTACTTCTCATGGGACTCCAATTGCTTGGCACTTACGATCGTATTGTACAGAGATGCAACTTCATAACCTTTCCGTCTGTGCAAAGAGAGCACCATCTGATTACTGGTATTTTCCTGTCAATTCATCGCGCGTAAATACTCTCACTGTGCCGCCCACACAATTTTGACTTTTGCCTTGCGTGATGTAGCCTGCTCGTTCGCTCCTGTTCGAGCCCAACAACGAGCAGTGGTTCGGCTTTTGCGATAACCATGTGACAGAGAAGCGTCGCTCGGTCAGGAAAAACCTGAAGAGCGCCTGGAGAGCGCCACCAAACGGACAAAGCTACAAACATTTTTAATATGTTCAGTAATTCAGGATTTAGAATCTGACCGTACCATGAAGGTAGAGAAAAAATGTCATGTTTTATTTCATGATCAGCTCATAATTGTGAAAAACATGAGCTTATAAAATGAAAGTAAATAGGATTTTATTTATGTAATTGTAACCATGTGAAAATTGTTACTTGTACAATTTGGAGATCTGATAGAGTGTGATTGTCTGTAAAGTTGTCCGGGAGAAAATCTCAGTAGGCTGTGGCTAGTTTTATAGACACTATTGTACCCAAATAGTGTGTGTGTGTCTGTGTGTGCATGTGTCTGTGTGTATGTGTTGTGTATCTTCACTCATAATGTGGCTCGTCACTCACAATGTGACTCTATGGCTCTTCACTCATAATATGGATCTTCTCTCATGATGTGACTCTTCAACTCATAAATTGGCTATTCACTCATAATATGGCTTTTCACTCATAATATGGCTCTATGGCTCTTCACTCATAATGTGGCTCTTCACTAATATGGCTCTATGGCTCTTCACTCATAATATGGCTCTATGGCTCTTCACTCATAATGTGGCTCTATGGCTTTTCACTCATAATATGGCTCTATGGCTCTTCACTCATAATGTGGCTCTTCACTTGTAATATGGCTCTATGGCTCTTCACTCATAATATGGCTCTATGGCTCTTCACTCATAATGTGGCTCTTCACTCATAATGTGGCTCTTCACTCGTAATATGGCTCTATGGCTCTTCACTCATAATATGGCTCTATGGCTCTTCACTCATAATGTGGCTCTATGGCTTTTCACTCATAATATGGCTCTATGGCTCTTCACTCATAATGTGGCTCTTCACTTGTAATATGGCTCTATGGCTCTTCACTCATAATATGGCTCTATGGCTCTTCACTCATAATATGGCTCTTCAGCCTGCCACTCTCAGTCAGGCCTGATGCAGCTGCCATTAGCATTAAGGGATTTAGATGCATTGTGGTCCAAAAGTCTGGCTGTGGTGGAACATACGTGTTCTCACACCAGTGTGCGAGGATGGCATGAAATTAACTGAACTGAAAGTCAGACCTACTGAAGTTCCATTAGGCTTTTTTTTTCAAAAGCACCACTTAATCTGGCCCCATTTCTACAGACTCCCAGTGTCCTTATGCTACACATCACATGCGCGAACACATTTTCAGGTCATAATGCTTATTAGCAATTCTGTGCTTCAGTGTGAATGCTTACTTGATGCTGCTATGTAGTCTATTCTCTGTTACTTTTCTAAAGACATTTTTGTTAGCGTCGGAGTTGTGACTTGCTCAACCAAAAATATCATCCAGCTATTTTTAGCAGTGTCCCACTCCAAGCTTGCATGTGTATATCTGTAATGTCTTTGGGTGTGTGTTTGTGTATGTGTGTCTGTGCATGCATGTGTGTGTGTTTGTGCATTTGTGAGTGTGTGTGTGTTGTGCATGTGTGACTGAGTGTGCGTGTGTGTGTGTACGTGTATGTAAATGTATGTGCGTGTGTGTGTGTTTGTATATGTGTGTGTGTGTGTGTGCACGCGCGCAGGAAGTGGAGATTTTAGGTGGGTGTGGGTGGGTGGGTGGGTGGGGGGGGGTTACAGAGGTTCTGTGATATAATCAGAAGTGAAATGTGCTGAAGAAGTGCAGACTCCAGTTGTTAAAGATTCATCACAACATTTCTGAAGAAGGAACTCTGCTTTAGCCAACCACCCATTTTATAATGAACCCACCCTGCAGAGCACTGAGGGAAGGGGAACAAGGGCAGTCGTGTGGGAGAGAACCAGGGCACATGAGAGGACAGCCTTACTTTAACCTGACAGGTGTGTGATTTGTATGGTGACTCTCTCTATATGACACCAGTGTATGGATGTCCTGCACTGAATCAATAAAGCCTAATATCTCAGAAAATATATAATAGATACTGTATATATACAGCATAACTCTCAGCCATCATTTAGTAAAAAAAACTGTCAGAGATAAAATGCCTTTGTTCCAGCAGCTACAGAAGTTTGTCATCAATTATTTAGATTATCGTTAAAATTAAATATTGATGCATGGAATGTTATATAACAAAGTTATACGGAAAGGGGTGCTTGTTATATTCGGAGACTTTATAACAAAATGTTGTGGGGTCATTCATATTAAATAATCCCCAAAATGATGTAGGAAAAAAAACTAGTGGTACTTCACAAGGTGAGCCAAACATGGCGAAACAAAATGTTTTAACAAAATCTAAAAAGATGTGAATTTTAGAAAATCCTCCAATAAGACCACCAGATGACGCTAATACTCTACCAGTGTAAAAGATATGACGCCATTCAAGTTCAAAAAGAGCAATACAAGTTTCAAAAACCAACTTAAGCCTATTCATAATAATCTTATTACGGTGCATGCGCAATTACACGTCTATTAAATGAATTTGGGGATCTCAAATCCTTAGTACTATGATAGGTTGCCAAACTTCTGAAAATAAGTTGGGCAAAATAGCAGAAAATTGGCAGAATATACCTTTGTCTATAGAACATATTTCTCAAAATATTTAGTCACGTATAATCGTCTAAACTAACTATGCAAAGAACTGAAAGAGACCACCCTCCCAACCGGCGCGCGCATCTGTCTCTTTCTCCTTGCGCGTGCCGCCCCGCCGACGCCCCGCTCCTTTCCCTTTTCCCACGTGAACCTCGTTGCGCCTGCAACTTCGTCTGGGGTTGAAAGCTCACTGGTCGTCCACGCCTTTTCACCCTTTTTGAAAAGGATCTGAAGGAAATCATGGAACAGCAGTCCAGGGATGACTTTGTATCGGACAGAGACTGATGTGTCCCGCTATTTCCACGTAGCTAGTGGTGGTGTTGAGGAGTTTTCAGTGACAGGCTCGCCTCGTCGTCTCAAGGCAATCGTAGCTGCTCTTTCCCCCGTGTGAGTTATTTTTGTTTTGGTACAATGGGGTGCTGCAGCGGACGATGCACGCTAATATTTATCTGCACTTTCCAGTTGGTGAGTTCAAAATGCATTTTCTCAAGTACAGAAATACACGTACATCGTATATATACGTAATATGTCTTTTACACGTGTGGTAATGTTATCAACGACAAGTTCTTGAGAGAACAAAACCGATATGCTATGTGGGTATGTGCGTTTTACTACCGGCCAGTGTGTTTTCTAGGAGTACGTTACATGGCTGTTGACCATGTGTTTAAGCCCTTAACCCACACTGGCCCCAAGTGTCGTAAGGTAGTAGAAAATACTTGTTTGTGCTTTAACTTATGGTAGATTGAGTAACACCAGAGTCACCAACTAGCCAGTTTTCCGGCAAGCTATATTGTGAAGTGAAAAAGCTACTAAATATAAATAAATTAGGGAGTCGTGGCGAGGTAGTTATTGAACATGGTGCGCAAACTCATGTGCGTGGAACTCCGCTAATATGTTTGCTCTGTAGGTAAAGAAAGAAAGAAATCTGCTCTTGCACTAATCCAGAAGTGATTGTGTCTGTGTTGGTTGACTGTAACGAGGCTGCTGAAACCCTAACAGGAGAACTTGCACATAATGATTATAATCATTCATGCAGCATAGAGAGATGCATTGCACATCTGTGGGACATCTTTCCACAGACATGGTCTCAGAACAGCGTTGGTTTCTTTACTGTAGAGCGCAAACCTATTGTGCTACATTGTGCCTTGTTTTTGGGGCGTGAGGTCGTTTCTTTTCTCCACCTCCTGTGTCATGATACCTACAACCCTGCTGCCTCTCTGTAGCCTTCCTGCTATCACTTGTCATATAGGGCTAGAAACATCATGTGTTCTGTTATAGCAGTACATGTGGGAGTGCATATGTGCGCACAGGCACATGTATGCGCTCACACACACACACACACACACAGCCTTAGACCTCCTCCCTCTGGGGCACCTCTGTTTTTTTCGTGATATTGTTGCCGCTGTGAATCTGTTTAGCTCTGACAGAAAGCACCGTGCTGAAGTAGCTCGTGCACGCTGGAGAAGGGAAAAAACGAAACTCCACATTTAACCCTTCCTCAGTTGCTCGGCGGGAGCAAAGTGCTGAGATCAGGCACCTGAGGTACAAAAAGCCTTCATGCCATTTTGATGAGTGAGACTTGTTATTGTTTGGGTTACCATTTAGATGTTTTGCTGTCTGACTGGATAACTTTCTAGTCAGACCCATAATTAGTCATAATAAGTCAGTCCTGGCTGTCTGCATATTTCAGCAAGGAACGAATGCAGAGTGTGTTGGGCCTTTTTAAGAATTGATGAAATGCTGAACATTGTTGATGGCTGTTTGGCTAATGGGTGACTAGGTCTTCTTGCCCTTTCTGGAAAGCTCTACTCTGAGAGTTGAACACACGTGTTTGAATGGAACCCAGGCATGTGGAATGACACGTACACGGGGCTGACTGGTGACTCAGCAGGGTCACCTCCCCCCGCCATACATGTGGACACACATACTCAAACACTCCCTCAACTTCTACGCTGTATCCCTTTACCCCCTGTGGGACATCTATTTTTCATCATAATGCTTCCACATATTTAGACAGGAGTTTCATAGCATATAAAGCTGTCGACAGCTTCCCTAAAAAGTTTTGCTTTTGACGAGTGATCCTAGATCCTTCTGCTGGAGCATTTTACCGGCGTACGACTAGGACACATCTGGCTTTTAAATGAGTATGAAGCAAACGTCAACTTGTCGTTTGTTTGATTGTTAATTGCCAGTTTGCTAATTACCAAAAGAACATTTCAAATTTTTCAAGCCACCTTTAACAGCTCAGATGCTTGATAGAGGAGAAGTGGTTATGTACCCAGTGAACGAACCCACTGAACGATTTAAAATCTTTTGCTATTTAGACATTCAGCTACGTCCTGATGTGACGTATATTGGTACTGGTCACATTCTCGTGTATCTGACAGTACAGACATGCGTGTGCTCTAATAGTACAGACAGTAGTCACATTAACATCTCTCTTCCACACATGAGTAATTAAACATTACATCAATATCCAAGCTCCCGCAGTACCTGACTGTAGTGTATATAATGTGTGCTAGGGATCCTCATTAGTGCTGGTTGCCACCTTAGTCAATACTTCAGACTAGACCGAGTCTAGTCTTTTCTTCACTCAGTACTGCAATACTAATCCTCATGTTAGATATCACGTTTTCTCCTCATATTAGATTTTTCCCTTATTAAATATTACCTTGTTCCTTCACTATAGATAATGCAATGTTTAGGGTGACTTTAAGTCAACAGCTTGTGTCTGAAGGTGTGTATTGAATTTGATGGCCTGCTTACATTGTATGTATCCTTGATGTTCTTTTTTTTTTTTTTACTTCTGGTGGTCTGTGTCCAGCAAACTGGATATTGCAGTGCATTTTAATCTAACTGAATTTTGCAGAAGGCAAATTTGACACCTAAAGATCCCTGGCATTCAGGGTGCACTGTCCAGACAATTAAGCCGCCAAACCTTCTTAATTAAAATAGATCAGCCAATTGTCTTTTAAGAAAAAATCAACTCTGAGAACCAATATTCTCCTCTCTTCTCTCTCTCCCTCTCCTTTTTCTCTCCTTTCTCTCTCTCTCTCTCTCTCTCTCTCTCTCCTGTCTCTGTCTTATTCTCACTTATTTCACTCTCACTTGGCATAATTAAATCTTGGCATTTCTTTGTGAACAGAGCAGACCTGTTAACATTATCCAGCCAAACCCAGATAATGAGGTTTTATTGATTAAAAATTCTCTATGTGCTGTTAATGGGCTACTTGGATTGCTGTTTCACCAACAAAGCATGGGGAATGATTTCAGCTGTTTGGTTAATCACATTATCCATGAAGAGGATTCATTGGATTGTTTTGTGGACATTTACTAATTTTGTCCTGCTTTTCTCATAGGATAGTGGCCTAATAAGTCTGCATTTCTGAACTAGACCTCCTCAGACACGCATCCATGCCTGCGAAACACATAATCCCAACAGATGCCCTTTCTTGCGTCTGTACTCCTTCCTCCGTAGGAAAGACAATGTTGCTGTTTTGAATTCACAATCCTAGTCACATGACATCTCATCTATCTTGTATGTTTTCCACCCTCACCCCCCACAAAGAAGCAGGTGGAGGTGCACTGCCTGAGGGGAGGTAAAGGGCAGATCACAGGGACGTAGACACACTGACTCTGCTGAGGAGACTGGGGGTGGAGAAACCAGATTGCCACTCCTCATAAACCTTGTGGGGGTTTTATGGAGGTGTGTGGGGTGGGGGTAATCTAGAGATGGGACGGAGGTGACGTGTTTTAATTTGCTTGGAAGGTGCCACTACAGAGGGGTGTGGGGGGTTTGGGGAGGGCTCAGAGTAGCTGTGCGTGCTTGTAATGATGCAGATCCTTCGAAAGGTTAATGTGTCCTAATTAGTTATATTATTTAGAAAACAGAAAAGACACCGGGTACGATATCCCAAGGTGGGAAATTAGGGATTACTGCTTTGTTTTCTTAATCAGATCTTGCTCCTCTGCATCCACCCTCTCTGCATTCATCAAGTCCCACCCCCAGTCTGCATCCCTTATCCAAACATATGAATATTTATGAAAACATTCACCACCTCCTCTCTCTCTCTCTCTGTCTCTCTCTCTCACACACACACCTTCATCTGCTTACTCTGTATAATAACATTTTCATTATTGTGTCATATCTGTCATTTGGTGTAACTGAACAAAATGCTTATGAGCAGAGACCAGAGGGACCCTGGCATACACCCTTGCTGCCTCCCTCAAGAGTGGGGGGAGGAGAAAAGGATTAGGCAGCGTTCCCGACCAGCTCATAACTCAGAGGAGCCCAGGCTGGCGGGGAGGTGATGGAGGACGAGCCGGCGTGATGAGGAGTCCAGCTGAGGGGAGTGTCACTCCGTGCAGAGTTAGTGGTGCATCCTGCACCCATGTGGCACTTCTGCTACCAGTTAGAACTGTGGGACAATTGAAATGAACGTTGTCTATTAATGTGGGTTTGTGGGGGATTGTAACTGCAGCAAACCTGGTTCTCTTGCACCATGGTGAACGAAGAAAGATAAAAGAAGCAGTTCATGAAATATTTTCCCACAATTCACAAATCCCTGAAAGCGATCAGATGTTAAGTTGTTTTGCGATGACCCTGGTGGCAGAAACTGATGCTGGGGCAGTCCAGCTGAGCTCCGTTGCACCAGCAGGCAGGAGGAAGCAGAGAGACTGCGTTTACCTTTGCAGTCACCTGACATTTTATCACCTCCCACCTTCTGACCTCTTATCAGTTCGGAGACCTTTTTTCGCTTCCTCGACAAATGCATCTCATATTTTAAGCAAGTTGTACGTCTGGATGTCGGCTGCGCTGCCCTGCGGCCATCTTTGTTGGAGCTCGATGGTGCACGCGTCTGGTTCATCTGAGCAGTTGCAGCTCTCACGCAGTCTCCCCTCCCCCCATCTCCCCCACCCCTCTCCACCTTCTCTCCTCTTTAAAGGTCACATTAGCAGGAGGTTTTAATGGCCTCTCCTCAGACTGCTCTGCCCTGATTGGGTCCCACCCCTCACTGTGAGGGCTACGCCTGCTGCTGACAGGCGGCAGTGTTGATTACCTTGGAAAACTTTTTTAGTGCTGGATGCTAAAGCTAAAGCTGGATGCAGGCTTGGAGGGAAAAAACGAGAGGGGCGAGACGCAGCAACGCGCCACATGCGCGTGATCACCAGACAAAGGACCTGGCAAACGTGGACGATCAGTGAGGGAGAATATTCCAGAGTTGAGAACATTTTGTTGTTTGGACATGGTGCTGTTTGTCGTGTTTGCTTGACGTGCAGCTATAGTGGCTCCGTTGAATAACTAAAAGGTGATCGAAGGTTCAGTGGTCCAAACACATGAAAGAGTATTTGTCACATCGGTGACTCAGTGAAGAGAAAGGTCAGACATTACCTCACGAATTAGGAGATTTTAACATCATATTTTAGTTGGGTCAAGACCCAGGTTTTTAACCATTATGACTTCTCTCTCTAATGGGCCCTAATGGATTGTGGTCAGCTAAGCTTAGAGCAGTTTGACAGCTTGTGGTCATTTGGGATCACTGAATCAGGCCAGCATAACATTAAGGCCTAATTCACCACAAGATTACTCAGAAGAAGGTTGTTAGATGTCTCTGTTGATTTTGAGCATGGACACGGACCAGTAAAGCCCAACTATGTGTCAGACAGTAGCATTATCATTATCCCCCAGATCGATACACAACACAGAATGCGAAGGCCACCGTGAGCTGAGCAAGACTGGAGGAACCCTTGATGGAGGGGTGGCATCCAAATCTCTGGAGTCCTACCTGTGCCAGTCTATCTATCTCTCTCCCTTTCTCTCTCTCTCTTTCTCTCTCTCTCTCTCACACTCTCTCTCTTTCCCTTTCCCTTTCTCTCTCTATCTCTCTCATGCACACTGTCTCTCCCTCTCTCACTCTCACTCTGTCCCTCTCTACTTCTTTCACTGTCTCTATGTGTCTCTCTCTCTCACTGTCTGTCTCTCTCTCTCTGTCTCTCTGTCTCTCTCTCTCTCTCTCTCTCTCTCTCTCTCTGTCTCTCTCTCTCTCTCTCTCTCTCACTGTCTGTGTCTCTCTGTCAGTGCTGAACACCCACTCTACCTCTCTACAGTGTGGCAGAAAGAAACTGTCCGTATGTTTGAATTATTGATTGCAGTGTGTAATTCAGCATGGGAGCCAGGAGCTATTAGAGGCTGAGGGTCCCCAGCTGTCCTCGGCTTCCCCCTCTCCAGGACCAATTATGAACGTGGCCCCAAAAGTCCAGAAGGATACCTCACTCCGTAAGCGCTTTCCCAGGCACGCCGTCCGCGGGGACGTTACCGCGGTAACCCCCGCTCCCCCAACACTCACCCACACCCTGAATTTTGGAGTAATGTATGCGAAATAATGTGGGGGTGGATGTCTCCTGTGTAGGCAGGGGATCCTGGTACAGGAAGTGCATTAACTTGGGTTAGTCTCTATAGAGACAGGAAGTAGAATAGTGTGTGTTTGTCTTTCCTATGAGCTACAGGCTGCTCGGCTGTAATGCAGCACTGGGCCGCCGCTCTGCTTCAATGTCATAAATCCATAAGAAAGCCAAAGAGAGAGAGAAGGCTCCATTGAGAAGTGTTTGGAGAGGGAGGCAGGTTAACACTTCAAGGCCCTCGCCGTCCTGCAGAGCGGTGCGTTGCAGAGTGGGAGTTATTATTCGGGCTTGTTTGGGTCATTATCGATTTTGGCCTGCTGACCTCAAGGTCACCTGCTTACCGAATCCAGACTCCTCTCTGGCATGCACTAGGTAAGTATCAGCTGTGTCTCAGCTGTGTCTCAGTTGTGTCTTAGCATTCATACTGGCCCATTTCCTGTGGCTCGTTCTCTGCCTGATATGACACCATTTTCATTTTGTGCCTGCAAGCTGTTACGGTTTAATATCTTTGCTGTAAAAGCCTATTAATGAGGCCCTTCCTCTTTCTTTGCCCTCTGTTTGATGTTGAGTTTGTGTGTTTGAATTCATATATCTAGCTTGTTTTTTGTTGGGACCAATTGTACTCATGATGATACAGAAAATGCTCGGCTGGTCCTGAAGAGAGCACAAGTGTTTGTTTTCTTAATTTTGTTTTTTTTTTGCCTTTTGCATTTTTCATTGGACTTTTATTTGAAAAGAAAAACACACAGCCTGGGTATGTCAGGTACTGAAGTTGGACATTAACATTATTATTTAGCAACCACAGTATACAAAGGAAGTCCCCAGAAAAATGGTGCAATGCTGTGTGTGTGTATGTGTGTGTGCACATGCATGCATGTTTCTGTGACATGTACTTGTTATGCACCCTGAGTTCATAGTGCATTGATTTCGCAATAGCTGTGTGTTCATGTACTCCATTGAACATTCTATGGAATTCGCTGGAAATTAGCAACAGTGCGACAGCGTGAAAGTCAACATCCAATCCTGTGTCAGTATATTGAACCACACTGTCCCTGCAGCAAACATTTAACCATAGTCAATACTCCTTTATTTTACGAGCGGGGTGCATTCAACCGGTTAATGAATGGCTCTGATCAGCCTGTGTGTGAAGCAGCTAATAGCTTCGTATGACAAAGCAAGATGGAGTACAGTGGTTGTAGTATGAGGGATGCTGTTGAGACATACTTACACTTGTTATATATGGATGCAACCACAGCAGTAGCTGATTCGTTGGTCAGGAGACACCTCAGTGCTTTTCTGAGGGTATATAGTAGCTCGTCGTTCCTGGGGTTTCTATCACCCCTTTCACATTCAGTCACATTTCAGCACCTTTCCCACGGGCTCACGACTGTGTGGGATTCCTGCGCCCATTCCTGATCTCGGCCCGGTACTGTCGGCTCCGTTGAGAGTTCGTCTCCGAGCTGTGCAGCTGACTGTCTAATTGACAGTGTGGAGGCAAGATCTACTAGAGGAATGGGTGTGAAACAGCTCCTAGTCCCCGTAGTGATGAAATCAGAAGTAACCTATACTGACAATATGGATCAATGGAGACAACTGCTGCATATCGGTGTCAATCCAAGGAAACCGAATCGTTTGGGGAGCTTCGCTGCCAGACTGGAACGCACCACCATCGGTTATTTTGAGGTGATCTCATGAACAAAAGAACAAACATGAGGGATGCTGCCTTTGCTTTGCACAAACAGCACCACGTCTCCAGTCTTCGAATGCTGGACCTGGAGTCATAGCTGTTGTTATAGGAGAATCATGTATGACTGCACGCAGGAAGATTGGTGAGCCATGGGTTTGTGTGCTGCTCGTGTGGCTGTGGCCTGCAGTCAGAATCCTGATGTTCATATCCAGCCAAAGAAGGACAGGAGAGGGAGAGTAGAAAGACACAAAGTTACCGGCCAGTGGAGGAAACGGTTCTGGAAACAGAGTGTCACAGTGAATGTTGATCTTTGGTGTTTTGGTGTGTGTGTGTGTGTGTGTGTAGTTGGGCCAAGGTAGTTATCAAGAACACAAAGCAGAATCACGTCTTTTATCAGTGAGTACTAGATGGAATGAAAAGGGCGTGAACCCTCGCTGGACTCGTGGGCTGCAGGAAGAATGGAGGGAGGGAGGGAGGGAGAGGTGGAGTGATGGCTGGGTGACTGTTCATGATCAGGAAGCCTCACCCTATCTGTCAGCAGGAGAGAACTGTGTCATAGGGGAGTGTGTGTGTGTGTGTGTGTACACATGTTTTAGGATCCTCTAGATCTGAGGCTGAGAGAACTCAACAGCTTCCAAGTCAGGAAGGCAGTGAAGACATGAATAGTGGGAACAGAAATGTACACAATAACTATAAAGCATTTAGAGGAAATAGAAATGACATTCATGCTGCTCATTGCTTTAGGACAGTGATCTTGTCACAGGAAAGTGGAGTCTGTGGGCTAGTGGGTGGAGATCAGCACCAACCACCCTGCGCTCTCACTTCCATCTCCCCACCCTTTGACCTCTAACTCCATCAGGCATGTAATGTTTTTACCAGCCTGACGTATTACCTGGCAAAAAAAAAAAAAAACGTTCTGTCGTCCTTCTGTGGGAGTCACGTTGGCGTCCGTGGCCTCCCCCACCTGCAGCCTCCGTCAGTCAGTGACGCCGTCCACGTGGCTGTTTATTTACATTCTGTCCTTTCGTTACACGCGCTTGTCTGTTTTGGTTGTGTGCCACGCCCCTCCACTCAGGTGGTGTGTGTCTTGGCTCATTGTCACCCACCTATGTGTTGTTGAGCCTTCATGTTGTCCCTTATTGAAGTTTGCATGGCCGTTTGTCGGTTTTGATTGTTCGTGTACTTTAATCATTGATTTTGTTTTTGTTTGTTTCATTACACATTACATTTCCAAGCGACGCCGTCCTTTGGTGTGCATCTCTGCTGGTTTATTCTAGGCACTCTGAAAGTGTCCTGCTGCATTACCATCAACTGTCTTTTGTCTTGTAAAGACTGAGGGAATTCCTGTGGTAGGAAAAGATTCCGTGAAGCCTCACTTATGTGCTCATTCATTCACACAAAGGACTCATGTATTTTTTAGTTCTCAGGGTCTTTCCATGGACTTGTTATATAGCCACATACCGCTACTCCATCTCCTGAGCCTAATGTTAGCCTTAAACAATCGTAAAGAAATCTTTCAGTTCTTGGAGACTTTAAAATAAACATGGCATTCGTGAGGACCAGCGAAACGACTCCACAAGGTCAGACTTCTCTTCTCTGACCATTTCTGAATGGTCGCTTGGTTACGATGAAGAGAGCGGAGTCCGTGTGTGTGTGTGTGTGTGTGTGTGTGTGTGTATACCCTTATCGGGGGAGAATCCCATTTAGCTCGGCTGATACAATTTTCCTTAGTAGCGTTCCTTCTGAAGCTTGTTTCTGCTGTCCTACATCGTAACCTTAGCGTCCCACGTGTTGATACGGGGCTGCGGCTTTCGGCCGTGGCGATCAGCGGAAGGAGATAAGTAGGAAGGACGAGGAGACCCAACTTGATCAGTCTTATGACGGCAATCAATCAGGGACAGAAAGGTGCATTAACCATTCAGCATTGCCATGCAGTGGAGGATAATCTAGGGGAAATGACTGATTTAGGAGCAGGAGCGAATTTGATCAGTTGGAGATAGAACTACTCTGCCAGGAAACTACAATCTATCACTCCGCTGCGTCTGAAAGCACTCAGCTATCTCTGCATGTGTTAATGAGTCCCCCAGGTATTAGGGCGCGTGTGGGTGGGTGGGTGTGCATGCGTTGCGCATGGGAGGGAGGCAGAGATGGAGAGAATGGAGGCCTTTGCGGTCTTGATCATTTTGCCGTTCCAGCTGTGTGTGAAGTGCGTGACACTTTCACACGCTGTTCTCATCTCGCAGCACTGGTGTCTCTAACTGAGAGACGCCGCGTGTCGTGCTGGAGCTGAAGACCCTCTGCACAGACGCCGGTGATTAGGAAAAGTTTCTTCTCCCCAGAACTTGCAGGTTTTGGAGAGCTCTTGTGTTTTGTTGTGTATCCGTGCAACGAAACCAACAGTGAATTAAAGACAGAAATTGATCAACATTGGAAACATGACCACAGTGTTTTTTTTTTCTTTTAATATCTCCAAGCTTGTGGATTTAATTGTAATACAGTGAATGGCGTATTGATATGCAGATGTTGGGTAAGCAGTCCGGCGTGCTTTCGCGTGCCTGGCTCACACATCGCACAGGCTCTCCGCAACGCATCAAATGCAGTGTTTCTGTGTGTGTAGTCCTGTGTGTGTAGTTCTTTGTGCTCTTTGGTAAAGGGCAGAATGCAGTACAGCATGTAGAATGAGGAGGGAATGTCGGGCTTCCCAGGGACAGTCCATATTCTCATTTGCTACGAGGCATCACGCCTGAAAGGTTGTGATGTATGAAGGACGAGAGAAGTAAACAGTCTAGGATTTAGGAATCGTCGGCAGTTACGCTGACATAGACAGGCCGTCTCTCCCTCTCCTCTGTGCAGTCTGAGCTCTGTAGAATTCCTAATGCCGACGTGTAAAATTCCAGCACCTGACAAATTCCTAAGTCCCACTGGCCCATTTCCAGATATGGCCAACCAGTGCATTTCCCTGTGCCTGAGAGTAGTGATGTCGAGCCATTTACGGCTCTATTATTGTTCGCCGGCGGGTGTTATCCCATTACGGGATATTACGGCATATCTCCCGTTCTTCCTAGCTTCAGTAAGAGGGCCATTAGTGTATAAGTACTATCGTCAGTCAGCGGTCGACGGCGTTTGATTGCTCTCACGCTCGTCTAAGTGCCCGCAGACGCTGGAGCTCGGGCCTAAACGCAGGCGTGTTTAAGCGCCGCACAGCCGTCTCCAAGAGTGATTCATCAGTAGGCTCGTCGCCCTCGGCTTTCTCTGGACAGGTTCGCCTATGACTTTGTTAGCTTGCGGGCTGTCCGTTGGCCTTGAGGGCTGTCCCTTGGCCTTGAGGGCTGTCTGTTAGCCTTGCGGGCTTCCGCTTGTGCATGCCCGCAGGTCTCGGGTTCGGGTTTCCTTGTCTTAAAACAGCAGAGATTTACAGGTTCCCCTGCCAAGATTAATTGTTGATCTGATGTCACGAGAGGACAGAGCTCCTGTGTATTGCATAGAAAGTAAAAACTCTCGCTCTAGTTATTTGTCAGCCCTGTTCCATTGTGGGGCGACAGCTGGAGCGGTCACGCGGTGTGACTGATTGGGCCGCATGGATGGAGATTAATCTTCCTAATGACTTTGTGTATGTGTCCGACCTGTGTGTATGTGTGTGTGTGGGAATCTAGTGTGTGTGTGTGTGTATAGTCTGTAGGCCAAGCTTATCTTCAGACCTGAGTTAGTGGTATCTCTGCAAACCTTGTGTGTGTTTCTGGGTCAGAGAAACTATCTTCCACTCTGTTTTATGGACTATCCAGACAAGGTCTGCACCCTTTATCTTTCCTCTGCTTCAACTTTCAGGTCAGTTTTGCCCCATCCTCTCCCATCCCCCACCCTCCTCTGCTCCTCCTGCTCCTCTCTCCTATCTGCTTCTCCCACTCCCTTTTATCTTTAAGCAGACATTGGGTCATCTGGGATGGAGAATCCCTCGCTACCCTTCCTAGGCTTCCCAGTCTAATCAAGCCAAGATGTTGAGTCGCAGCATGTCACATGGCGTGGCAGGGTTAGGATGTAGCACGTCCCAGGTGCTGGGACCAGAAGCAGCTCCTTCCTGATTGGTTCGGGTTTGTTCAGGAGGCTTGTGTGCACCAAGCTACTTCCCGGGAGGGCAGGCCTCCAATCACACAGGTTCTTATAATGAACCACTATTTAAGGGACTACGTACGTATTGGGCATACATGTCCTGAGGTTGTGTAGCTCTTAGAGCATGAAGTGTTTCCAGTGTTTGGATTGGCTGTTACAACTGAAGGCAGCTATGAAGGCATTCACCGGTCTCGAGACCAACTGCCTGTAACTGATGTCAGAGATAATCAACTTGGTTGGTTTTCACTGTTCAGCCCGTTGTCAGTCTGTTTTCTGTTTGTACTACTAGTGACCTAATGAAAGCGGCTCTTGGTAAATCCCGTGCTGGAGCTCCGCGCATTATCAAGATGTATTTGATCAGGTATCAATCAAAGTGACTCTTTTCATTAGCCTGTGCCGTCCATGATATTAATATATCTATTATTGACTGCTCAGCCTCAGTTAGCATCTCCTGTAGACACACCCACCACCCGCCCCCACCCCAACAGCCAAACATCCATCATCCCCCAGCATGCAGCCGTCACCCCGTCTCTCCCTCGTGTCGCCCGGCACATGCTTGCTCCTCATTATGCCGCCCTCTCTCACGGTTCCCGCAGGAGGAGGAGGAGGAGGAGGAGAAGGGAGGTGTATGCCGCTCTCGGTTCGGGTACAAAGGGCCACGATGTTAATCGAGTTCTATGCAAATGCAGTCTCGCACGATGGAAGGCGAAAATTGCCTGCCGCCCCAGCAGGGAGCCTCTGGTGTGGTGGAAACAGGTGGAATTTCACAGGCTGGGTTTCCTTCCCTTTTTGCTTTATTCCAGTGCTGATAAAGCCACTGCAATAAAAGGACGTGCTAGTTCGCTCGGAGTTGCTTCGTTTAAAAGTGCTCTATCGAATAAAGTTGGTTATTTTGTATGGCGTTTGATGTTTCGCCTCCCTTGTGTCACCTGTCCCAAGCTCAGCAGCTGTGCCCTGTCACTGTCATTTGTTTGAAGAACATGAAAACGTCTCACTCCACGGTCCTAAGGTCCTTCGCATCCCTTTTGAGTGCTGGACTGCAGGACAACAGGCCAGAGCCTGGAGAAGCTGGCCAGTGCCAAGTCAGCACGTTGCTCAGTCTAAATGTCTGTGTTGTTCCTTAGATGGTGGCTCTGGAGAGGCAGGTGTTTGATTTCCTGGGTTACCAGTGGGCTCCAATCTTGGCCAACTTCTTCCACATCATCGTCGTCATCCTAGGCCTTTTCGGGACCATCCAGTACCGACCACGCTACATTGTGGTGGTGAGTAGACATTTCTGTTTTTTGTTGTTGATATTTTTCACCACAGCATTAGCTGTAGCTCCTTTGGCTAATGACCGCCTGCTTCTCCTGAGGGATCATTTCATGCTGTGAAGTGTTTTCTAAAGTGAAGCATGTTCTCATCATGTTCATCATAAATGTACTAGCTGTTAGCTGAGTGTGAATGATGAAAATGCCTCAAGAGAAGCTTCCAGTAGCTCAACTCTCACCCCTACCCTACTAGTACTAGTGGAAAAGTTCCATTCACTCCTGTCCCTCCTGAGTTGAGTCTGATTCCTACTTCAGTCCACATCCAATTACCTTTCCACAGCTTTCACTTTACTGGATGCAGAGGGGTTGCTATTTTTAGCTGTTTCTCTCTGAGGCACATTTTAGATGATCATTTTCTTTACAGTGATTGGACATAAAAATGTCTGAGTCTCTCTTATCTTATAAGGTGCATGATCCTGGCATCAACATGGCTGCCATGCTGAATAAAGTGAACGGACTGGAATGTAATGTTAAATCAAACAGAAAAACGTTAAACCACTGGGGTGAAGTATCAGCTTATAATAACACTAATAATAACATGTTTTAATAGAGCACTGTTCACGAATTCAGGGATGCATTTACAATAAAAAAGCAATTAGGCAATATTAGAAAGAAATGTAAACACTGCACAACTATTTAAACAGCCTAAGTAGAAAAACACCCCAGAAGCTTGTTGAGGTAATGCATTCACATCTGAATGCATTGACACTCAAGGATCTAGTTCCTTCTGTAGAGGGTTTTGTATGAGGGATGGCAAGAAGGTGTGAACGAAAAGATCTTAGCCAGCAGACTGGTGCATAGGGGACTGGAAGATCTCCAAGGTAGCGAGGGGTAAATCCAAGAGCTGTTTTGTCTGAGTATTTTGAATTGAACACATGTTGTAACTGGAAGCCAGTGAAGTTACTGAAGGACAGGATGTGATATGCTTTCCTGATATAAGTGAGTATGGGTGACTAGCCCATCAGAAACTACATATATGAATATGTTGAGCTTGTGTTACGAGAGCCAGGGAAAAGACAGAGGAAGAGGAGGAGGGTAATAAAGACATTGAGGGGAGATGTGAAGAGACGGGCGGTTCGGAGCGCTGATACTCCTGGGAATCTCCAGGGATCCTTGTCCTGGCATGCCAGGAGCTCTCGCTCCACTTTCCTGGCCATTTAGCTGAATGTTACTCCACTACACAGGGCATGAATCATGGCGTCTAGAGTTCAGCTTTTCTTCCAAAGACATTAGCCTAATCTTAGTTCATCTTACAGAGAGGTGGAAGTCTTGTGCGCCTTAGGCTACACTTAATTGTCAGGCGAAACCGAAGCCTCTTCCCACTCCTGCGTAGATGCGAAGTGACCTGTTCAGCCCTGTAGGTATGGAAGACCTTGACATGCAGGCTAATGCTTTGCTGAGTAGTCCATAATTCTACAACATCGAAAGTCATGTAAACACCTTGATCTGATGTCTTTAATTGGGGCAATTGCTGTTTTGTTTTTTTTATGAGTGCATATGTTTGACATCATAGTCTCATTCCCCCATACAGACGTGAGGTGAGAGGGAGAGGGCGGGGCCAAACTCGGTGACACCTCAGTCCACATGCACACAAGGTTTTGACCTCAGGTCCCTGACAGAGAAATCCTACTACTTCACTCACCCCCTGCAGGTTTTTGAAATTATTATTATGTAATACAAAACATTTTACTGCACACTGCTTACAGCAAGGAGGACCTGAGTTTATTTTCATTATTTTGTGAAATATGAAAGAGAAAAATATTCATAGATCCTCTTTCCCTGGGGGACATTTTATTGAATGCTTCTGCGAAGATGGCCTTTGGCATTTTGAAGTGTTCGCCGAAAGATCAAGCTACCAGTAATTTGTATGAGAAAGCATGAAAGGGCTTTTTCTCCATGGACACTTCCCTCCTATATTCTTTGGAGCGTTATACAGTATGCACAAGTTTAACGCTAAGATGCTCCTCAGTGCTAACGGGCCTCTGTCATCATTTAAAGGCAGGTTTCTAAGATTATCGCCTTGAAGGGAAAATGATGAAGAAAAAGTCCCCCCACTCCTTTCAATTTTTCTTGAATTCTTCCGAAGGCTTCAACCACACTAGATATGAGCTGACCTACTCTTCACAGGGAGACGTGCCTATTTGAATTAGCATCTGAATGGCTTTTACGGCCCTTTTATGCTGTGCTGGATGGGTGACAGAAAAGGCGGGAACCGGCGCGGATTCGTGTTGGAAGGGGAGATGCTGTAAAACGAGCAGCTTTAAAAAGTGCAGAATGATGAGACCCTTGATGGGCCAGGGCTTTGTATATAAACAGTGCTCAGTAACAATTTCCTGGTAATAGGCCTCAGGGAGACGTCTCCTCCTCTGCTCTGCCTGTCTGCAGTCGTCAAGATTTGATAACCCAGATTTGCGTTAGAATGCAGTAATTTGGGCATGTTTCGGATTCTGCGTGTGAAACAGGAGCAGAAAACAGAACAGAAGTGTGACCCTGTCGTATATGCATTAGTCCAGTCACCAGCCATTGGTTTTGTATGATGGCAGAGTAAACAGCTGAGCAAGCTACAGCACCTCCCCAGATCCCGTCACATCTGCACAGTAGAGGGATATTCCCTGCTAATTATTCCTTAACCGCTGTCTATGATGTTAAACTATCTACTTACACAGATTAAAAAAAAGAATTTTATATCTATGATATAAAATGGCTTTGACTTTATTTAACCATTCCCTTTGTAAAAGGAGTCTAATCTATGGTACAATAGAACAGAATACAATAGAAAAGATGCTAGTAACACCAAGGTAATGTGTTCTCTTCCCAGGATGCATTTATACTGACAAATAGGTGAGCTGCTCTGGTTGCTGTTAATGTGATGTTGTGGCAAAGAACACTGAGGTAGATGTAGGTGAAGCCATGGACTGTGTAGCCTGTTCCCCAGTAGAGAGAGTTTGTGAAGAAGTCAATGGTTAGTTTGATAGTTATGGTTTCAAGTCAAAGGAACACGGAGAACGTGTTCAAAATCAAATGTCAACACATGTATCAGTGTCTACTGAATTTAAATTTCTGTTGTGAGTTTAGTAAAAAAAAATGCTCATTTATATGAATATTTACAGTAGTTCCCGTGATGCATCTTAACTCAATTTGCAACACAATAATATTTATCACCATTTCTGGAGACAACAGTTATTTGTCTAAATTTACACTTTCGCCCAAGCATAGCACTACGTGTTGAATTATGCTGCTTAAGCAACGCAGGCATGACAATAAAACCTGGACATGGACCTTTCTCTAGTTAAATGTGACGGTTTCTCTTGGATACGGGGTAATGCAGTGGTAATACAGTCTCATATTGTAAAATGATTTTCGGTACTGATTGCTTGCACAGTTCAGTCAGTTTTCCACAGGTGTGATAGACAGAGATTAAGAAATAATGAGATTGGGAGATTTCTGCAGTTCAGCATGTTTACATGCAGGTTGTGCGATCAGCACATGGAAGTTTGTCCAAGAATGATGAACCTGCTCTGTTCCTTTCCCAGTATGCAGTGTGGACGGCACTCTGGGTGGCCTGGAACGTCTTCCTCATCTGCTTCTACCTGGAAGTGGGAGGCCTTTCCAAGGTAGGATAAGAATCCTGAAGTTCTCCACAGGTGCTTAGATCTGCTTTACATGTCACGCCGGGGCGTATTTGACACTAGAATTAGGGACTGGGATCATGAACTTTATAACTAAGATTGCCAGATCCAACAGGCTCCTGTGTATGAGCAGACTGCTCGCGAGGCCAATCATGAGCAGACTGCCTGCAAGGCCGATCTATGGTAACTGTATGAAAGGCAGAAGTAGTTTCAATGCATTTTGCTGCTGTGAACTGTAACATTTGAACGTGAAACATCTCTCAGTTTCTGATGTTTTTGTCTTGTGAAGGTGTTTATTTATCTGTGGTTGGGTGGTTTTTGCTGCTTTGCTCTGACCTGTGTTGAGGTCTGCCTGAAATAAAAGCTAAATAAAACCTCAGCTTTTTCCTGGGAGAGTTATGCTTGTGCAAATGGATTCAAGGAAAATCCATCAGGTGTTCTCTGTGAGAAAGCAAAGCTGCCTGAAGGTTCCTCTCTATCCAGCCCACAAGTGTCAGCAGGTCAGGGGCACACGGTCCTGAGTGAGCAGCGCAGAATTCAAGCTCATTGTAATTCACGGGGTCTGTTGTTTGTGTTCGTTTGTGTGCGTGACGGCTTAGTGTCTTGACACCCAGATTCCTTGCTCATGACTCGAAATGTGCTAAATCTAATTCAGTGATGTAAAGCAATAAAACAATGATCATAATGCACTGAGGCTATGTCTGATGTAGCACCTTGCAGTCTCTGTGTGTAGCCAGCTGGAACTGGGTGGGGTTTATAATCTAAATCAGAAGAGACTGAGCAGGGAGAACTCTAAACTGTCAAGTGGTGTGACCAGAAATTCTAAGATGTCCAGCGGTGTGACCAGAAACTCTAAACTGTCCAGTGCTGTGTCCCTACAGTACGGAAGCTTGACACTCGTCATACGGCATATGCACAGAAGAGTTTGGGTGCAGGCGGTGTAACAGGGTACGTGGTTGTGTTTGAATCTGGCCAGCAGCTATTAGATCAGCAGTTACTAGCAGCTTACTGCAGATACTATAAAGACGATGTCTACAGCTGGGTGGCCATCATGCAGAGACTGTAGACTCAGTTACCAATTTAACAGCTACACAATCATTCAAATATGATGTGTCTCAGCCGCACGGTTAATGGCAGAAGTAACGTGTGGAAGCGCCTCCTTTCCCTCTTCTACTCTGCTCCTCTCGCCCCTCTGTCCCTTTGTGTCCCCGGCTAGGGGGGTTGGGGGGTGGTTCCTGCTTACATCCGCCCCATTCTGATGGCTTGCTCCGCCCCCCATTCACAGCATTCTCTCTATTTTACATCTACTGGACCTCCCACCTCCCGTCCAATACATTCTCAGTCTCTTCAGAGGCCCTTCCCCCCGCTCAACACAACACGCGCTCTTACTCGCTCTAAAACGCCCGTTCTCTCCCCTCAATCTGCACGGAGTCAACGGTGTTCTGAATTAATGCTTAAGTGCCTGTTGATGAATATTCATTAGGTGAGGCGACCTGCTGCGTAGAGTGCGCCTGCTTAGGGTTCGTGTGTCTGTGCGTCTGTATTGTGTCTGTGTGTCTTTTTATCCCCCGCTCTGCATCTTTGTGCATTTGTGTGTGTGTGCGTGTGTGTGTGTGCACACCTTCATGCAACTGTGTGCATTCAAGCATGTGTGTATGTCTATCGTGATAAGCTGGTGCAAAAGCAGTGACCCCCTCCTCTGTTTGGCAGATGAATGTGTGTGAGAGTGTGTGTGTGCGTGTGTGTTTATCTGTTTGTGTGTCCTCCATTAGCCTTGCTCTCCATATGTAGCTGTGTGAGCAGTGGCGTGTGTGTTTGTCCATCTGGTGAATTAATGCTTTAGCCTGGCCCTCGCCAGCTGCTCTCTCGCTCTCTCTCTCTCTCTTTCTCTCTCTCTCTCTCGCTCTTTCTCCCCAATTATTTAGCCCCACCTGATGGCCTGCTATGTTGCCCTCACTCCCCCAAATTACACAGCGCTACCACAACTCCTTGAAACAACACTGCAGAACCCAGCTGCTAGAGTAACATCCCCTTTACCCCTCGAAATGACCGCAAGTGATGTACAGCAAGCCCTCAGAATGATGGTGTCACGTACAAACCCTTATAGCCTTAAACACGTGTAATTAAATTGACAAATTCACCACAGTTAAGTGCTGTGTGGTTTGGATTCTTGCACAACCCAAGTAGGAAATTGCAGTGAACTAACTATACAAAAAAAATAGAAAATAAATGTAGTTCAGTCCTCCTGTGAACAGTACTTTCTCTCTTTTTCAACGGGTCTTCCTCCCATGTGTGGATACAAGCTATAGCTGTCTGTCACCCACAGTAACCATGATTAAATGCACCATCAGATAAGACAGCCTCAAGTGACCTCCTCCCCCAAGCCCATAAACACACACACACACACACACACACACACACTGCCCATACTGCAGACTTTGATAGTAATGATTATTTGTTTATCCATTTCCCTAAGGGAAATCCCATAAAGCCCTTTGCAACTCAAATCTTCATTTTCAGAGACTCCTTATTCTCTAATTTACATTTCCGTTTAAGGCGATAATGACAGTGACAGCCGGCAGCATTGCGGAGGCCGCGCAGAGGCCAGAGGTAGAATTCCCCACCGCGGACAAGCGCATCCGCGTTTAGATCGTGTTTTCTCACACCCCGAAAATCTACAAGACTTTGCCAGTGATAGCAGTGATACGATTACAGTAATCATAGATCCCTGAGCTGTTCTGAATACAGACAGCACCGTTTCTGGTGTCTTAACAAAAGGCACATGTTTGGATGGATGGACGGATGGATGAATGGATGGATGGATCGATGGATGCACAAATGCAAATAGTTTAGTTGTGAATGTATTTACCAGCTATGGCACAAGAATGTGAATGCAGGTCTTAACAGAATGACCCCACTGGGATGCTGAATCCACTTCCGTGCCTTGTTAGTGAATGTGGTGATGCGTGTGTGTGTGTGTGTGGGGGGGTGTCTGTGGGTCTGTCTGTGGGGCTGGGGAACAGGATCTTCCTCTGTCGGTGTAATCAGCATTGTTAAATTATGCATGCCTCGCATTACCACAGCCCAGCGATACACTGCTTCTGCTGATATTGACGTCTCTGGCGGTGATGGCAGCTCCTGTCTCTCTCTCCATTCAGGATGGCGACCTCTTGACCTTTAACATCTCAGCACACCACTCGTGGTGGAGCGAGCACGGCCCGGGCTGTGTGCGGCGCGAGGTGCCCCCTAGTGGCGGGCGAAGCTCCGACACGCACTCTTACGTGTCGGTGACCGGCTGCCTGCTGGAGTACCAATACATCGAAGTGCTGCACAGCGGCTTCCAGATCCTGCTGTCGGTAAGTGCCTACACCAGCTGGACACGCCCACAGAGCTGGACACGCCCACAGAGCTAAACAGACCCACCGAGCTAAACACGCCCACAGTGCCCAACACGCCCACAGAGCTGAACACGCCAAACACGGCCACAGAGTTGAACACACCAAACACGCCCACAAGACTGAGAACATCTGTGGGGCCAACACAGCCGCGTGGCCGAACACATCCACTACATGGACCTGAAGGACCCTGAATCTCTGGCACCTGCTGTTGCTTTTCTAGAGATACAGAAATGAATATTCAAAGTGTCTGAATATGCATAAGCAGTGCATTACACAGAGTGCCTCAGTAATGCACATTCCCTACATATCTGCATGCCCAGTGGCCACAGAGTACATGATTAGAGTCCTCACTAACTCTGAGGAAAGTGCATGCCCCACATTATAAGCTACTCATTAACGGCCTGATGAATGGTGGACAGCGTTTGCATAAGAAACACACACAGGCTGGACGGTGTGTATCCTAGAGTTCAGGTTCTATATTGAAATGGCTTTTTCCAGCGTCAGCGCCGTGATTATACAGTACTTGCTGTAGTTATAGTAGAGATGATGGTTGTTGTTTTGTGTTGAAGTGGCCGCTTGAACTGAATCCAGTTGTGTGTTGAATAATTGAATTGAATCTGCCTGAGTCTCACCCCTCTGCTCAGTTAAAGGGAGGCAGAGGGTGAAGAAGCTGCTGGTACGTCAGTAATGATGAAGTATGTTGGACAGTATTATGCCAGCTGCTAAAAGATTCAAGTTGCCAGATCTACTGAATCAGAATTTCCATTTTTAAGATTTTTAAGCGTGGTGTAAAGCAGCATCGTATCACACTTGACACTACTGTGACCATCGTGTGGTAACTGGAGTCCTACTGACTCCTGGTCCTGCTTGTTTTAGAGTTCTTGTTTGCTTTTATCTTCTCCTGAGAGAACACAGGAGAGGTGAGCCACAGGTCTGGGGCAATAAAACTGTTGTCTGAGCGCAGACACGAGTACCAGAAGGTTCTCTAGGGTGATCATTAAACCCTCCCATCTCACTTCGGGGCGAGAGTTGACTAACTTAGCCTTCTGCAGCTCAAGGACTTGGGAGATATGCACACACAGACACACACAAGCACCTCAGCCAAATTTCTACAGACTCCCCCAAAAGGAGCAATAAACTGACCCTAACAAACATACACACATGTACACATACACTCTCTCTCTTTCCCTCTCACTCTCACTTACTCTTTTTCTCTCTCTCTCTCTCTCTCTCTCTCTCTCCTCTTTTCTCCTCCAGTGTTGATCCTCCATAGAATTCTGCCCTTCAGCACTAATCTCCCATGCTCCATGGGAAAGGTCTGCAGATCAGGTTCTGACACTGCTATGCAAGTGTGTCCTTGGCAGTGGAAGCTGGTCTCACTCCTGTTGCCATTGTCTGATTGGCTGGAATGGTCCCTGTGTTTTCCTGTTGCCATTGCCTGATTGGCTGTAATCATCCCTGTGTCTTCAGCCCGCTATGTTCTGTACTTGAGGTCAGAAAGAGTTAAATAATTCCAGTCTTCTTGGTTGTGAGAACCAAGAGAAGCTCTTGGAAGTGAGTAACAGTGTAACCAGTTTCATTTAACGGGGATGCAGGGGGTGGCTGTAATTATTCCACCTTAATAATTCCTTCAGAGGAGAACAAGACAGATGAGGGAGATAAAGTGAGGATCAAGCCTAGATGTTATATGAAGAATGAAAGTGCTTTTTGAGTTGCTGAGGCATCACCTGTCAAGGACGTGTGCGTGTGTGCGTGTGCATTTTTTAACTGGTTCTCCCTTTAGCCTGATGCTTAACCTTTGTTGGCTGCTACCTGAGACAGCTCATAATGACTGACCTTCAGACCTCTCCTCCTCTATTATCATCCCGCCATCATTTTATTCCACCATGTCTGTGTACTGCCAGAAGCTAGAACACCACCTCCCTTTGTTCTTTACATTCTTTAATAGAAAATATGTACTCAGCATCAGTACATTCTCATTCAGTATCTCTCTCTCTCTCTGTCTCTCTCTCTGTCTATACTGTATATATAAAATCTGTCTCTTTCTCTGATTCCCACTGTCTGTCTCTCTCCTAATGACTGGCTCATTCTCTTTCCCTCCTACTCTTTCCTGCATTGTACTGTAATGACATACACGAGCTCCTCAGAGACATAGAGATAGTCCTGTTTAAAATGTCTGCTTGGAGTTCTCTCTTGGAATGCTTCCTTTTCCTGGGTGTGGTGGGCAGTTTATCCCAAAGAGGGTGTGTCTGGAATGTGTGGAAGTTTTTTCTTCCTTTTTTTTCAAAAGGAGGCGGATATTCATTGTACATGCAGTCTGTCATTCATCTGGGAAGTGGTACTTCATAGGCAGAGATGCACCATTTTGTCCTGGTTTTTATACCTTAGTCTTGTCGTGATGTTCACACAGATTATTGAGGATTGTGCCAATCTCAGTGTGTTGAGCAGTGTTAGTGAATGACTGTGAGGGAAGACCAGGTGAGTTTCATGAGATGTTAGTCGTTACTTTGAGTCAGTCAATAACAACACGTAGGCTTTGAGTCTGTTAATCAATCGACACAAAAACTGCTCGAGCATTAATCGTTGTGCAGCCAACATTTTAACGACAGTATTGTCATATAGCTGTGGATTGTGGTTTTCCCCGATTTCTTTGTTTAATTTGTAGAAGTCATTAATTTGTTAAAAGAAAGACAGGAAAACACAGCTCCTTTAAACAGAAGTGTAGAGTGGCCAGACACACTGCACAACAGAATCAGCCCTTCTTGAAAGATGTGGGTCATTGTTTCTTAGTGATTGACAGTTGTGAGAAACGTGAACACTAAACACGCTGGGACTGATGTGTGCTGCTAGTTGGTCATAACTCAACCATAGCATTAGCATTAGCCACGTCTCACAGACTGGTACTGGCTTGAGCCATTTTCAAGTACACTTAATATAGATGTCAGCGATGTTGTAACGTTGCTTCGTTAAGGCAAAAGACCTTACCACCCACCACCACTGCCACCACCTCCACGGACCACCACCACTACCACCACCTTCACTCTCCAACATCACTACCTCCCACCACGACTACCGCCATAGGCAGAGTTGGATACTTGGGGCTCGGGAAGTAAACAGACTGCAGGGAGTTTTGCTCCGAGGATCTGGCTGTGCCAGTCAGCTCAGTCTGGCAGGTAGAACGAGTCAGTGAAACCATTTGGATACTCCACAGCCATGACAGGACTTTCTCTTCCTGTACCTTTACATCTCTAAACATAGGCAGGGGCTTTCTGCTCTTGAAAGCAGTAGCCTGCCCAAGCATTGACATAACACACTCTTTCTTTCTCTCACACGCACACACACACACGCACACACGCACGCACGCACAGAGCCAAAACGCACCAGTGTCACCACTGCGTTTCAGTCAAACATTTCCAAGAGAGTTGTGTTCCTAGACTATGTCTGAAGAACAGGTGAACAGTAGATTCTATTTGTACTCAGCAAGTACTCGATGGCACAAATGACATCTGTAATAATTAAAAAAGAAGAAAGTGAATCTAACATTTAATTAGGCTTCTGCACAACTAGCAAAGTATCTTTTTTAAGAGAGGGAAGACATCTGGCAGAGGCTAAGCTTTTGTAATTAAGCAGTTGCTTCTAAAGAACAGAGAAGACTTCAGAGAAGAGTTTCAAAAGGTTTTCTTGCAGAGCACAATTGAATGACAGTAGTATGTAACGACTTAATGAAAAATACATTTGTTTGTAAAACAAATGTCTTTAGTTTTCTTCTTCAGCTTTTTATTTCCACTGAGGATCCATAACTGCTCTGCTTTGAAATTGCCTTGATTCGGAAGGTTCTAGAGAGAGAAATGTGGTGTTAGTTTGGAATTCTGTGGCTGTGGTGCAGTGTTTTGTAAACCTATGGTTCATGGGCTCTGTCCCACATGAGGAAATCATTGTCATTGGCCATCATAGCTTGCCATCTTTCTGTCCTGAATTCACAGTTTAAGCTTGTGTGAGGAAACTTCATTATTCACACTAAATGACACTAGTTACTGATATCTGGCACAAAAATGGGGTCAACTGGAGCTATTGAAGGTTTTAAGGAAATGAGAATAATGCCTTTGATGGTTTGGATGGATGTTGGTTGCTTGTATAGAAGGCATCTCCAGACCAGAGGGTATGAAGCGGCTCGATTGTGATCCGTCCCTCACTTATTACGGTTTCTCGTGTTCTGTATGGAAAATGCAAAACAAATGATGGAAATATAAAATCCTTTAATTGTCGTTTGGGGACTTATTTTAATGCGATAATAAAGATTTTCAGAAAAGAAGACTTCATCAGTGATTCCCATGGTTATCCATATATATGTTACAGTTATGTGTTACAGCCTCTGATCCCAGAACAGTTATATAAGTAATACCATCCAGTGAGTGCTACCTCCATGTGTAATATGTATATGCGCATTATTAAAAGCAAACGTCCAGTGTTCTTTGTTGCAGAGATTTTGTCCTTAGTGCATTTTCTGAGCCTTTCAGCTCCCTGTAAAAAGCGTTGTTACACCCCCTGCACTCTCCTGCCTCACGCTAGAGCCCAAATGGGTTTTCTGTAAGCTCCAGCTGACTGAGGGCATGCTCGCCACTTGACACAGTCGCTGGCAGAATAAAGGGATCGTGACACGCCCACGCCCCCGCCCTTTGCTTACACCCCTCCGCCTCTGCGGCTCCCGGGGGGCTCAGTGCTACAGCAGTAGCACTGGATACCGCTACGATGTGACGGGGTTGTGAAGACAACTTCAAGAGCACCGGTCCTCGCCGGGTTTTTGGTGACAGCGCACTGCAGGATGCGAGGCGCCTGTCTTTGACATGTTACTGAAGACGCAGCATACAAAGGAAATACGCACATCTACTTCGTTAGCATGGAACGTGCGCTGCATGGAGAGATGAACTGTGTACGGCACCACTGTATATTTGGTTTCCAACGATGTCCCTTGTGCTCCAACATCACTTCGTCTTTCTGATTTTCTTCATTTTCAGTTTGATGCCCACAGCATCAAAACCCAAAAATTCAAATATTTTCCATGGTTTCCTAACATTTGTTTTCCTGTTGGTTAAAGCCAGCCTGAACATGGAAAAGATGTGATATAAAATTTGATACGACCATATGACACAAGTGCTGTCCTCCATGCACTCTTGTAGCTTGACCCCAAGGCATTGGGGTCAAGGTGTTGCCTCCGTCACCCTAGACAACAACTGTGCTGCTGGTTCATGTGCACCTGTGCATGCGCCCCCGTGTCTGCCGGACAGGTGATGCCTGGCAGTTTAGCCTAAGCCACGCACCACTGCCCATCAGGCAGGGCTCACTCTGCACACTGGAGGGTGCTAATAGGGCCAGAAACGTGGACGCTCCCCGACAGGCCCGGTCTGCATGGCTTCCAACCAGGTTTAAAATTTGGTGTGGAGAAGAGAAAATCTAGAGAGGGAGTTTATATTAAGCATGCGGCTTGCTCTGCCTGACGTTTACCTGCCAACCCAACTCCATTATCATGGCCATGGTTCCTGCGGTTGGATATGTCACTTTCCCAATCCTCCAATGAATGTAACACCACCGGTCGTTTTTTTCCCAGCCTCACTGAAAAGTCCTTAAATTAGATCGAAAGCTCTTTCGTGTCCCACTCGTTATTAAGATTGGCACTGTGGACATATTTCACTACAGGGACGTTCCACTCTTTGAATGAGATTCCAAGGATTACTCCACAAACCATCAAATAATGGGAAATGGCATTTGTCCTATCAGTATTTGATCTTTATTCAAAGTCACATTGAAGATCCACTGACCACACAGCTCAGTGAGTTTATTCAGCCTGTCAGGTGAGAGATAATGGACTCATTGGCTAATTATCTTTGTTCTCATTATCTGTCTCCCTGCTGTCTGCTCATGGTGCTGTGGGGCCTTTCATGGTCTTGGAACTGTCCAGAATCTTCTCCAATAAACTGTCGCAGCTTTCATGCCATCATTAGAATTAAGCATGTAGCGTAACGTAGTGACGCAGCGTTCGCTTTCATTCAGATGACAAAAGAGCTTCTCTTTGTTTACCGTGAATGGGGATTTCTCATGGCCGTGGGGTGGTTACCAGTATAATGAGCAGGAGGGCTGCGGCCAGCAGTTGTTTTGATAATTTCTCATTTTTGCCTTTTGTGTTGGTGAGTACAAATTGATCTCCAACACGCTCACAGTGTTGTTTTTAAATTATGAATCTTTCTGTAAGGTGCATATTGTTTTCTCAAAAGTACAAGGCGTTTTTGGTCTTTTTTTGATCTTTTGATCTTCCACCGATATATTGGATATTCTTGGCAGATATTCTTGCCTTCTCTTTCTATTTCTTCGCTTCCACTTTTAAAGTGAAGTAATGTGTCAGCTGAGGATGAAAGACATTTTGGTCCATCAGTAGTATCGGCAGTAGTAAATGGTGGAGATGCATCTGGTGTTCTAGCGCCTCCTTCCTAGCAACCTGGGAAATGCGCGCTCGCTTTTGAAGCGCATGAAAGCCTTGGCTACGGCGTGCGGCCGTCTGTCCCAGGTTGAAGGCTAGCTCGTGGGGGTTTTATTTAGGTTGTTCGGCGTATGTTGCGGCTTTTGCAGTGTTTCAGTGCAGGACCCGTCTGGTTCTGGGTGCGATTCACCCAGCTTCATGGTTGGATTAGCACGGTGGTTGAGGACCGCCACATGTGCCTTCCAAAGAGCCTTCACAGCAGGGCTAGACTGGCCCTGATGTCACGATAGTGATCACCTTCCAACCTCAGAGCAACCTCCACCAGCCACCTGGCAATGCTAGCTGCTGTATGTGTGTCCTCCAGTGATATGGTGGTATGGTAAATTGATCTCAAAACTCCAATCATCTCTGATCTACTACCATGCCATCTCCAAGGCAGGCTTCATTGGCTACACTGCTCCATGTGTGAGTGGTTAGAACTGTTTTGCTGTTTTGGGCTTTGACAAAACTTTTCACCCCCTGGAATGTCTCCTGGTACTTTTTCCTCAAACAACTTGGCAGAGTGTCCTCGAGGGAAGAACGTACAGAGTTGAGGCTGGTGATCATTGTCCAGCGTGCTTCATCCTCTGCTGTCATCGCTCTCAGATACCGGTATGCTGAGGATGGTGCATCGGGACAGCTGTTCATGGTGGCGAGCTGTTCTTCTTCATGAAAGTTTGAATACGCACTGCAACACAACATCTATATGCACGTCACACCACACTTCGTTAAAAACGATTGTACAGGTGACTCGGTGCGTTTAAATGTTGTCAGAATAGATCTGCGATCCCTTGTGTAAGCCAGCCTCCTTGTTTGTGTGTGTGAAGTGCGCTGGGCAGGGCTTAGACAGCAGGGTCTGCCTCTTCTACCCGCCCCTGCAGACAGAGACAGGGCACAAGCAGGCTGATGGGACCTTGCCACGGTGATGAGAGGAAGTAGGCACTGTGCAGGCCGCAGTGACCCTATCATTAATGGAAAGGGATTGTGTGTGTGTGTGTGTCAGAGAGAGAGACGTGAAGTGTCTTGCTGATGTAAGGGTAAATATGTGTATACATAAAGGGGTTTTTGCATGCGTCTGTGTGTGTAAATGACTAAGAATTGTTTACTGTGTTGAATATTCAGCCAGGTATTTGTTAGTTTTGTGCGTGCCTTTAATTTAATTTTACATGTTTTTGATTCAGATGCATCCTCTGCCTTTAGTCTTTGCCTTTGGATTTTAATTGCTCTAAACAAATAACAAATAAATAAATACTCTGATAAATACTTCCCTTTTTTTAATGTGATGGTAGAGCACACCAGACGTACTAGCAAAAGCTATTTGCATAATGGTATTAATCACAGCATGTTGGTACGTTAGATGGTAACTTATGGAATAATACCCTGGTCATTAATTCTCATGGCTGTGGGAGTAGTGATCATGGGCCGAGCCTTAGTTTTAGTTTTAGTACTCAGTAAAACGTTATTAACATTCAAATTAACCAGAGCTCTATATCAAAGGTTCTGACCTTAGCCAGCGAGCTAACCGCAGCTAACGTTTGTTTATTACATCTACCAATTCATCCACTAACCGCTGTGGACTCACCTGAAACATCTCTCTGCTGTTCACCAGCAGTCGATGGTGCTGACTCTGTTGGAGTTGAACTACTTTCTGTAGCTGATGACTGATTTGACTCCTCTACCAAAACATTATGTCCATGTTTACTAGCCACCACTGCTTGCTTATGCTTGCTTGCTGAGGTGAATAACTGACAGGCTTGCCAGGTTTAGTGTTTGTCAGAACTCCGGCAACAATAACCAGCAATTACCAGCTAAGAACTTCCATGATTGTTTTTAAATCGTTTCTTAATATTAATTAGAAGGCAATACGTTTTTTTCAAACATTGATTTTACCAGTCCAATTAGAGAATTTTAAATGTTTATTAAATGCCACATCCCTGCTCTGCCCCTGGTTGTGATAGTCACCAACTTTGGGTGAAAACATTTGCTAAGAGACTAAATTTTCATTAGAAAACATTTTCATTAGAAAATGTGGGGTGACTAAGAAGAATATTCAGCAGTCATGTGATTCACAGCAACCAAACAGCAATCTACAAATATGTATTAAACTACTATAGACTATTTCTGAGTAAAACAATGAAGCACTTTTTGTAAGTCGCTCTGGATAAGGGCGTCTGCTAAATGCCGTAAATGTAAATGTAAATGTACTATGTTACCAAAATTTTTAATTTGCTGGTAACCAGTATGGCTGCACAGAGTGTAGTGTGTTAATCACTGGAATATTGGGCTTTGCAGCCCAACAATAGGATGCAGGATACAAATGGACCTACCAATCATGGACATTCCAGGACAGCTCTGTGGCTGGTTGGATGTAGCATGGAAATCTCATAATCCAACAGGCACCAATCGTTTTGATCGAAACAATGCAGAGACAGGTTTGCACAGCTTTGCAGTGTTTAACTATAGCACTATGTTTACCAGTGATTTTTGCTATAAGATAATTGTAATTATACATAATAAGAAGAAAAGAATTGTGTTATGCAGCATTGTAATTGCAGTGTATTTCTAAGCATGTTGTGGATGCCTACTAACCACATGTCTAGACTGATTCCTGTCTAGTCTAGTCTAGTCTGTGTGGATATTGGGTACGATTAATGAAAAACCGTTTAGTTTTAGACACACAGACCGGAACACTGATTATGATTATGATGTCCATGCTTCACACCGGTCAGCCCCAATGACACTCACTGGTCTGCTCTTTCACTCAAGGTTGTCTGTCTTTCCTTCAGACACAACAGATTGTACCACACATCTCACTCCATTTGACCTTCTACCGTTGTTGTTGTTGTTGTTTTTGTATCCCTTCTCTTTCTTCTGGTCATCTCTTTTTTTACTTCTTTTTCATCTCTGTATATATATATATATATGCAGTGCATGTTTCTTTTTGTGTTCGATCCTTATAGTCCCCACATGCATTTTTGAATTTGAAACAGGTTTGAATATGGAACATCAGTAAAAAGAATATTGATGAATTGAAAGCCACTATCAGCAGGGCACAGCAATGAAGAGCATCTCTCAGAACACAACAGCAGTGGCTCATTTTCCCTTTGTGCTTCACAGCAGAGGCCCTTAGTGAGTGATTCGCTTACTAACTGCCTTTTTCAGGCAATTGGGATTTGTAGTTCATTTATATCTACAAGAAACATCTGAAAACATTTGCCCAGGGACACGGCAGTTGAGATGAGAAATACAGCTTTCAGATGTGCCTGTGTTTTTTTTTTTGTGGCAAATTGGTTGGTATGAAATGTCATTTTTACTAATAATAGAGATGACACAATACCAATTTTCTTGTATTTGAATGTTGCCCAATATCAATACTGATCTGATATTTTTTCTTTAAAAACACAGTGGAGCTGTACACTTGTTTGGATAAAACTTTGTTTGTGCGAGATGTATTGTATACGCTGTATTTCTGGAGAAACCATGCATGGATGTGACAATTTTTTTTTTTTTTTTTACAAGACAACCATTTAATATTTTCCCTTCTAATGCCATACAGTGTCTCTCTTAGTGAGATATTTACTGCCTTGGTCGTCATCTGACACAAGAAACACACACACTCTCTCTCTCACCTCAGTGTAACTGCCTTTCTCACTGACTTCTGAAATTTACACTATAGTTTGTCTGTTTTCTCATTACTGTAATTTCACATAAACTTCATATTGACCTTAAATTTTTTCTTGTGAATTTAAGCAGTAAATCATTCTTCTACCTGCTACACATCCCACATACACCTTGCACAAAAACACTGTAGTTAAACTCTACAGCTGTGTATAAACAGTGCTCACACTAACCTGGCTGTAGTCACATGACTTGCTCACTACTCTGGCTGTAGTCACATGACTTGCTCTCACTACTCTGGCTGTACTCACATGACTTGCTCACTACCCTGGCTGTAGTCACATGACTTGCTCACTACCCTGGCTGTTGTCACATGACTTGCTCACTACCCTGGCTGTAGTCACATGACTTGCTCTCACTACCCTGGCTGTAGTCACATGACTTGCTCTCACTACCCTGGCTGTAGTCACATGACTTGCTCACTACCCTGGCTGTAGTCACATGACTTGTGGGCTTCTGTGTTATGTTCAGGCTGGATTTGTGAAGCTACTGGAACATTTTTAATCCTTAAAATCCTGGGACCTTGATATGCAAAGTTTACTTTCATCTGAAAACAACACAGGTGTAGGTCAACCAGCAGGTGTAGGTCAACCAGCAGGTGTAGGTCAACTGTGTTATATCAAGACCAAAGTCAGAGCAGCTGTCTACCATGAAATTTTAGAGCACTTCATGCTTCCCTCTGCCGACAAGCTTTTTGGAGATGGAGATTTCATTTTCCAACAGGACTTGGCACCTGTCCACCCTGCCAGAAGTACCAATACCTGGTTTTATAACCACAGTATCTCTGTGCTTGATTGGCCAGCAAACTCGCCTGACCTATTCACAAGAGGAAGATGAGAGACACCATACTCAACAATGCAGATTAGCTGAAGGCTGCTATCAAAGCAACCTGGGCTTCCACGACACCTCAGCAGCGCCACAGGCTGATCGCCTCCATGCCACACTGTCGTGTGAGGACTAGATCTGTATCAGTGAGAGGAGTGACCCAACTTTTGTTTGATTGTCTGTGGAGACAAATAGGTGTCTGTCTACTTTTCACACACTTGTTCATTTACATGAATTTCAAGCACATGCCATGTGATTAACCTGCCGGTTCAATGAGCAGCGTGTCTCTCAGTGTGTGTTTAACTCATAAGCATTAGGCTTATATTGCATTTATAGTGGATTGGATGTAACTTGGAACTGAACTCAGAGCAGTAGCTAATTACTTGATCTGTACGTCAGTAGTGAGAAACCATTCCTCTGTTATACTTTGAAGAATCTGTTGCCTAGTAACCTAGAACCCAACACATCTTAAAGATGTAGCTAACGTAACGCCAAATCTTGCCCAGAGTTGTAGTTAGCCTAGAGCCCAATGCAACCTAAAGATCTAGCTAACCTAAAGCTAACCAGTCCCAATCTATAACTAGAACCTAGAACTCCAGCAGTACTGATAATAGGCGAGGAATACCTGTAGCTCCAGCAGTACTGATAACAGACGAGGAATACCTGGAACTTCAGCAGTACTGATGTTCTTGATTGTTATGGCTCTGGATTTGGTCAGAGGTCATTTCTGGGGTCAGAAAAGAAACTTCAATAATAAGACTTGAATTTTGTTGAATAGAAAAAAAACAGAAAGACAGAGTGAGAGAGCACACAGTCGCTCCAATCGGTGCACAGAACAGGAGAAATAAAACAGATGGTGGGATAAAAATCATGGCCAGACACAGTGTTACTGTCAAATAAATGGAGCATGGCTTCAAGGCTATGAGAGGCTAAATTGTAAAAGTGTTAATGAAAGAGGTTTAGAAGTGTTCTCCAGAGATGCTGAATTTGAGGGCGCCGTGATGGTTAAAGTTTAGGGTAGTCGTTTTTGTGCCACACTTCACCTAAAGAGTCCCCTGAACAGGGAGTAGTCATTAATTGACCCCATAAAAACAACAACCGGCTTTATTGAATAAGTGCTGTTGAAGAATCTCTGGACTGTCAAGGCTTTTAGAAGAGCTGAATTTATTTGCAGAGTACTTGCAGCCATTGCTGGAATGGATGTTAACATGACATTTTATTAAAAAAATTTATCAGAGTGACAAAAACCCTCATCCCAATTATGTATTCCTGTTAAGAGAAGTGACTAACATTTTCTTAAAAAATCTAACTTTATTCTGAGCAAACCTATCCGCATAGGTAAATGTTTACTGGCTCTCTCTCATCCTGCAGATGCGCACACACACACACACACACACAGACATTCCCGTCTCCTTTAAAGTAGTCAGGATAAACACTTCATATTAATCAAGCTGGCACTCATCTGTCCACGCACTGTGCTGTTACTGTCTGGATGTGGACACTGCCTGATGGACGTGGCCTTTTGATCACTCAGGCTGGAGATCTGCTTCGGCGTATCAGGAGGCCCTGCTGTAGCTTTCTCTTGTTTTGTTTTCTTATTTCAGCATAATCCCGGTACCACCACTAAGTAATAGAACTATTACTTTCATTATATGTGGATAAAATGATTGTGATATAAATATCTTGTACAATAGGGTGAACCAGCACACATTTGAATGCTCAGAGTTCTGTCTGTGGAAGTAGCAGGTGGCATATCAGTGTTTTATTCAGACTACACTGTATACAGTTGTTGGCTTGCTCAGTGCATGTGCTTGCACACACACACACACACACACACACACACACACCTCTGCACACTCCCATTCACATGCACTTTGTCCAGAGACAAACATTGTCTGTGGTTCCACTCAATGTATTGAGCTTTAAAACAGGTGTCATCATCTGCCCCTCTGCCCTGCCGTTCCCCTCAATGTGGCTTATGAAGATGGCCACGCTCCACTCACACACACCTTTGCGTTTGCCACTGGAGCAGTGCTGTCAGGACACCGAGCTGTCAGGACTCTCTGATCTGCGGGTTTTGATGTTGGAGGGTACCCACCTGTCCTGTTTTTCAGTTCATACCTGCTCCAAATATTTGTTTTCCGCCACCGATAATCGTGCGCAGCACTGACGCACCAAGCGTTTGAGCAGTGACAAAGCTCTTCATCGGCTTCTGACAGGATTTTGTTCTGTTCGAGTGGGGTGGCCCTTGAAGCCTTCAAAGACCCGGGTAAATCACCTTTATAAAAACAGGAATGTGACATGACAAGCTGCCCAGTGTCAAGCTGCAAGGTACTGGGAGGTATTGGAGCCTTTTGTGCAGTTCTGGTGCAGTGGGAAACCATTACAGTTAAGACTGGGATCAAAAACAATGACACCAAAGGTTATAGGTCACAAATATGTAAGCATTTTAAGCTGTCTTGGCTTTCTCTGTGGCTCTGAGCTGAAGAGTGTGTTTGTGTGTGTGTGTGTCTCCCCAGCTGTTGGGCTTCGTCTACGCCTGCTATGTTGTGAGTGCCATCACAGAGGACGAAGACAGCTGTGAGTACACCCCCTCGTTTTTTCTCTTTTTGTTCTCTCTCTCTCTTTGTTTCTTCTCTGTTTGAATGGAGAGTTTGTGCCCCCTACTGGTCAGACTGGTCCTTCCCCCATGCTTCACGCTTCAGTCTCCCTCTAATTGGCAGCAGGTCGTCCACAGAAGAGCCTCCAGCTGTCAGCCTGTCCTTGTCTGTCTGGACAGCAGTGTGTGTGTGTGTGTGTGTGTGTGTGTGTGTGTGCGTGTGTGTGTTTGCATGAATGGTTTGCAAGTGATTATTTCTGTTTTTGAGAGTGTTTGAATGAGGGATACATCAATATTTAATTCTTTGGGCCAATACAATAACTGATAAACAGCACTTTATTGTGGCTGCTAACAATATTTAGCAGCCACATATTTATAAATAATCATTTTACATTTATGTATTTTAAAGTTCAAGCTATAATCTAAATTTAACAATACTACTACTAATAATAATGACATATTAATAATAATAGTTTATAATGGTAATGATATATAAATTACATCTAATTAAAATATAATCTATATAAGTGCACTGAGTGTAAGATTGTGTTTAATGTGTTAAATTCTGATAAATTTTTCATAGGCTTGTCACAGGTAAATCAAACATCACATTTACTGGAAGCATGTGTTTCAACATAATGTGGAACAAAGGCAGATTTGTTATGTCTGATTTTCTAACCTTACTCAAACGGGCTACCTTGCTTAATGAAGAAACTACAAAAAATTTTGATTTTTAGATTGGATTAGATTAGATTCAACTTTAATGTCATTGCCATTGTCACTTGCCTCTGTTTCAAGAGCACTTAAATTAAATTTTACTACACTAGCATGTATTAAATATTTGTGACTGTAATGACTTTTCTTGCTTTTATCTGTTAAGTAGGGTTTTCTCAGTATATATTTGAGTATATCTAGGCGTCCATACTGACTGTATCTAATAATATCTTTGCTTAAAGTTTCTTCCTGATTTTAGCCTAAACTAACTAGCTAGAGATTTTGTTCTGAGTAAAACAATGAAGCACTTTTTGTAAGTCGCTCTGGATAAGGGCATCTGCTAAATGCCGTAAATGTAATGTAATGTAAATGTCACACAGCAATGAAATGAAGTTCCTCTGGGGCCACCGTGTACAGCACTCCAAACACAGGTGGTATTTGACAAAATAAAAACTAACCACCTCAAATTACTAACATTTGTCTTAATTATAGTTATAAAAATTAAACAAAAGGTTTAATCTCTTTGGACAGATAAAAATGACCAGTTAAAATTTTCTGCCAAAATTCCAATATTGAACTGATAAAGTGAGTGATGGAATAAATTGTTCACACATTCCCCACTCAATAGAGATCACTGCTATTCTGGTGTGATGAGCAGGCGTGTGGAGGGACACGCGTGGCCAGGATGAGCAGGCATGTAGAGAGACACGCGTGGCCAGGATGAGCAGGCGTGTGGAGAGACACGCGTGGCCAGGCTCATGGTCTGCAGTGAACCCGTAACAAAGCTTCTCAATCCTTTAAAACATGTCATTTATTAAATATATATTTATACTGTGCGTGTGTATATATGTGTGTGTGTGTATATATATATATATATATATATATATATATATATATATATATATATATATTCTCACTTTTAATGGCAAGCAACAAACTGATGCCAAGTGATATTTAAAGCCTTCTCAGAGCCTCATACGGAATCTCTCTTTTATGCCAAACAGTTAGTATGGTTAGTATTCTGAGACTGAGTGAGTTCCCTATAGCTCATCTGAATTCAGGAAATCCACCTCCATGTTCTCCCCGGGCTCCTGGAGCTTGAGGAAATCCCACTGGGTTGTTTTCTGTGTGTGTGTGTGAGTGTGTGTGTGAGCTGCTCCATAAAGACCTCAGGAGACCAATCAGGCTGCTCTGTCGATGACACACATGCGTAGCGCTACGTGAAGCGTTTGAGCAAGCGAAACACAGAGCGAGTTAAGGATCCGGCTGTGAGGGTCACAGACCAGGCGTTCAGTACCTGTGACTATTTGGACCCTAACCCCTGTGGCCCTGGCAAGTTCCACGTCCCTATGAATCGGCACCAAGCAGGGTACCCAGAGCACCGTACAGACCACTTACACCGGGGAGGCAGACATCAAAAGAAGTGACTGACTTTACTTTTACTGCCACTTCCGCTTTCCTTTTATGGCTCTGATGTGCTACCACTGTTTATGTCATAAAGCTGAGGTCACAATGACCTGCGTGCCTGGACCACCAGCACACGGTACAGTGTCATCTGCTCTGCTGATTTGAGCTGAAAAAGCTTGAAGTCACTGTAATGTGGGTGTGGGTGCATGCTTGCGTGTGTGTGTGTGTGTGTGTGTCCAAGCATGCACGTGCATAAGTGTTTAAATGTATGTATTGCTTTTTTTCCTATGCTTAAAAATGGGTTCTGTCAAAAATGTTTTTGTTTTTCTCTTTCTTCCTTTTTCTTTCGTTCTCTCTTTCTGCTAAGGGGGGTCCACTTCTGCACATGTGGAGGGTTCGGTTTCTCTCTGGACTCTCCCAGCCTTCATCATTACTCTGGTTCCTACTGCTCTCTAAACTTCTCCTCTCTTTTCTTCTCTCGTCTATCCATGAGTGATTGGAATTATAATTGCTCATGCTAAAATTTTATCAGCATATTCATTGATCTGTCTACCTCATTCAGTGTCAGTACCCCTCCCCCCTTTCTGTCTCTCATGTCCCTCCAGATTTCAGAGTTTCTGGCACAGGAACTTGATGAATTTGAATACTGATCACTGTGAGAAATCAAACATGGAACTGGAATCAGATTAAGTGGTGTACTGTGTATACAGACATAAGTTCCTTTCAGTCAAATTCAAATTTTGTGTGTTTGAATGTGTGTGAGAGTGAGTTTGTGTGTGAGAGTGTGAATGTGTGTGTATGTGTGCGTGTGCGCATGGTTATCAGCGTTGAGCAGACCGCTATACAGTAACTGGAAGGGAAAAGCCTCTTTTTTGAAACTAGGTCAAACTGTTGTGGTTCCACACATTATTGTGAATGCCACCTGCTGGCACTGAGCTGAGTCACGGTCATACATAATCCTGTATAGAGAGAGCGAGTGAGGAAGAGAGACACCTTAGGAGAGACACCGTCAGAGAGACACAGATCGAGCTAGACAGTCAGAGAGAGAGAGAGAGGGAGACCAACGGAAAGAATAGACCAAACTGGGCGGGAAGAAAATAGACTGCACATTAAAAAAGTGTGTGTGTTTGTGATTAGGTTGTCACAGTTGGCACAGATCCCATTTCTGCTCTGGGCCTGTGGTGTGGGACGATGCTGTAAGCTCAATTATCCCAGTCCAGATTGTCCATATACACATTCAGATAGGTCATTTCCAGTGTATTGAGTGGGATTAATTTTGGAAGGCTGATGATCATCATTAAGTATTTGCCAACTCATAGACGTGTATGTGTGTATTTTTTTATATCTCTTAGCATTTTGTCAGGCGGAACAAAAACAAATTAGACACTACTGGTGAGAGCTTTAAATTAGGAAACAGTCGTACTTGATGGTAACAGGTTCAGTGTGCAGGAAGTCATGGGCAGGAAGCCAGTTCTATGTTCATTATCCAGCCTGTGAAAGAGAAGCGTTTATGCAGGGTCTCCAGCTAGCTGCTGTGCACAGTACTGCTCACAGTAGCTATGTGAGGAGATCTCCTCAGTGTGCTTTCCTGCCAAATGTGTGCGCCTCCCCACACAACGGCCATCGTCCGCATATCCCCTCGCCATTTCTGTTTCTTGGTGTGTCCACGCCAGGTTATGCTCTCAGAAAATGCAAACTCCGTTTTCTAAAAGCATGCGGCTGCGTGGAGCTTCGTGGGGCTGCTTTGTGATCTTGGCCCTCTGCTCTGTGATCCTCTGGTTTGGCCCCAGAAAGAGGGGAGCCTGGGCTGGTCTGTGGAGTGGCTGACCTGCACATCCCACTTCACCCAACCTCACCTCACGCCTCTTCACCTCACCTCACGCCACCTCACCCCACCTCACCTCACCTCACACCTCCTCACCCCACCTCACCTCACCTCACACCTCCTCACCTCACCTCACCCTCACCCAGCTGTAAACTCAGGGCCTGAACCATATGTAAAGAAGCAGCAGCAGGTCTGTGGGTGCTGTGCTGGAACTCCACAGGCACTACAGACAGCTCCTTTCTTTATGCTCATACTGATCTCAGTGTGTAGTCCAAAGTGAGGAGGGTCTTATTGTTCTGAATTTTGTACACAGCTGCTTGCACAGCTAATGAAGCACCTTGTGTGTTTGTGTGTGTATCACAGTCTCAGGCCCCTGTACTGTCCTGTCAAATGCATTTTGCAGTTTGTTTCCACATTGTTTCTATTATTTATTGCTGCCTTTTATTGTTTACTTGATGTCAATTTCTGTCAGTCTGTGTGTGTATAATGTATCCATAGAGAAGTGGTACACAGTTCTGTGCCATGGTTGAGTATCTAAGTGTCTATGATTCCTTTCATATTTCATATCTTATTTTATTATTTGCTTTCATGTGCCATTTTCATCTGCCATTTTTTTCTTACTTTTTTATATTTCAATTTGATCCTTTGTTTGGTTTTCAGTTGATTTTATTGGTGGATTTGATCCATTTCCACTCTACCATGTCAATGAGAAACCTTCCCATCTTCTCTTAAAGCCCATGTACCAGTAAGTACCTGTGTGTGTGTGTGTATGTGCATTTTTCTTTATTCATATGCTCGTATATGGAGTTTATCCTCATGTCAAATTCACTTACTGCCATAATGCAAGGTGTACGACATCACATCTCATCCCAGATGGTAATTAAACTTTAGCCCTGTAGGTAATTAGTTCCTTAATTAGTCCATTCATTAAGCATTTCAGACTTGCCATAATGACGAAGTAATTAAGACTGGCGTTAGGTGTACAGGTTTTTGACAAATATAGGTCAAGGTTATTTTAGGAAGCATTACCTTATAGTAACGTTTGAGTAACTTGTATAGTAACTTCATGACCAGTCGGCCTGTGTGCCGGCTCCTGACAGGCCTGCGGTTCCTGTTATAGCCTCTATAAACCAGCACTGAGTCTCCTCTCTCTCAATATTCGATGAGGTTGGAGAACACAGCAACTTAGCAGGCGACCAGACACTCAGGCACGGAGCCGGAGGCAGGCCAGTGGGCGGAGCATCCCAGCACGGGGGTCCTGGAGGGGGAGGGGGTCCTGATGGTGGGCGTGGTCCAGATGGCACCGCTGCGTGTCAGTGGGCCGCTCCGGCTCCGTCCCCTCGCTATTCCGTCGGCCCTCCGTCAGATGGAAACCTCTGGGCGGTTGGCGTACGGTGTGACCCCGGGGTGACGCTCAGAGGGGGTTTCACAGCACCACCGCTCCCTGCACTGCGCTGCTCTCCTCTGCGTCTCCCTCCCATACTGTGGCTAACTTCAGCCTCCGCTGGAAGAGTGTTCCCTGCAGATGGCACTCTGCTCACGACGTAATTCAAACAGTCCAAAGCAGTACTTTGATTAAGATCGGTCGTTCTACTGATCCTCACCCTGTGGTTCACACCCCGCCCCTGTGGATTGTACACTCTACTGCACGAGCGGCCGTGGTATATTTGCCAGAGTCCATCCAGATTCCTCCGGATGCAGGTAGCAGTGACCTCCACGGATACCAGCATGGTCTGAACGATCGTCCGTCATTTTCCTGCTTCCTGCCGTGCCGTGACTGTTTATCCCGAGCATACGTGGAGTGCCTGTACAGAATTTCCCATCGTGTAACGGCTCGGAGCACTGTGTCGAGCTAATCTCTCCGCCGCGCCATATTAAGCTTGCTACCTTGAAGTCTTAAGGCAAATATCTTGTTTTGAGTCTCGTCCTGCTCTTACTAAATATGGATCAGTGGATGAAGCTGTCGTGCCTTCATTTGAGTTCGCCTTAAATTATGCAGCATATGTAGGAAGCATATGTAGAACTAGCCTTTTCCATTTCAATCGCTGCTTGTGGAGGGAGTTAAATGTATCCGCCCCAAGGACACTTTTTCTTGACAGTTTAATCAGGCCCAGTGTAAATGAGGTGCGCTTGTCTTCTCCCCCGACAGACTTTTAATAAATCACTCGGCAGGCGTGTGTGTGCGCGTGTGCCCATGTCCGTGTCTGGACAGATTTGTAAAAGTATATATAACCTTGACTTTGAGTAACTCTTTTAATGACTCTTTTAATGTGTATGTGTGCATTTGTGTGAGTGTTTCAGGTCTGCATAAGTAAAGGTGTGTTTCAGGTCTGTGTGTGTGTGTGTGTGTGTGTGTGTGTGTGTGTGTTTCAGGTCTGCGTAAGTGAAGGTGCGTTTTGCGGAGGAACAGAGTGGTACTCCCCGGTGTCTGCTCTGACAGCTCCTTCATTCATCTCAGCCGTCCATGCACCAGTCCCCCAACCCTGTCCCTGGCCTCCAATCCAGTCCCCCAGCCCTGTCCCTGTCCTCCAATCCAGTCCTCCAGTCCTGTCCCCCAGCCCTGTCTCTGTCCTCCAGTCCAGTCCCCCAGCCCTGTCCCTTTCCCCAGCCCTGGTCGTCCCTCTAAGCCCACTTTGTGAAAGCCCCAGGCCGTCCTCATGAGCTGTGGACACAGGACCAAGGCACCTGCACACGACCCACCACGGCCGCTACCCTGCGTTCCTGGTTTCTCTTGCTTTCATGAGTAGAAGCCCAACAGAACCTTCTTGTTTTCCTCTGCCAAATGAATGCGTGTGCCTGTTCCAAACGTGGTGTAGGCTGTGAATGTACCTGGGCCCCTGTGGACAGTTATTGTTGGTGGATCATGTGCAGAGGTTATCTGAGTTTGAATCTGTGCTGGACCTGAGCACATGCACAAGCTGTGGGGCAGGTGGGGTGTAGGGGGTACAGGGTATAGGGTGTGGTGTGGGGGGTGGTGCAGGGTATAGGGGGTGGTGTGGAGGGGGGTACAGGGTATAGGGGGTGGTGTGGAGGGGGGTACGGGGTATAGGGGGTGGTGCAGGGTATAGGGGGTGGTGTGGGGGTTGGTACAGGGCATAGGGGGTGGTGCGAGGGTATAGGGGGTGATGTGAGGTATAGGGTGTGGTGTGGGGATGGAGTGGATGGGGCTTAAACAAAACTGACTGGCCTGCTGGCTGTGTCCAAACAAAAGTTTGGGGTTGGAAAAAGCATTCCATCTAGAGCTGTTATGCAAAGAAAAAAAATGCTATTAGTAACATGAATGATATTCAGTCCAGAGTATTAATAGTCTGTTTCTTTCAGTGTTAAGTCTTAAGTCCAAAGTGCTGTGATTTGTGTTTTATTTGAGGGTTTATCAGTATTTGATCTCGGTTGGCGGTATAGAGCTATAATGTTCAGTGTTCGTTTTTTTACATATTCAATATTTTAAAGCGCAGTGTTTTTTAATTAATGAGCTCTGAGATCAAAGAGAAGAGTGTTAAATAGTTTGCATGCATGTTGGTTAGGGGACAGGGATAACTGGTAATTTATGCCTCTGTGAAAGTTTAAAAGACCTCACCTTGCATTTTAATACGGCACTGCACAAAAGCCTGGGACAAGGCGTGTTTTCCTAATCCATGTAATGCATTCCACGGCCTAGAAAATGGGTCTGACTGCTGGTTGTTATTCTGCCTACTCCACCATAATCCAAGTTAGCAGTCGACCTGCAGCCCAATCTTTCCCACTGTACTTGCAAAGCTACTGTGTTGGTTTGGAAATGGCTGTCAAGAGGGAAATGAACTGGATAAGGAGATGAACTGGAGATGTAAACTGGAGTACATGTTGGTGACCGAGTGTTATTATGTACAGATTTCTAATGAAGGGCTGTTGGCTTCCATGTAGTGGCTTTCACCCTTGTAGTCTGTGTGAGAGAATCTCAGTCTTCCATTCAAATTTGGAATTGGATAGTTGAGACAGATTCATGAATTGTAATATAATCAAGTGCTGAAGAAATATTACTTATGTATTTTCATATTATATCCACATTTGCAGCTACTGTAATGACAACACTGTTTATCTGTATCCCACTAGGTCATCACTATTGATGTTATATTATAGTGCCCCCTAGTGTGTAATGTGCTTCTCTACAACTAACAACGTTTTTTGATCTGTAACACAGGGACCAGTTTTTTTTTGTCTTCACATTTTTGTATATACATTCAGATGATACTTGTGCACATTTGTAATTCTGAAGTAAATTTGTTAGGATTTTCTGTAGGCCAGCTATGGAGGATATGTGACTGACTATCTGTTCCTGAATGCCTGTGCATGACTGTTGTAAATGAATGTCCGATCTTCCCCGAAGCCTCCCATTCTGCCTCCGAGTGTCTTTTTGCCGGTCTACCGTCCTGCTGTTTCTGTCACACTCAGCCTTTGTCTCTGTCACACTCAGCCTTTTGCAGACGAGTTATGTGGAAACAGTGTTGTTTTGTTTGCCTCGCCAGTGTGCTGCCTCTCCACACTTCTCCACTGCTGTCCCACTGATACTGTGATCTTATCCGTCAACACATGTTTCCTCTTCAGAAATGTAAATAGACATTTTGTCAATAAAATAAAGTAAAAAAAAATGCTTCCTCAAACATCCATGTTCGGTGTTATGGATCAGCTGGGTAGTGTCAACCTCTAAAGGTGCACATGTAGTCCTGAAACAAACAGCTTCTAACCAACAGGGGTCCACTTTGTCACTCAGGAGCACCTTGATTGTTTTACCTGTATTTCAAAGATATAAAGTCAATGGTAAAGCAGGTTAATTTCACTGAGAACTTTAATAAACCAGAATATGGAAACAGGAGCAGCAGGAAGCATCATAAGTTAGCATGATGTTTCACACACCCACTAATATAAAATGTCCTGTTTAGTGTGAAAATTAAAGTTTGTAGATGTCAATTTCAACAATTCCTTAATGTGTTGTCTTTCACAGCAGTACTTTTCTGATCGTGTTGGGGAATAATTAAGTTTTTTTCCCCCATAAACGATCCTTTTAATCTACACACTAAACCTTCTGGCTAAATACCACAGTAACATGATCCACGTTGTGAAATGCATGTCTGTTTTTTCATCAGTATAATGAGACTGAGTTATCCTATCATTGTCCTCCACAAACAGCCTTAGTGTACTTGAGTTAACGTGTTTAACCACATTGTTTCCTCTATGGGACTCCTGACGTTGTCTAAGCATGGTTACTTAGTTTTCTGCCACTTTCCTCGTTGCAGCGTCTGGGGTGGGGTGAGGGTGGCGGGGTCAGTGCGGACGTGGGTCAAAAGGCACAGATGCGCGGGTCAAAGGTCACGCTGGCCTCAGGACATGAAGGTGCGGACACTGCCGCGGATCGCAGCTCTGCAGATGGGGCAGTGGTGCAGGCTGGTGGCGCAGTCGGCGCAGACAACCAAGTGACCGCAGGGAACGAAGACCATGGACACCTGTTTGTCCAGGCACACCTTACAGGTGCGTTCCTCCTGAAGCTGCCTCAGCTGCTCCTCTGTGCTCAAGGTCCCCTGCACTGCAACACACACACACACACACACAAAGGCAGACCTAGCCATGTGAGGATCCTGCTGTAAAAGATGAATCACAGGACATGCAGCCAAGTTCTTACTGGGAAGACTCTCTCTATGAAATAGATCAGATAAATAAAATATAATAGAACAGCCTTTCATGAGAAAGAACAAGCTTGCAGACTATTCTTATGCATACATACACAAACACACACACAACGCACAATGAAGGGGTCAAATAGTGTTAACTTAGACCTTTGTCGCCAGCTGGGGCCAGAGTTGCCGTCCCACCAGCACCACTCTGCCTCACCACAGGCCCTGGAGGGAACATGCACACATTAGGGAGGGGAGCGTGGACGGACCGCTCTGCAGTCCCCTTACTGCCTGGGTGGGCTTAGGTGATGCAGTGTGCTCCACCCAAAGGTCCACGTGTGAATTCCAGGTGCGAATTCCAGGGTTTTTTTTTTTTAAATCCATTCATCATATCCCATTATGCTTTTCATCTAAGAAAGTGACAGAGACTCACCTTCCTGCCCTTCCTCCTCCTCTTCCTCCTGCTCCGCCTGCAGGACATCGGCCACCAGGTCAGACACGGAGGTGTACTGGTGGCCAGTGAGCAAGTAATGCGACTGCACCAGGCTCTCCACCAGCGCCCGCTGGAAGCCCATCTGCAGCGCTGCCTCCACCACAGGAGACGTAGCTGTCGCCACTCCACTCTGCCTGTTCAGCACCTCTACCAGCGGGGAGAACAAGCAGGGAGTGTGTGAGAGGGTGCGTCTGCGCATCAGTCTCTGTGTGCGTGCGTGTGTGTGTCTGAAAAAATTACATGTACCTCAAGTTCTCAAAGAAGAAATACGCAATATGTAATAACTCTCATTACTAGACCATCTCATTGTTCTCGTTTCTAACAATAAGAAGCAGACAACTCTGAGGGAGGGTGTGGCCTTTTTTTGGATGGCAGGTGAAAAAACTCACTAAATGAAGTTCACTGAGGAGAGCACAACTCACCAAAGCCCTGTTCCCTTTCCTCTAACACTGTCGTATTACCACATTACTTTGTAACCATGAAAAACCACCTACACAGTTTCATATCTCCAACAGACCAGCTTCATAATAGGGAAACAGGACATCACTTAAAGCCATAACTTCTGTTTTCAGGTTCCTAATGAGAAACCAGTATAGTGAGTTCCTTTTCAACAATGCTATGATAATGATAGTGATAGCTATGTTGCAGACTTGAGATTGGTCTCTTTTGCTGTTTGTTTGTTTCACTGGCCCAATTCTGTCTTTCATATATGTCCGTTGATTGACTTACCATGGTTGGGGGTAATGTTTCTTGCAGTTGAAGTCTGATTTCTACCCTGTAAGTGATACACATTCTGAATTAGTCTTGATTAGATCTCAAGTTACAACTCGGTAAAAGTGGCTGCTACAGAATAAACGAGACACACCTCCAAGTAAGATTGGTGAATGGTGTTGACATAGTCCTGTCCTCTCGCCTGAAGCAAAAACTCGCATCTAAAGCAGCACAACCCAAGAGAACAGAAAAGCACCTTGAGAACACCTAATAAATACATCTAACAACCACTACTGAAATGCTTCTGCTTTCTGTGGTCATTGCTTAATGCAGTCTTACCAAGACATTGCATTACTGAGATTTCGAGATTTAGGCATTGTCTACATTCCAGTTCTTGTAGCAAGTCTGATGTTTTACAATGCAAGTCTAAAATGCTTTTTACATTTAATCTTGTATAGTCTAAAAGAAGTACTGTGTTACCGTGGGAACCACTTAGCATGTTCCTGCCATGGATCATCTCCAGACTCCCAGTTCCTCAGACCACCATCACAGAAGAAACACGTCACATTATCACCATGGCCTAAACACAGCATTATGAGCAAAATAACACTTGTATCTGCTGCCTTTGTCAGTTATATATAAAAGTTTATAGGTGATGTGGCTATGGCAGTAACAGTGGGCAAACATTTCTGTATCTTAACTAGCTCACAGTCTAAAGTTCTAAATTTTACATATCTAGTTGTTTTGAAACCTTCATATTTATTTATTTTTTGGGAATTTTTCATGTATTTTTTTCACAAGGCTTAAAAGTTTAATTGTTTACTGGTGCATGTTCTTGTTTACATCTCCTTATCACTAATAACATTCTAACTGCACTATATAATAACATTCTAACTGCACTATATTATTTTGTTGGAGTTTACTTTTTATGTATTTTTTTCAGTGTAAAGATAGAAAATTTAGATTTTTGTTAGTAGTAGTATTAGGCCTATTTTGGGCAATAGTAATGTCACAGGAAACAGAAGTACTGTTAGCGCTCGAGAGGTCCAGGTCATTCTGTTCAGAATTGCATTGTGACGTATCTCGTGACAATACGCACAATAGGGAATTCGGTAATTTCCTTCGAGTTTCGTTGCCGCATTCTAACATAACGAAACTACACCCTCAGTGGACCCTGAGTGATTTCTCAGCTATTCATAACACAAACTACACTACACATTTTAACTGTGTATCATGCAAGTTTTAATCACTTTAGGCTATTAAAACGAGCAAAAATGGTATACAAACCCGTATAAAAGAAGCCTGCTTGCACTAATGTGTCTGGCTGAACTAAAACACCCCTTGGCCAGTTTTGAAATGTGGTGAGTCTGGTATCTTCAGACTCCATCTCCGGGTGCACTGCTTGTTCTGTCGTGATCTGCTCATCCACTGTCATCCGCTGAAGCTGACTCAAAATTTGTCCGTCAACTGAATCACTGTAGCCGGGAGGGCGCGGAACATTTCCCACATTTCTCCCTAGCACGAAGCCACAGGTTGGAAAGTGTCTTTGGTGCTCACCAAGCGGGCTGTCCCCTTGGACCCACTGTCTTAGTATTCCATGACAGCAAAAACATCGAACTGTATCCTCATATTCCAGAAAGTAAAAGCCAGCCCGGGCAAGGTCTGACGGTGTAACTGGAGCATCTCTCGGCCAATTTTGAAAAGTTCGGAGTCTTTCTTCCTCACTGCGCATACCGAACCTCTGTGAGCTTGTGGCGCTCTCGTTTTCGTTGCGGTACTCTTCCGTAACAGTCATTCCACATACGTCCCATAACGGACTATCCAGGTATGGTTCAAATCCCCAGCTTGCCATATGGTATGCGCTGATATAGAGGCGAGCCAGCAGCTGTCGAAGGTATTCCGCTTTCTAGAAGAGCTTTCCCGTGTGGAGAAAATGAGAATTTCACAATACGCCCCCGTGATATATATCTAGTCATGTTTTTGATTGTTTACCTATGACAATGATGTTTGCAAAAGAAATTAGAATGTTGTCATGAAACCGTTCTACCCCAGTCTGTTAGTTGAAGTTGATGAATTATTGAGCTTAATTAAAAGACTTTGTAACCTTCGCAAATAATAATGTAATGAACAGCGGCATTTTAGCTACGCTTTATAAAGGACATCGATTGGATTGCCTAGCCCGGAAAGGAGCTTAGAAAATTTGAGTTTTCAGAAATACGGTGAATGTGTTCTGCAAAAGCTGTCGTTGCTTTTCTGCTCTTGTTGGGTTGTTTGGTTGTGGCTGTGGCGGTTGGTGAGTCACTGGAGAAGACTACGATACCCATGAACCTTTACGGGAAGTTCGTCACATGTTGACCTCGAACAATATGTCGGCTTACTGAAAACGGATGGGCTTCGTAAGCGTTTTGTTTTCGAAATATTAAGGTAGGTTATTGAATGAAACCAGACAAAAGTATGTTGTGTAACAACCCTGTACGTTTGAATTATGGAGTTTAACATTTGAAAGTCAAATTGGGGTTAAAATCGGCCGTGCATTCAAAGCAGGGATTCACGAGTGTTTGGATGTTAATGAACGTCAGGCTAGGTAGCTAGCAATCTAGGAATAGCTAGCTAGCAGGCTATATGAACTAGCAGGCTACCATGAACAGGGTTCATGACGATATTGTAAAGTTAGCTTGCTAAGTTAGCTAACGAACGACTATTTTGATAGCTAATAAAGCTAATAATCTTGGTAAAGCTCTAACTGGCCGGATATTAGAAACTGGACTTAAAATTTTAATTCTTTAAAGACGTATCTTTATGTGGGAACTGGTTAAATCTAAGAAATGTTCAAGACATGAAGTGTGAAGCTTTTTTTCTTCATTCAGTGATCGTTCTAGTTCATTGATTAGTTTTCTTGTTCTTAGACTCACCAATTAAGAGTCTTTCGTTGCATGAAAAGAAACAACAACAGAAAGCTAGTTAGATATTCATAGATGGTTTACTCTCTGATTTAGTGGTAGTATGCTCGCTGCAGGAAACATTTTACCTGACATTGTTACTTTAAAATAGCCGTTGCTAGACTTTGCAGCTTAGGATCTATAGAGTCTAATCGACATTTAAAAAACTGTTTTATTATACATAACAATATGAATATGTGCCCAGGTTTCGTATGATACAAAAGCATAAACATTGCTGATGTAACAAACCTTGATGAAAACAGAAAATTCAAGGGTAGAGCAGACAATTTAGACCCTCAACGAGTCTAGTAGAAGAATTGGAAATTTTTCCGTAGTGGAGAGTTAGACCATTCGGTCTTAAGTGGAAATATTTACATCATATAAAAGATCTTATTGGCTCTCATATTTTCTTCACCGATAGATCTTTCAGTTCTTTTCTCCCTCAGATTGTAAGGCATAAATTCACAGATGGCTGGCGACTCCTCAGAAAAAAGAGATTTGGATGGCTCAGGGGCCAAAGAGCGTGAGCGAAAGCGTAGTCGCTCACGTTCCCGGGACAGAGATCGCAAAGGTTCCCCAGGGAAAGAACGCAAGCGCCATCGATCACGAGAACGGAAACGCTCCCGCAGTCGTTCCAAATCTGCTGAAAGGTACTGAGTCTTCAGTTGCTAAGAACTGTTACTATTGGGAACTGTACTTTAATCATGCTGTTTTTGTGCAACAGGATCTAAATGACCTACTGTTGCCTTGTTGCTCAGTGTTAATTGGAGTTGTTTGTCTAAATCTCTTTTATTTTGACCAGAGATCGCCGTCAGAAAGACAAAGAGAGAGACAGAGATAAGGACAGGGACAGAAGTCGCAAAGACCGGGACAGAGAGAGAGACAGTCACAGACGAGATAAAGATCGGAGCAGGAAATCCAGGTAGGCGCTGATTTCTGCAGGAGTCTACTGACTCCGATATTACAGTAGAAAGGAAAGGTTTTCCTTACCATTCTCATATTAAACTGTTTATGCTCTCTCCTTAGGAGCACTTCTCCTAAGGCCCGGGATTTGAAATTAAAAAGAGAAAAAGATGTGAAGAAAGAGGAAGATGAAGAAGAAGAGAAGAAAGAGAAGGTACCCCATTAGAGATCGTTTGCACTTTGCCTCGTGTTAAGTGCATTGCATGTGCCTTCATCTGTTTTGCGGTGCTGTGTTACAGGTGCAGCCTCTCTCTCTGGAGGAGCTTCTGGCAAAGAAGAAAGCAGAGGAGGAGGCAGAGGCCAAGGTGAGGACCCCAAAACCCCTCACTGAGACCTATGAAAGGGCCAAAAGCAAACGTGAACGGGATCTAACTGTAGCCCAAAATTTATATTTATCAACAAATCTTTAGAGGGTTTGTTAGTAATGTCTGTGGGTCATCTACAGGGAAGCTTCCAGAAAAAGTGGCGTACATATGGTTTATTATTATTGACTTTAGTTTACAAATGATTCGAAAAATATGTTCTGTTTGATATTCTATATGCGTATAAAATGTACATAATTTTAAAATGTTTAGAATGTTATTTCCTAAGGAACAGTTATTAATCACTTTTCTTATGTTGGTTTTACCAAGCAGATTTTCAACGTCGTGTTTTTGACCCAGAACCACTGTTCTGGCCTCAGTACTGTTTCACATGGTTCGTCTTCCAGATGATGTAACGGATTGGGGTGAAGGTGGAGATTGCAGGTTTTTGCTTTTGGGTACTGGCACGTGACCCTCACAGCCCCTCCTGTTTATTTCCCGCAGCCGAAGTTCCTGTCGAAGGCTGAGCGGGAGGCAGAGGCTCTGAAGCGCAGGGAGCTGATGACAGAGGACCGTCGCCGGCAGATCGATGAGGAGAGGAGGAAGAGGAGGGTTTTCCAAGACATTGGGAGGAAGATGTTGGGTGAGTGCTGGGGGGGGCACTCCACATGTTGGTGCAGCTTAGTGTCTATAACTTGTATAGAGAGCGTGTGGGGTGGTGTGTGATGTGTGTTAGTGACACGCCCCTCTGCTTGGGCGTGGCCCAGAGGATCCTCAAGAGAGAGAGCGGCGGGAACGCAGGGAGCGGATGGAGCGAGAGAACAATGGCAACGAGGACGACGAGGGCCGGCAGAAGATACGGGAGGAGAAGGACAAGAGCAAAGAGCTCCACGCCATCAAAGTGAGTGCGCTTTCACCGCGGACCTTAACCACATCACTGCGCCGTGGTGTATCGCTTGTTAGAAACGGCATGCAGCAGAAATATGGTCATGACATGTCTGATAGCGCGTTTGAATAAAACCGTGACTCGAGCGACCTTTGGGCTTTTCCGCATTCTCGTTCCCGGCGCTGTCGTCAGGAGCGTTATCTAGGTGGGGTGAAGAAGCGGCGTCGCACCAGGCACCTCAACGACCGGAAGTTCGTGTTTGAGTGGGACGCTTCTGAGGACACATCCATCGACTACAACCCGCTGTGAGTGCCGCACGTCACATGCCCATGACGTATTAGGGATGACGTATTAGGGCCTTTATTAAAGATCGAGCAGTTAAAGTTATACAAAATGAGCAATTAAAAAATGCGCCTGGGTAGTTTCCCGCACGATGCTTTGTATCACGCTTCCAAATGTATCCAGGACCCCAGGTGTGTGGGAGCATTTGACATCATCGCTAAATATGTTCAAAGCTCATGACGGATGCAAGCTTGATGATCATTTCATATGTGTACGGGTGCTTTAGTGCATAGGCCTATGACTCTACAGGCTACCGGCCCACCATCTTCACACAAGACACATGTTCAGTGCATACAGCACATTTCACTGCAAACGTGCTACATATGCATTATTAATACAACACATCCTACTGGACATATTTTGAACTGCAGTAATGAGCATGCTTAACATTGTGGTCGAAAATTAAGTGTTCATATAATTTTTGAATAATTTAATATTCAGAAATTGAATTTACAAAACAAATGAGCAGTTAACACATGTGAATGAAATGTTAATCAAGCCTTAAATTATAGTCATTGCTGAAGAGTGTGTGTGTGTGTGTGTGTGTGTGTGTGTGTGTTTTCAGGTATAAAGAGAAGCATCAGGTGCAGCTCTATGGCCGAGGCTTCATCGCAGGCATCGACCTCAAGCAGCAGAAAAGAGACCAGTCTCGGTTCTATGGTGATCTCATGGAGAAGAGGCGTACTATGGAGGAAAAGGAGCAAGAAGAGTGAGTTTCCACCTCTCTGCCTTCCTCCATCACACTGTCATAAACAAGGCATCCTCTTCCTCATAGTACCTTGCAAACGGGGATGGGGGGGTGGCCAAAGAGGCCCGCTGTACTACTGTTACCATACCAACCGCATCTCCGCAGGCAGCGTCTGAAGAAGATGCGGAAGAAGGAGGCCAAGCAGCGGTGGGACGACAGGCACTGGTCCCAGAAGAAGCTGGACGAGATGACGGACAGGGACTGGCGTATCTTCCGTGAGGACTACAGCATCACCACCAAGGGTGGCAAGATCCCCAACCCTATCCGCAACTGGAAGGAGTACGACCTGCCTGCCCACATCCTGGAGGTCATCGACAAGTGCGGCTACAAGGTGAGCCGCTCGAGCCCCGCTGAATTACCGCTTCAGTTCCAGTATGAGAAAAGGCCGCACATTGCTTTGACATGCACTTCGCATACAGTTGATGGTCGATTCTCTTTTTCCTTTCCATTGTTTTGACAGGACCCAACGCCCATCCAGAGACAGGCCATTCCTATTGGCCTGCAGAACCGTGACATCATTGGTGTGGCTGAAACTGGTAGCGGTAAAACTGCCGCCTTCCTCATCCCCTTGTTGGTTTGGATCACCACACTTCCAAAGATTGACAGGTCAGTCACAATCGTACTGTCGTCATTTTTCTCCCTTGCGATTTATAGAATTCCTCAGCTTATATATATAATTTACAATTTCTAAGTGAAATGTTTCGTGTGTGCACAGGCTTGAGGACTCTGATCAGGGCCCCTACGCAGTGATCTTGGCCCCTACCCGTGAATTGGCCCAGCAGATCGAGGAGGAGACCATCAAGTTTGGCAAACCTCTGGGCATCCGCACAGTGGCCGTGATTGGTGGGATTTCCAGAGAGGACCAGGGTTTCAGGCTCAGGATGGGCTGCGAGGTTGGTCACTTGTTTGTTTCTGCTGTAGTGGAGCTAAGAGGTGCATGCAAGTGAGTTATTTTAGCAGTTGTTTGAAATCATTTATTAAAGTTGAAGGAAGTGACACATCCTTGATAAAGTAGATACATCATGTTATTTTAAAAATAATAAGACAATCTTTAATTAATGGCTTTAAATTATTGTCTGTCCTATTAATAATGTAGAACTGAGAGCTTGTTGTCTTCCCCGTTCCCAGATAGTGATAGCCACACCTGGTCGTCTGATTGACGTGTTGGAGAACCGATACCTGGTGCTCAGCAGGTGTACGTACGTGGTACTGGATGAGGCCGACAGGATGATTGACATGGGTTTCGAACCCGACGTTCAAAAGATTCTGGAACACATTCCTGTGACCAATCAAAAACCAGATACAGATGAAGCTGAAGATCCAGAGAAGATGACGTTGAACTTTGAGTCTGGCAAACACAAGTACAGACAGGTTAGAAGAACAGCGTGTCAAATATCGGTGCTACGCTCAGCATTTCACATACGTGTGGAACTGAATCACCCAGCTGGCTGATTCCATTTGATCATAGAACCATGAACTGCTACTGAAATTGCTCAAAATCCCAATTAAGACAAAATAGTAATAGTGATGTAATAATGGCAAAGTAGTTTTATATTTTTCTTCACAGATTTTTCTAAATTGATGCATTTGACCTTTTGGTGACATTTTTTTTGTCTGTTTTTCTGTTAGACGGTCATGTTCACAGCCACTATGCCTCCTGCTGTTGAACGACTGGCCAGAAGCTACCTGCGGCGTCCTGCGGTGGTCTACATTGGCTCTGCAGGCAAACCTCACGAGAGGGTGGAGCAGAAGGTCATCCTCATGTCAGAGGGAGAGAAGAGGTCGGAGCGTCTTGCATGTCATTCCCAACACTATTCAGATTCCCCAAAGGCGTGTACACGTGTGTACCTGTGTCGTGTCTGAGTTTTCATTGTTCTCGTACACCCCTAACAGGAAGAAGCTTCTGGAGGTCCTCTCGCACGGCTTCGAGCCGCCCATCATCATCTTTGTCAACCAGAAGAAGGGCTGCGACGTGTTGGCTAAATCGCTGGAGAAGATGGGGGTGAGTAGTGACCGGGTCCTGCCCTGAGCTGACCTAACATCTCCACTTTAGCCTGGTGAGCAGAGCCAATGTTCCTGACCCCCTAACCTCATTGTGTGTGTGTCCCCCACAGTACAATGCCTGCACGCTGCACGGTGGGAAGGGGCAGGAGCAGAGAGAGTTTGCCCTCTCCAACCTGAAGGCGGGAGCCAAAGACATTCTGGTGGCCACAGACGTGGCTGGCAGAGGTATCGACATCCAGGACGTCTCCATGGTCATCAACTACGACATGGCGAAGAACATCGAGGGTGAGTGTGCTGCTCGCGTTGACGTTCTTGTTAGATTGGAGGTTTCTTCTTATAAGTAAGGCTTCCTCTTAGTGTTGAAATGAATAGGGAATGATCTTGCATCTTCCAAGTGAATTTAATAAGGTAATACTCAGATTACTTTATTAAAAACGCCATCTTAGGTAGACCTCAAGGGAGTCTCTTACTATGCAGCTTTTTATTCTTCGTCTCGGCCCTGCTGGACCACAGGGCCCCCATTTTGTAAGTTCTTCACCATAGGTGTATAAGTAGGCGACTGAAGCTGATGTTGTTGAGCACTAGGAAGCTCAAACACTGATAAAACTATCATTCCAATAGATGGCCTATGGTCTGTTGCTTTAAAAGGGCATGTGAGATAGGTGTACCTGATTTAAAATATCTGTCATCTAGTCAGCTTGTAGGTTGGTGCGTTAAGTGGATTCGGTTGTGCCGTTATGGAGACGGTCAAATGTTTAACGCCCCCTCTTTGGTTCTGTGCCTGTAGACTACATTCACCGAATCGGCCGAACGGGTCGTGCCGGGAAGAGCGGTGTGGCCATGACCTTCCTGACCAAAGAGGACTCGTCCGTGTTCTACGACCTGAAGCAGGCCATCCTGGAGAGCCCAGTGTCCACGTGCCCCCCGGAGCTGGCCAACCACCCCGATGCTCAGCACAAGCCCGGCACCATCCTCACCAAGAAGAGGAGAGAGGAGACCATCTTTGCCTGAGCGCCAGCCGCACCGCCGGGCCAAGGTGCCTCGGACACTCTGCTATATCTCAGTATCCTGTTTGCCGGACCCTTTCACTCCCCATTGTCAGTTCTTACCTCTGGGATTTTATATGCTGTCGTGAGGCACCAGCCTCACACATAGCTTTGTTATGGACAGTAGTACAGTATGTAGTTTTTTCTTTTTTTTAATTGTGTTAAAATATGGACAGACCAGTGCGAGTCAATGAGTAATTTTTCCAGTCAGCTAAACTCATTAAGGTCATACACCTCTTAATGTTAAATACATTGATTTCTATAATTAGTAATAAAGCGCATTAGTTGGAGATGATTCTTCTTTCCACAAACTGAACAAAATATATGACGCAAGGGGAAATCGTTGAGCTAAAAATAAAATGACACGTCTAACCAGAAATGGAAAATAATCACCACTGCAAAAATAAAAGTACATAAAAGTACATTATGTTTATTAGAACTATTAGCATTTTTAGATTCATTTAAATAGAAAGCATTCTATACAGCATCAAGCAGTTTTTTTTTCTTCAGAAAGATGGGCAAGGGGCATGTGGACATTGCCAGAAGACCATTGTAGTGTTTGGTGGGGTCATAGATAGTGCATTTATTGCATTACAAAGCAGACAAAAAATAGTGCACACACACTTTTATATATATATATATATATATATATATATATATATATATATATATATAAATTACTATTTTTTTTTTTATTCTCTACCTACACAGAAAAGGAAGTGATGTTCTAAGGCGGTATCTTTCTACGTTTGTATTGCATACAGAATAGAAGATGAAAGAAATCAGTCAAATTACAAATGAAACCCGCTGTAATAAAAGTTGTGCTTCTTATACCCCAAAAGAAGAAAAAGGAACGTTATTGTATTGTAGTTATTGTATTGGTCCGCTAGAAAACAACGTGTTGCCTTGGAACAGAAAATAAACCATTTGGTGCATGTGTTGAGTTATATGACGGCATGCAAAGCTTCACTTCAACAGGAGCATATTAGACATGTTGAGACCGTTTAACAAGTCTAAACATGTCTGGCCTAATTCACCAGCTCCTAGGTTTGACCATCAGTCTGTATCAACAGCAACTGGAGGAGAATTGCCTTATATATGCACCTGTTATACCTGTATACTCATTTCTGATTGTAAACCATTCGGTTTCAGCTGATATCACTTCTACGACTTTTTCCATATGTGACGTGAACCCTTTCCTGCACTAAAACCCTGACATCGTTACTAAATATCTATCTTTGTATGAGAACTGAAGAGATCAGTGGAAGTATCGAAGCCCATAAAAAGTTGTCGCATCATCTGAGCTTTTAGGGGAAGATCCATCTTTCTGCACTTGTTGCAAAAATGGATTCTCGTGAGAATTAAATAACAAGAGGAAGAAGAGTCAATGCATTACGAACATAGGTCAGAAAGTGTAGAAAGAACCAATCATCTCATGCAACACTTGCATAGATTTTTTTTCTATTTTTCCCCAGTCATGCTGTTTCTTTTTTTCCCCCAAAAAATACAGAATATTTAAAGATACCAGTGAGACACAGAGCAAATAAAGATGCAGTACACCAAAACCGACGATGAGGACTCTTGCGCTCTAAACAACGTCGCAGCTCGAACGAAGAGGAGCTGCCTGACCTTCAGCTCGTGGAGGCTGTTCACCGTATGCAATACCATTATGGGATTGCTGCTGAGGTGGAAGAAGGTTCCCCACGCACCACGTCGTGTTCTAGAGCACACGGCTTCTGTAAAATCCTTTGCAGTGGAGTGTGGTGGTCCACTTTCTTTGTCCAGTTTTGTTTAGTTGGTATTCATCATTATCCCGCTCCCACGTTTGCATGGATAATGACGTAATTGCATCATTTGATTATTTTGAAAAATGGTGACCGAATAGAGGCCAAATTCTGTATAATAAACTGAAGCATCCATTTTGAAGCATGCTAATGCATAATAATTGCATCAACTGGCTGATCCTTCCCTGATTCTTCATTACAATCAACAAACTGAGCCTTGGAGGCTCACACGCCCACATTAACAGCATAAGTAAAGTTTGTGCACATGAATTTTTGGAGTCCAATGGAAATGTTACAATCAAAACGCTTTGGACAATCAGCATAGGGACAATCAGAGTGGTCCTTCGATGCTGGAGGGCTATACATTGATACACAGAGCGGTATTAAGGCATGCAATGGTACATTCACTCTAGTCTGTGTGTAGAGTCGCAAGTACTTTGTGGCTGACGCAATATGATGGCCATTGCTGTCATAGGAAATGATTCTCAAGATCAAAAAAGTCTGAAGCACAAGAAGACCCTATAGTCCTCTTAAATAAACAGAGAGGTGAGTGTACTGCAGCTTTATGTGACGTTACATATCCATACAACACCCGACGTGACATACGGCCCGATGTGTTTCACCTCACGAAACTGTGAGTGAGAGAAGTTCTGATTGTGTAAACATTGCAAACATCTCTTCAAAACTAGATGCAGTTTCATAATAAAGTAAAATGACTTGCTAAAGAATCATTAAATATCATGTGCCCATTCAGTATATACACTACTTGCGCATATGCAGATGCATTACTATTATCCTGGTACAGATTTGAAACATAAAAAACAAGAGTAGCTATTTCCACTCTAGTATATACTCATAAGTTTTCTCAAGGTCCTTTTCCAACCCTAATGTGCAAATAGTCCTAAATAATCTTAATCATGCAGTGTTAAAGATATACAGAAATAAAAGTTAAGGCCAGCTGAAGTTGTCCTATAGTGGATAAACCTTAGCCTGAGTTGCTACAGGTAAGATCCGAGTTGAGTCAATGTCGTTCGCAAGTTCCGTTTCTTGAACTTGTTGAGTGGTTTGTTGAGTATTTTGTTGAGTGGCAGTGCTTGCGCATGCCAGTTTGATCACCGTCGCCGTTATTGGAGTAGCAAACGTAAGGCTGCTTGGCCTATCAAGTAATAATGCATATGACGTGTTGTTTTTCCCCGCCCACACTAACGTCCCTACGTGAGGCAAAAAGCCACAACTTCCCACACCTCTGTGAGAGGAGGAAGAAGAGGGTGAGAGGAAGAAAGATCACTCCCATCAAAGACCCTCTTCAGTATGTATGAAAGGGTCAGTAGTCTGATTACAACTGCAGACTATATTTCCATTGGTCCAACACAACGTCCAACACGTCCTGACCTTCTCTGATCCTGACACGCTCCTAAGACGTGTCTCCTCTCATAGACATAGCGTGGAACGGAGGCACGCTACACTGCCTGCTTTAGAGAGTGGGTAGAGGAATGAAGGGATAGTCCTAAGCAACAAACGTGTTGTGTACATGCTCCTAGATGAGCGACGCTGACCTAGATACTCTGCATTCTTGCATTCGTCGCGTTATTAGCATTGCAAATGAAGGTGTGGTGCAACTCGTAATGAAAGGGGCTACGTGTGAACAGCAAACGTGGGAAAGCCAAACTGAAGAAGGTTACATGCAAACAGCAGCATCCATGCCATTCCTTTTCTCCATTAGACAGCAGTACCCTGTTCTGAGCCTTTTCATCTGCTAAGGATATATAAACATGGTGCACAAACCTCAAGAGTCTTTTAGTGGTGTGTAAGGGCTGGGCAAAACATGACAGAAAAAAAGACATTCATGTACATGGGGGTTTTCCCTGTCTTGCATTCTTAAAGTTGGTTGGGTGCTTTAAAAACCATCTAAAATCACCTTAGCAGAAAACCTCAAAATTTAAACTCCAACCAAATGCTACAGTAATTCACTTTGTTTTATCACATACTAAAAAGTGCTTTTCCCATTGCCTGGGTCTCTGATCTTCAATTAGGTCTGGGAAATAATTATTTTTTTAAAAATTCAGTTAAGCTAAGCAGGATTGGACGTGGTTGATGGCACTCAGATTCCTGGGTTTCCAGATGGACACAAATTGGAGCCAAAATAGGAGTTCTGCCCGACTTCTGTCTTAATGAACCTCCTAAATGCTTGAACTGCAGTACACAAAATGTCTTTTTAACACAATCTTTCCCCTTCGGAAAATGTGCAGCTCACTCGCCACGACAAGGTTCATCAACACAGAGGCACTGGCTCCTCCTTCCTTTTCTCCCCATGCACTCAAGACTCCCCATTCCATCCTTCCCTCCAGGACCTCCCACTCTCCTCTCCTCCTCGCCCCGCCTGCCGGTCAGTAGTTATCCCGTGGCCAGGCCCGGGGGCGTGGCCGGTTGCTGCGGTGACCGTGGCCGCCCTGCGAGTCGCGCTGCTGCAGCAGCCGGTCCTGTGACTCGTGCCCGTTGGCGTTGTGGATGGTGCCGGGGTGGCCGCGGCTGCTGGGTGGGTACATGTCCCGGTACGAGTGCGAGTGGTGGGGGGCTTCGTACTCCTCCTCCTCCTCCTCCTCCTCTTCCTCCTGCCCCTCCCCCTCATCCTCCGCAGGATGGAGGGAGCGGGAGCCGCCTCGGCGGAGGGAGCGCGAGTCACTGGCCTCGTCTGAGGGCATGAGGCTGTCCCGCTCGCCCTGCTCTTCCTCCTCTAACCCCCCTGCACCCCCCGCCGACAACAGCTGCTGGTTCTGGGGCAGAGAGAGAGAGGGAGAAGGGCAAAGGGGGCAGGAGTGGTGAGGGCCGCATCTCCTGCAGATATCCAGGGCACCTTATAGAGGATGAGGGGGTTTTTCAGTCCAAAGAAAAATGGCTTTGCTCCTAAACAGCACAACCCAGATGGCAGACATGTAAATATACGTACACTTAAACACATACGCATATATCGTATCTACAGACAGAATGGAGTGACAGAAAACGGAGTCGTCTGAAATAATATGTGAGGTGTGCGTCGGCACAATCAACAGAAAAAGCACTGATTCGTTGCAAAATCAGTATGGTGCAGCGAAATCTGCCCGGAGCAAAAAGGGTTTGGTTAGCATTTGAAGCTGCATTAAAGGAGGCATCGTCAGGGAGATAACATTCACAAAGCATCCTGCGGTCATTACAGATACAGTTTTTTCCCCATGGCATCTGTCATTGCAGATGCATGTATTGTATTTCCTAGAGGAAAGCAGAGGAAAACCCAGCACTGTATCTGCTTTGTGAAATCATCTCATGGAGGTCATGGAGAGATCTATGTGAAAACCAACGAAGGGGTTGTAGGACGGAGGAGCATTTCAGTCTTTACTGTCAATGTGTAGCTAATCATCTGGAAAGGGCAGGCAGCTTGCATCATTATAGGAAAATCATATCAAATAATAATAATAATAATAATAATAATAATGCCATAACCTTCTTATGCAACTACTCTTACAACCTATCAAATAACATTCGAAGGACCTCAGTGTAGAAGGGAAGAGAGAAAACATTTAGCCTACTTACTATTTAGAACTTTGTCCTACAGACAATTTAGACAGCTTTTTTTTTTAGTTTGAACCTTTAACCAAGTTAAAACATTTATGCTATTTCTGTTACAGTTTCATTTTTGGCGACACCAATGCACTTTAGGCAGGAGTGACAAGTCAGTGTAAAGCTTGTGCGTTCCAAGTTGCCAGGAGAAAAGCACACAGCTAAGCCGGAGCGTCGGGCTAAAGTGAGGAAAGTCGAACTGGTCACCCTGTAACTGGAAAGTATTCGCGTTTGTTACAAGACAACATCTTTTTATGGTGTGAAATGGCCTTTACTAAAGCAAACCTACTGCTAGCTGCTCAAAAAGACACACTTTATAGAAATTCAGCAGGCCTAATTATGGAAAAACATAGCGGTGAATTAGTTGAATGTCCTCAGTTATTGCAACTTGAAAACTCTCCTCTGTACGTTTATGTTTGGTTAAATATTCGGAACTTGAAGTAATTTATGTAGTTTTTGGTACATTACAGCTGACAGGAAAGGAGTAGTAGGCTATATGTCTCCATGATATAAATGAAACAGGCAATTAACATGCTTCCACTGACACGGGATGTCAAAATCATATATTTGCACATATGATTTTAAATACTTTTCCAGCCATGGCTATTTTCATTTTGGGGTGGGGGTGGGGACGGGTTAGAGGAAGTGTAGGGTGGAAGTGGTGGGTGTTAGGAAGAGTCAAAGTGCGAAATCTATTTGCGCTTCACGTGAAAAATGTATAAAAGCTCTCCCTCCTACTCACCCTGGGTCTGTTAGCGATCATTCAATTAATTCCTGTGTTTCTGAGAACTGCAAAAATGTTAGGCATGGATGAGAAGGACAGGTTGAGTAGGACTTACAAGATGACAACACTTGACGCTCTGTAGACAAGACAACATATATGGCGGAATATGAAAAATGACAGAAAAGCACTCTGTTGCTTATAAACATAAAAAAAACGTATAAACGTGGCTTCCAAGAGCCACCCGTCCTGTCCCAGAACAGTGGGCAGACTTTCCCACTTTTCAGACCTGTTTCTGCCTTTTCACAGGATATGAACCAGCTATACATTTTATACATTGCAGATAACTACAGTAGCTTGCCTCTGGTGAAATGGCAGGCCACACAGCTTTGCCTCTAACTGAACAGAATTGCAGGGTTCGCTCGGCTCAAAGTGAGCCATTGTGCAGACTCCCAAACAGCTGCTTCCTGCAGTCACATAACACTCCATAGCCACTCCCACTAATCAATATTCATTTTTCTTAATATCCTCTGAAAGTGAACTTAGAGGAGAACTCATTTGCTATTATGCAAGACAACTAGATTCGTTGTCCGAAACTTAGAAGTATTGTTTTTTTTTTGTTTTTTTTTTTAGGTCAGTCAATTGAATTTTGTACTTGTGTAACTGGGGCACCAACTGCTTATTCACTGCTTGGGCAAACCTGAATGGGCCTACATTGAACTACAAGAACTCCCAACTGGAGAAGGATCTTCAGTTATCATTCCATATCACTGTCATTCCATATCATCGTCACGCCATATCACTCAGAACCTCGTCATTGTGTTTAATGGCTAGCTATAAACAAGATGCAACTGCATGTAATTTACTGTAACTACAGTATGTAAGAAAAACCCATGCCATATCACGTTTCCCAGCTTTTGCAAGACTGGAAGATAGTGGGGACTTTGTTTGTAACTAATCCTGTCTTCTTTCCACATTTCCTGTTCACATTCAGAAAATGGTAAAAGTGGATAATTGTATAGCAAGAAATGAAGCACATACCTGTAGGCTGGAGATGGCTGAAGGTGGAGTCATCAGATTTTGCTCCAGTAGTGGGTTCAGAGGAGCGGTGCCTGGCAGGTGAGTGGCGCGCCAGTAGACCTCTAGGTATTCACCTAGATGCTCACAGGCATCCTCTAATTGGTTCTCATCCAGAATGACATCGAACATCTCCTGATGGAGAAATAGGGTGAAGGAGAGATGACATGTGGGGGATGGAGTTAGAAGATATTATATTAAATATCTTATGATGGCGGTCTGGTGACAGGAGATGGTGTTGAGCGACAGGTAGGAAAATGGCTCTATGGAACAACATGCAACACAGCTTTTGTCAGAATGGGGTTTGGAACAGGAAGTCTTATTCACTAGAGCTGTGGCAAGGCCAACACATTCAGATGAAATTAGATGAGACTGGTAACTGTGCCTGGGTCTCTACACATGGTTCAATAACAATGGGATTTCTTGAAAATGATGAGCTCCACAAGAAGGAACCTGCTTTACTATGTCAGACTGTAACGAACACAATGTAACCGAATGTAAGTAAAAGCAGTGAGGCATCAATATGAAAATTGCTGGCCAGTACTGATAACCATTCATTTTAACAGCATACTGACCAGTACAATATCAGTACAATAGAATGATTCTGCTTCCATACCTATTGGCTAATTTCCATTTACATAAGGTTAAATATTTATTTTTATGACATTTGTTCACATTGCATTTCCCGCATAGCTTATGTATGAAGCGTCATAAGCAGCACATTTTTTCTTTTTTTTTTACATGAAAAAATTAGCAGTTTTTAAACAATCACAATCTAAACAAAAAATCTATTTATTTATTTATTTATTATCATCCAATTGTTGCATCCCTAGCTGAACCCTGGTCACAGGGCACAGTATCTCTACTGAACCCCACACTATGCTGAGGAGACTATGCTTGACCACTTCTTTACGAGCCTAGTGAGCGGTTTTAAGGTAATGCTGAAGGGTGTGAGGTATGTGTGAACATGCATTTACTCACAGGTGGGCACTGAGCCAGTTTATCCGCTGCCATCATCTGTACATTTAAATGTTTGCTCTGTGACTTCCCCCTCGACTTTATTAGCCTCTGTAGTACCTACAGTAAGGAAGGCAGAGAAAAGTAGATCATTGTTGCCAATCACAGACTAAAATGACGCCTTTGATGTAGTCACTTCCGACTTCAAAGCTCCATTCTGTCTTCCACTCCCATGCCTTATGCAGACTGTAATAAACACGGTTGACTCTATCGTTAGAAGACGGCCCACCTTTGGTGAGGAGACCTTCACATACACGATGATGGGCGCCAGTGAGGTTTTGGCCAGTTGGGCTGGGTGGTTAATGGTGTCTGCATCCAGAACAACCAGCTGGAGAGTTTTGGCCAGCTCAAATATCCTCTCGATCTCACTCTGCACCTCCGCTGTGAGCAGGCAGAGAAAAGGTGCTTAGTGTGTGGGGTCAGAGGGGGGAAAGCCCTTCAGCCCACCCCAGCACACCCACATACGCATAATCAATAGGCCAAAGAAAGTGGAGCAAAGACCATGCAGAAGGGCTACAGAGCTTAACATGTTCTGTTCAGAGATGCGTCTTGTCAGCATGTTTTGTTGTCTTCATGTTGTGTGTTAGAGTGTGTGCATGTGTTGTGTGTGTGTGTGTGTTGTGTGTGTGTGTGTAAGGCATGCTCTTACCCAAACTGGAGCGTGTGTTGGACCTTTCCATGATGGGTCTTTTGTTCAGAACTGATCTCTTGGCTAATGACAGATCAGCAGTGACTCGTGTTATAGAAATCCTATAAGGCAAAGATGGGAGAGTTGATCAGAACAGTGTTTGTGCAAAATCAACAAACAACAGTCTTTGTATGTTTTATTTTTTTACATAGACTGGAGTTTAAATATTACTTTCGTTACAACGTTACATTTACATGTAAAACTTTTTAAAAGACTTTAAGAGTATTGAGGTTTTTTTACTATGATATTAAAGTAGGTCAGATTTTCAGAAATTTTGTAAACAACAAGAAAAAGAGTGAATAAAACAGTATTTTTAATGATTTCAATAAAGTTCTGCACTGTGCAAGTCTACAGTGTAAGATTAATTCTACTAAGTAGGTGGATTGTAGGGTGAAAATAAGAGGCCTGTTCCTTAAATAGGGATGAGCAACATGACATGATTCTTACTAAAAATGACTAAAACAGTCACGTGAATACTCAAATTCGATAAATACAATTTCCATTTTATAAACACTGAATATGAAATTGTACTCAGCCTTTCAAATGTGTTACTACCATAGAACTGAACTTTGTCTAATTTATTAGTAAACCTCAGAAGTATTAAATATCATGAAGCACAATGTGCTTATGTGTAGGGATATTGTGATATTTAGTCCACCCATATTACTTCTTAATGTCTAATAAACAGAAGCAAACTCTCTAAAAAAGGTAACAGTTGAGTTCATGAGAATAACTTTCTTTATCAAATAAAAGGACGACAGCTGACATTTCTGCGAGGGATCAATAACTCCTCAAAAGAAGCTTCCGCCGCTCTGTTTTTTACTTTTCACAGCGGTACAATACTCTGAGCCACGCTACACAGCGGTACAATACTCTGAGCCACGCTACACAGCGGTACAATACTCTGAGCCACGCTACACAGCGGTACAATACTCTGAGCCACGCTACACAGCGGTACAATACTCTGAGCCACGCTACACAGCGGTACAATACTCTGAGCCACGCTACGTGCCTACGTGACTGCTCACCTTCCTTCAAAGCGGTGCTTGAGGAAATCAAACAGAGCTTTCTGCATCATGTCCGTAACCTGCGGTTGACAGAGATCCGTGTGCATTTGAGAAACAGAAGCTCAGAAGGCAGTAAAACGGCATTTACATTCGAGACACTGCGGACACTCACCTCATAGCCCTTCAGCGAAGGTCCAACTAAAACCACGGGCCTCATGGATGGCACCACGTCATATGGAGGAATGTGTTCAGTCTAGCAAAGAAATAAACAACAAGAAAAACAATAAAGATCCTTTGAAAATACATTGCAAAATGATTTTAGAATAAAACAACGTGAATGCATATGTATGAGCAGTAATGTTTCACCTTACATATACAGTATACAGTAGAATATGTGCAAAGTATTCTGTTCTATGTACACGATGTAAATTGGCATCAATTGATGTAAATGGAATTTGACATGATTATATTAACAGCACATCAGCTCAGTTTGTGTTTAATCCCAGAAGGACCTATGCAGGAATGGAAAATAGAACTGTTACACTCAAACATCTCAGCCATGTGTGTAGTGCAACTCAGTCATGTGTGTAGTACAACTCAGCCGTGTGTGTAGTACAACTCAGCCGTGTGTGTAGTACAACTCAGCCGTGTGTAGTAGTACAACTCAGCTGTGTGTGTAGTACAACTCAGCCATGTGTGTCAGCCATGTGTGTAGTACAACTCAGCCATGTGTGTCAGCCATGTGTGTAGTACAACTCAGCTGTGTGTCAGCCATGTGTGTAGTACAACTCAGCCGTGTGTAGTAGTACAACTCAGCTGTGTGTGTAGTACAACTCAGCCATGTGTGTCAGCCATGTGTGTAGTACAACTCAGCTGTGTGTGTCAGCCATGTGTGCAGTACAACTCAGCCGTGTGTGTAGTACAACTCAGCCGTGTGTGTGTGTAGCTGCGTGAATAAACCTACCTGCTTTTGCTTCTGTTTGGCTTTTGAAAACGAGAGAAAACAAATCAGAAACAACTTACAGAATAATTTTGCAACATGCTGACTGATTTTTCTGCTTCATCTCAGCACCCCTTTCAGGAAGATTAAAGATGTTTTTTTTTTTATTTGGCCTAAACTAGGACTGGATATCATGTACTACCTAACGAAAGGGAAAAACCAGAGATGACTAAACTCACTCAGTGAGCTTCAGCACATCAAATATTTGTGCTGAGAGGAACAGCACTGCCAGGCACACCCATCCCCTGCAAAGCAGCATGGAGCTTATGCCTTGTCATACTCACTCTCACCTGCAGATGGTGGTGTGGATCTCCAGCCTCCAGACACCATGTCACCCAGGCTGGAAGAGGAATTACCTCCACTTTTCCTGCAGAAAATCAAACACTTGTTCTGTTCCAATACAAGCATAGGGACTTTGTTTTCATGCAATGAAAACTACTCTTAAGACGTTCTTCTCTTAAGCCTTCAAACGGCAGTGTAGGTTTGTCAATAATATTACAATAAGCAATCGGATTAGTTATATTATTTAACTCTTTCATAAATATCCCACAACAAATTAAATAAACAACATTTCCTCAACAGCATGCGGAAGACTCAAAATAGCAACAAAATCATAAAGCAGGCTAAGCAAAAAGTGCTGGATTCTTGGACACAGATTCATCTTGACCTCCTCAGTGTTGTCCACTCATAGCCCCGATCAAGTCTGGACAACATGTGCCCAGCGGGGCGTCCCGGGGCGACTCACCTCTGCTTCTGCTCCTGCTTCAGCCTCATGGCCTCCAGGCGGAGGGGACTGGGGATGAAGCTGATGTCAGCCCCCTCCTTCACCAGCCTCCCGATCCACCAGTCATTATTGTACTTCTACAACACAACATTGCTCTCCATTAGGCATGCAACAGATGGACAGTCCACTACAAACGGTGAAATATATACGAACCGGTTATTGTGTTCGTTCGGTTACTCGTGTCTATAAATATGTGAATCTTCACCCAAAAAAAAAAGTAATAGCAATATATAAAAGATATATTTGACTGATAATAAGCCTTAATAAGTTTTAACTAGGTGGACTGGCGACCTGCCCATGGTGTACCCTGCCTTCGCCTGGAGATGCTGGGATTGGCTCCAGCTCCCCCGTGACCCCGACTAGCGGGAATAAGCGGTACGGATAATGAATGAAAAAAAAAAGTTTTTGCTACTTTTTCACCAACAGTTGTGACTTACTAATCTTTGTACATATGTAAATATGTAAGCTAAGCTTATATTTATGATGTTAATAAAATGCCAACCATATTTTAATTACTTGACTGTTGGTTACAAGTCCTATGTGTGCAATATTTTATACATTCACATCAACTTTTTAAAACACATTTTATTGTTAGAAAACAATTAGAGACTGTAGCCTATATGTAGCCATCCAGTTTGTGTAAGTCATCCTTCAGCACTTCATCAGTGGTCTTTGACCACAGAAACTGTTTGCTGGGTATTTTGGTTGGCAGACCTCTCTCAACATAGCTGTAATACTGATATGTATCAGTAACACAGCTGTACCTGACGCTTTAGCATCACTGTTGCTAAATATTCTCTGCCACTCAAATAATATTTAGCCTGCAGTGGTCCTATGGTCAGGAACTGGTCAGCGATGAATTATAACAAACGGCTTATAGTCTGCAACTGTATATCTGTAAAAAAAAAATACTTATAAGATTGGTATAATGATTAAATCTAGTGAACAGGGAGGCGTTTCTAATAAAGCTGGTGTTTACTGTATAATCTTTGTTTGGCTATACTGAGAATTCAAACTAGGCATCATTAAGCTACTAATGAAATATCATGGTATCAGTGACAGTTCCAAAAGTGCCGCTCGTGTCAGGCTGTCTGTCTGTCTGTCTGTCTCACCTCTTTAATGTGCAGGAAATCTTTGGCTTCAAAGTTTATGGCAGCACCCTGAACAGGACAGTCCTCATCGAGAGCTCCACAGTAATTTACATTTGTCTTCACTGCGAAAGCCACAGGTTTTGACTGCAAGATAAAGCTTCAGTTAATATAAACAACACAAGGTAAAAATCATCATCATCATCCACCGCAGTGGATATGCGTCTTCTCCATTTAAATACAGTCGGAAAATTACAAAACAAATAAAACACAAAACAAATAAAACACATATCTGCTGCAAACTGACCAGCAGGACTCATTAATATCATTTTTAATTCATTACTCCAAATGTTGCAGACATATTTTGTTTCCATTGGGGCTGGGTCTTTACATTCTGTGAATTCCAGACCTTGGCTCTCTCGAGCTGGAGCTGGGCCTGGCGCTCGGCTTCACGCCGATACGCCTCGCGGTCCTCCTCTGCTGACAGGTCGGAATCCGAAGGTCTGCTCGTGTACGAATCGGCTGAACCCTACCAAAAGCGTAATCAAAACAGGAAAGACAGCTCTAAAACAACAGCAAGACAATTTCAAACACTAAAGTTTGAAATACCAACGTAAATTGCCCTGGGTGCTGATGCATGCCATTAGCAGAAGCATATTTGTTCAATTTGTTCCAGTCAGTATGCACGTGCAAGAAGCACTGAATGCAAATAACCCAGCAAATATTATTATGGTAAAGTAAATCCACGCATCCAATAGCAGTGTTTAGGTTCATTCGTCACAGTAAAATACACTCACACTCAGTTGCTTCAGTCAGACATACACCGCTGTCCCAGGATAATCAATCCAGTATTATGGTAAACATAAAACATCGTCCCTTTTATTACGCAGCCAATACCACATCACAAAACAGAAGTCAGCTTTAACGTTTGCAACACATTCGGTCCCGTCCCTACCTTTCTAATGCTTGCTTAGCAGCCTCTTTTAGCGCACTCGAGTCCTACATAACTCGAAGCGTCAAACAGACGCATGCAAGGCAAGGCAGAAGCGAACAACTTGTTCCCCCTCGCAACACCGTGTAATGCCTGCGGTCCCTTCGCTAGCCCTCTCCCTGTGTGGGGAGGACCGGCGCGGTGTGCGCCATCGGCTCGGCTGAGGGGGATCAGCCGCAGCGCAGCGGCAGAGTCGCGGAGACAGCGGCAGGCTCCATCACGCACACCACAGCCTTCCTACATGTCCTCGGCACCTCGCAACAGCGGGAGGGGGAATGAGCGGAACAGACCAGGAAGCGTAAAGGAGCGATGGAAATAAAAGAGGGCGGTACGAGATGTGATTCGGGTGAAAAACGAGTCGAGGGAAAGCGGAGTGAAACAGGGGAGGCGTGTGATGAAACCGTGCAACTCCGGACAACCTTTGTTAGGTCGGGCAACACGCGACACTGGATGATGAACCGCATCAATAACACTGGCTGTTCGGGCAGGGCAGAAGTGAACACTTCTTCCTTCCTGCTCGCTAGGGATTTACAGTTATATTCAAATTAGCAGGCACAACGGCATACATACCTATTTACATTTAACAAGCGGTATGGCTTTTTCACCTAATCTGTGACATTTAAATAGTTGAAACTAATATATGTTCTGTGTTTATTAGGGACAGAACATGCCACACTTAGATTTAACATTTTAGCTGCTCCTCCACATTAGCCAGTATTACAGCAGATAACCACTGAAACTGCTGTGGGTGTCATTATTTGGGCATCTACCGCAGGCCAGCCATCACTTCCGCTGAATTTGCTAGGAGTGGTCGTCTAGAGAGACATTTTTGCCACAGATCTTACAGATCCAGGACACAGAGGTGAGATGTTTCTTTTTCATTACCCATTCATCATGTTTCCTCTGGAGCCTAGATATGGTGTATCATGTAGAGTATGGTGTATATAAAACACAAGCACTATCTGATCAACATTAGCACCATCAAGTCTGACCAACATTAGAACTATCACTGTCTGATCAACATTAGCACTATGACTATCTGATCAACATTAGCATTATGATTGTCTGATCAACATTAGCTCTATCACTATCTGGTCAACATTAGCACTATCACTGTCTGATCAACATTATCACTATCACTATATCATCAACATTAGCACTGCCAATATCTGATCAACATTAGCACCATCAGGTCTGATGAACATTAGCACCATCAGGTCTGATGAACATTAGCACTATCAGTTCTAGTTCTGATCAACATTAGTAAAATACAGACTATTCTTTTCTGCACCCTATATTTACTTTCTCCCACAGGAACAACCAACACAGCATATTTATATACTTTATTTATTTATAGAAAAATACAAAAATCCTGAATTGATGCAAACCAGCAAAGCATCCTGCCTGTTAAGTAAATGAGTCTCTGCATTTCTTTGTTTATATTTATAATTGTGTACATAATTAAGATGACCAGCACATTAAAAATAAGTCCTAAACCATTTGTAGATATGTCATCTTCACCTCAATAACTAAGTCTAATTTTTGCCTGGCAGTATAATATTTACCTGGTTGTCACAAGGAAAACCACACTTCAGAATCACCATTAAATGCATCCATGGTTTCCTACTAAACCACCATAAACATGTGCAGAAACATAAACTCCTGGGCAAAATGACCAGATATGTAAGATATATAAGAATTCTGGATGTTGGATCATCCATCTTCAAGATATGCATTTAATTCACCAAAGTCAAGCTGTTAAGAGCCAGGTATTATCCTATGACCATTACCACTGATCAGCTGCTGTTATAGATATGTTGTCATTGGCAAACACCATCACCCTGCAGTACTGTTTGAGTTTCTCCATCAGGGCCCCTGCCGAGCATCCCCTCTCCACAATTAAAGCCCTCTAATCCGCCCGCCCACCTCCGCCCATGCCGTGACACAGCTGCGTGCAGGTGCTGGCCTGCAGTGCCCTGGCCCTCACAACCGACAGCGTCGGAGACAAGCCTCTGGTGGCAGCCGAATCCCACTTCCCACCCACACCTGCTTTCTCTGCAAAGCCAAATATAGCACAATGCCACGAGCCCCCACCTCCCCCTCACCCCACTTTTCCCCTACACACATTCATCATTCATGTCTCCCCGAACAATCTCAGTAGGGGTTCGTAGAGGGGAAACGCACCACACCAATCGTTTATCCGTTTCTGATGTCTTTTTTAGCACCTGCACTCCTGAGGTTATGGAACAATGCAGCATGCCATTATACGAGAGTTTAAAAGCAACTAAGATTTGGGGGGAATTCAGTGTATGTATCGCCTAGTGTAAAATCACCTTTGAACAACTGCAGTGATGCCTAATAATGCTAGCAGGGCAATGCTATGTATGATATACCAGTGGAACTAAAGCATGTGTTTACAGTTACTATCAACAAGAATACCAGGGAAGAAGAAGTAAAGACTAAGCAAAATAAAACGATAAAAATGACACAGGAGGCAGGAGAGAGAACGTACGTCCGTCAGAGGAACCAGAACTGTGAGGGTAGCGAGAGGGATCTTAGTGTTGCTAAGACCAAAGTACAGATGCTCATGCTCTCCTATATTTGGCTCTGGAGATGAACCTCAGCCCTGATTCTGTCAGCTCTAAATAACAGGCTCAAACAGCAGCAGCCCGGTACAAGGGAGGGGTGGAGTCAGGAAGAGAGAACGCCTGGGAGATCCAGAGTGCAAATGTTGGAACATGTCCTCTGCATATGCTTGGGTACGGAAGACTCCTTTTACATAAGATTCTGGGTTCATGGCAAACCGAACAGAAAGCACTGGACACCGCCATTTTGAGACGTTATTTCTCAAATTAACTTCAAATCTGACACTTGTCTCTTGAGGTTTAAAAAAAAAAATTCAGCAAATTATTCACTCACTCACTGCTTCAGTAGGCAGTTTATTTCACTGACCACAGAATCCTGTCCTCTGCAACATGGAGGCACGAGCAGCCTGCAGTGACTGCTATTGGCCAACAGAGGGAGTGTCATCTCCTCTGTTTGCGTGTTAGATAACACAACTGATTATTTTCTCACCACCTCACTGCTCCGACAGCCAACACCGCAGTTACAACCCTAGAGTCAGAGAGGGAGCGAGAGAGAAGGGGATGTTGCCATGTATGAAGCATGAAAAAAAAGTGGTGGTGGGGAGGGGGGTTTGGGGGTGTAAGCACACATTTTAAACATTAACTAGCTGTAGAATAGGTGACAAGAAATGTGGATGGAAAGTGATGGGGGGGGGGATCTAACAGTCTAATGGAACATGTGCACTGGGAGCCTGGCTACAGTAACAGAAAAGACCAGAGTGCCAGACACAGGTGTGAATTAAGCAGTCTATTGGGCACACTGGGAGTGCACACATACAATATCTCTCTCTCTCTCTCTCTCTCTCTCTCCCTCACACACACACACACACACACACACACATGCGCACAGACAAGAGCAAACAAATCTTACTTTGCTGAGACGTGTGGCACTAGAATTAGACATGGAGCTCCCCTACTGCCCTTATTAACCCAGACGCACCCAACACACACACACTCGTACACACGGACACTTGTATACACACACACACACACACTCGTACACACAGACACGCACACACACACACACACTCGTACACACAGACATGCACACACAGACACACATGCTACCCCTCCCTGTGCCTATGGACTGTGCATGTCAGAAGTGCTGGGCCTAAGTGATCCTTAATGATGTTTTAGCTGTTTGTGAAGTGGCAGAGCTGCCATTTTCTATCCATTATTAATGCAGGAGGTTTCAGAGCTGCTGTGCTGAGCCTGTCTCTACTCCACACCTCCCCTTCCCCTCTCCCCGTAACTGCTTTCCTCTCCACTGCCTCACACTGCTGACTGCATGCACGGTTTGCACCAGGTCCTTGTCTGTATTTTCAACATGGACTTGGAGACTTAGAGAGGACGGGTGATCAATGAGAGTGATCAGTCTAATGGAATCAGTCGAATGTCATGGAGGGCTGTGGGTCTAGCATGCTGTACACGATCGAGTATCCATGTGGGCAGGGATTTGTGTACAGTTATTTTAAATAGATGATTTTATGTTCTTGTATGATCCATTTGTCTTTGTTCGTATTTCAGTGTGATAAATGAACTTATAAATCTAAATCAAGAATCACAAAGACTTGCTCAATGGAGTTTCAACAATCAGTAGTACTAAATGCTTTTAGTGTGCTAAATGCTAATACCAGGTTAACTGTGTTGGGTCAGTTAGCAGTGTTGTTTCAGTTATCAGGTCTCCTTATAGTTCATTTAATATTAAAAATAAAACACTAAAAATAATGATCAATGATGACAGCATTATCTCCCCAAATTCACAAATCCAGCTAGTCAGCTGCAAATATAATTTCAGTGAAATTACAGTAAGGCAAACTGAATCCAAGTTATAAGCGGAAAAAAAAGATAAAAATGATAAGTGGATAGATGTACTCACTCTAAATAAGTTTGAAGTGATTTTCCTCTGTAGTCCTCTATACACTCATGATAAGCACTCGCTCAGTGGGATTAATACGAATGCTAGGATGCACACAGGCTGTTCCTCTCTCCCTCCTCGCAGATGTGAATCACTTTGTCTTTCACCCCTCTTACCTCCAGCGTCAGTACTCCGTCACTGCTCCCTTCCCCTTATATATCTTGCCTACTTCATCACATCATTAACTGCCTCTCCTGGGATCCAGGTGTGTGTGTGTGTGTGTGTGTTGGGGGGGGGGGTGTAGTCATCTTACAGTAGATTTATTGGTCTACATTAGTAAAATATGGAATTTACATAGCATCTATATGCAGTTATTACAAATTCCAATATCTAATTTAACAATGCCAGAAAACAAATCTGTCAGTTCCTGACACAAATGGATAACACAAGTCTCAAAAAAACATTTGTAGCGCAAGCATAAGTAGTAAACCCAAACTGCTGTCTGAGCTTCAATCTACTGTGTGATGTCATAAAAACCATGCTGACAGTGAGCAGCTCTATTGTGTGATGTCATAGGAGCCGTGCTTACAGTGCGATACATGACATCGCTATTGTGTGATGTCATAGAAGCCAAGCTGACAGTGTGATACATGACAGCACTATTATGTGATGTCACAGAAGTCATGCTGACAGTGTGTTATATGACAGTGCTATTGTGTGATGTCATATTAGCTGCGCTGAGTGCGATACATGACAGCCCTATTATGTGATGTCATATTAGCCGTGCTGAGTGCCATACATGACAGCGCTATTATGTGATGTCATATTAGCCGTGCTGAGTGCCATACATGACAGCACTATTGTCTGCCATGTTTTTCCTCAAGCTGGAGTGTCATGTGCTCGTTTAGGCACTTGGTTATGAAATACATGCACAGATCCCTTCTGATTACCTCCCTGTGGTATAAGTGATGACCTAATCAAGGTGCTTTACTTTTCACTCAGTGTTAATGTTTGTGAGAAGATTTCTGGGATTCAGTCTAATCCCTTCACCTTCCAATATATTGTAATTTATATATATATTGTAAGAATATTGTAATATTCTGCTGGAGGTCATGGACAAACAAGGAAAGACTATGAAAGTTTTTCTTAAAGAACATGATGATGTAGCACATAGGTGATAAGTGTATCTGGTTCAGTACAACAGGCTGTACATAGAAATTGTGGATGTCAGTGTTTTCTGCAGATATGAGTCATGATCCACCAAGACAAGGCCTGAGTCATAAGCGCTTTTTTTTTTTAAATGAACTGAAAACATGGAAACCAAGTACAGGCTTTCCATACAAGTGTACCTCAGCAGGGCTAATCTTAACCTTCTACATGCTTTTCATAAAAGTTCACTTCAGCTGGGCTAATGCTAACCTTGTACAGGGTTTCCATACAAGTGTGCCTCAGTTGGGCTAATGCTAACCTTGTACAGGGTTTCCATACAAGTGTACCTCAGCTGGGCTAATGCTAGCCATGAAATCCTGCATCTAGACAAAACAAGCTCACACAAAGATTGTTGGACAATCTAGACTTTGTTTATTGAAATTTGAATTATGTGTTAAAAAATGTGTTCAATAATTATATTGGTGAAGGGGCATTGTAAGATGGGTTAAAGTTTAATTTATACATGCTGTTCCAGTACTGGTGTGTCATTTATCTGAGGAGGCACTGGATTTCATGTTTTGTATAGTTTTTTTCACCATCAGGTTAGCACTCAGCTACCAGAGAGTGAATGAGTTAATACCAACCAGCTGGCTTCCATTCCAAATTACTTCCATTAATATTTTAGGGAGTGTGATATTCTGGGAGAAAATTGAAACTGCCGCTGACCCCCTGATTATGATAATTAACATCCTTCCCCATATAAATCATATGTTCATTCTTCACTCTATTGAGATAGTCCTTATGACATTGTGGTTACCCTAGCTGTCTAGCACTAGCTGTCTAATACTTTACTGAACTGTATTACAGTGAGTAACCTTAGTGTATATCATTAAATATAACAATAACCCTTTCCATGTTTACACACAACCTATTCAAACTCTGGAACAGTGGTGAACACTGTCCTGTAAAGCTGAGTCCATCTGTCCTAATTACTTACTTTTATGTCTTCACTAAAAACTGCATGTTTAAGCTTTTTTATTATGTAAAACTTATCAATCAATAATTTTGTTTTTAATCTAAACTCAATTAAAATGTCTCAAATAACTTTTTATGTGGTAATAATTGCAAGTCCATAAAAATATGTGTCTTATAAATATTTCCTCACAATCTCAAATGAGGCAAAGTTGCAAGTGCCAAAACCCGAGCAATTCAGGTCATGTGTTTCAGAGGGGGTGAACTGTTAAAATGACGCCATGGTGACCGCCACTGCTGACCGCCACTGCTGACCGGGCCTGTCATAACCATTTTCACCCCACCATTTCACAGGATTCCCTTAAATAACACCACATCTCCCTCCCCTGCTGTTGGCTTGGCTGATGTGGAAACATTAGTTAAAAACTGGGCTGAAATAGGATTTTTATGTACAGTAAACAAGATGTTGGGGGAGAACAGTTGACTGGGATCTGTTGCCATCTACCTTATTTTTCTGGAATTACAACAGACAAAACCCCAAAATATCTGTGGTTAGGTAGGTTACTGTAAATGTAGTACCACACGTATTATGCCCAATAACATAAACAATTCAAACAGTAAGTTCATATCAGAAATCTAACCACTTAAAGTGCCATATAAGATAAGTAAGCAAGTACTTATAAAGTACCTTTATTTATATTGCACCTTTTCAATCAGAGCTACAAGGTGCTTCACAATGAACAAAAACAAATTGTGGTTAAATGGTCATTTCACAACCCTTGACTTCACTAATCAATAAGCAGATGACACCAGCAACAGAATTAAATTCATGGAAGTCCTAATTACAGCCATGCCAAATCCAGTTACTAAATTTTGAATTAGCCGTGATACAGACATAATTTTATAAAGATGTAGTTTTTATAAAGATGTAACCTCAACGTTATAAAACTTCAGGTTGAAACATAGAATGTAGTGAGAATATTGCTGTCTAGGCAAGCCCATTGATTGTCTTGTTTGGTTAAAGATTAACAAACGAAAACATACTGTTACTTTCAGGATTTTAATAAAAAATTTTTTACTCACGAAAAAGTCATGGACTTTAGTACTTGCATCAAGCTTCTACACCACTCCCAATATGTTTGTGCTTGTTTGCACACACCAAGACATTTTTGATTTTCAAGAGCTCTTGAGTGCCTGTCCTTGAGTGCCTATCCTTGTGTTAATTCCTTTTAGAATGATTAAATTTGGAGAAAATCAAGGCACCGTCTGTTGTCTGGTTTAAAGTCCGTCTTCAGTACAGTGTGTCTGGCAGCTATGTTCAGGTCTTACCTGTCTCTTAATGAAGCTGGACGTGGTGTCAGAGGATGTACTGCCGTCCGAACGTTTAAAGCGGCTCTTGCGTTTCGGCAACTTTCTTGGCAACTACGGAGAAGTACATGATGTTGTGGGGTTGAAAATAATTTCACAGGCTTTCATTTTTCTTTCAAGGTATGTTTGACATGTGCATAGTTGCTGTGACCAAACCATTCCCAACCATAGCTTGCTAGCCACCCTTTACCCAATTCATCACGTACCACAAATGGTATAAGGATGGACAGGCATCCCAGACTGTGTATGGCAACAGAAGTCTAACTGTACATATACAAGATGTTTAATAAATAATTTTATTCAAATAATAATAATAATACATTCCATATACATTGGGGAGTGTATTGTAATATAGCAGCAATAAACTAAGGCGATAAGGCAAATGTCCTTCCAATATAAAGTGATAAAATTTAAATAATATTCCTTAAAAATAAAACACGACTGTCTTTAACAATAACTATGGTAAATATTGTAAACGCTCGTGGTCCCTTTTAGAGAACCTCTGCATTCTTGTGTAGAGTCCAGTTTGGACTACATTTTAAGACAAAAATGATACTAAGAAATGCTTTTGGAGCATAACTTTAGGCTACAGGAAGATGGGGTAATTTACCGCTGCGCTTTGAGGCGCTCAAAGACGCAGGCTACAGGTGAGACGCATGAACTGCCAAAAAGTGAATCCTTAACATACATCTAAATGACGCCAATTCTTACTCTGTTTTAAAACATACACGTCGATGTGCATTTATAGACTAATCACAATGTCGTGTTCTGAGTCAGAAACAATACAGCGATGGTTTAAATGCTCCAGTATAGAGAGAACAGAGGCCTTGGTTGCGGTGGGAAATCTCAACCCGAATTGGACAGGGCGAAAAAAATAGCAATCAGGCTATTCACCGGGGGTGGAAATGCCACGAAGCGTCTTATCGGCCCCATTCCGGTCATTACAACGGTAATTGCCCGTGTGTGATTGAAACTGCGATATCGAAACATTACATGCTAGAGCTATTTATGTTGCTTCACCGTTGAGTTCGCAGCGCTCTGCAGATACGAAACGCTCCGTTACTGGCGAAGGTAGAAAGTATACAGGTTTTGTTTGAACAAGTAGCGACATTAACCATTTAAGTGATTATAAGAAACTGCAGTCAAGACGAGTAACCTTACCTGAAAATAATGCGACTGAGAGCCGCTCTCAACACCAGACAGCGGGTCTGCGGACGATTTGGACATTTTCACTTGCACCATCTATTTCAGAGCGCAGGGAGGCGGGAACATAGGTTGTTGGAAGCGACGGTGATACGAAATACATGCAGATGAAAGAAGGTTGTATCAGAATAAAACGGTAAAGGTAATCATTTGTTTTTGGTGCTACGTGTAACCACCCAAAAATGTTCTGCGACGACTTGATCATTAAGAATCCGATAAGTGGATCCAGGGGCACCAGTGTGTTATAGTTTTCCGTGATATCCCCGTTTGTAACGCTGAGCTTCGCGCAGCCGTGTGTGAGCTCAGCATCCTCCCTCACTCACTCTCTCTCACTCTCACTCACTCTCTCTCTCTCTCTCTCGTCCTAGTGTGGTTCTGATTATATTACAGGCAGCTTTGTTGTATAAGTGCAGGGGCGTCGTAGTGGGGTGAAAAGTGAGACTGAGTTGCCAGGGCCCCAGGTGGGGAAGGACCCTAGAGGCGTCTGGAATTATATTTTCCATTAAATATTAATATAATTTAAATATTATAATAAAGGTTGATAATTAATGTACATGTAATGCTTGGGTAAATAAATCGGTTGATTGATGGATTGAATTGTGTGTCCTAACCTACAATAGTGTCTGAGGAGAGGCACCCTTACCCCTTGCACGAAATGGTTTAGTCCGCCTTCACCGGGCTTTTTAACTTGGCGCATTTAACGTAGAGTTCATTCTGCTGAAGCGGCAGTGCGAATTGTATCTGTGCTGTGGAAGATGTTGCCCAAGAAATACGGTTTTCAGAAAACAAAAGAGGCAAGAAAGAGACAAAAAAGGGAAAGCAACTGCTAACAAACTTCTTTCCCAAGAAAGGTGAGCCCAAATGTGAAAGCAAAGGGAGTTGAGGGGTGGGGGTGTTTAAGGAGGCCATGGACACTGCTTTTGCATAGGGCCCAGAATTTCATACACTGTATATGTGTATTATATGGACACCTATATTTTGTTGTGTAAGCCCCTCCATTCTAGCATTTTAGTTCTGATTGTCCTTTCCAAAATATACCGCAAAGCAATGAAAATAATAAAAATGAAAACCCTACAAAATGTCAGGCCATGAAGTATCTGAAAGTAGATTAACTCTATGGTCACATCTAGGCTAATGGAAAAACGAACAAAAGGAGCATGTCCACACAGAATGTGTTTTTAAATGATATAATTATTGCATCATTATTTCACTTCACCATTTTCCTGTATCAGTCTGCATCACCTCTAGGGCCTCTACAACTATTCTGCAGGCATTTCTTGCATGCGTCATTTGAAAGTGCAGAGCATGCTCTTCCAGTTCTCCTCCTTTTATCGCAGGACAGAAGGTCGTGCAGTTAGCCACAGTATCACTACCTCATGCTGAAGAGTGAGGCTTGATTGTTGGGACTGGGATTTGTTTTTTTTTTTCTCTTCTCTTTTAAAACAGTCCCTAACTAACATTTTGCACATAGTTAGCCCACTTTATGATGCCATGCATGTACTATTTGACGTTTTATGTTTAATAAGGATGCCATATTTAATTCTTGGTAGATTTCTGCATGTTAGTGTATGCTGTCATTTCTGCATGCTAGTGTATGCTGTCATTTCTGTATGTTAGTGTATGCTGTCATTTCAGCATGTTAGTGTATGCTGTCATTTAAGCATGTAAGTGCATGCTGTAATTTATGCATGTTAGTGTATGCTGTCATTTCTGCATGTTAGTGTATGCTGTCATTTCTGCATATGTTAATTTATGCTGTCATTTCTGCACGTTAGAGTATGCCATCATTTGTGCATATGATGTATGCTGTTATTTCTGCATATGTTATCTTATGTTGTCTGTATGCTGTCATTTCTGCACGTTAGTTTATTCTGTCATTACGCATAAAATAATATGCATTTTGTCATGCTGTCCCCTTAGTTTATGAACTAATTTCTGAATATGTTCATGTTTGCTATCATTTATGCATGTTAGTTTATGCTGTCATTTCTGCATGTTGATTTATGATGTAATTACTGGATATGATTTATGCTGTCATTTCTGCATATGGTAGTTTATGCTGACATGGGGTGAGGGTAGTGTCTGTAATTAATATATCTATTATTAGATCTATAAAACAGATCTATAAGTAATATAAGATTCAACTGTAGCTTGTTTGCATGTGTGGGTCACACACAAACACACCCAGCATGCATTGTAATCCAATACATACTTACTCACATGCTTATGAAATAATGTGCCTTTGAACACAGGATCAACAACCAGTTCTACTAAAATAGTGGAGTCATTCATACAATCATACATATATTTGTACCACATACGAAAAAATCTCTGCTATCAGTTAATGTTTACAGTGTTATTTTACAATTTAAAAGGGATATATGCAAACACTCTGTGTTACTAATAAAAGACATGCTCTTTTTAATAGCCTACATGATTTTCTTTTTAATTTCTGACTCAACAAAAGCTTATTCATTCCATCTATAAATATTTTAAAATGGTGTTTGGCTGGTATATGTGGAGAACAGACATTTACAGTATAACAGTGGAGTAATGTGTGACTGTCTAAAGAAACTTTGTTTTTACTTTGGCATTTCCTGTATGATTGACAGTCATAATGTCACAGCTGTCACTCATCAGAGTGTGAACAGTTCTGACAGCCACTAATCGTAAGGCTCTATTGGATGGACCTGGTCTGGCGAGGGTCCGTTGTCATGCTGGTGACAGTTGGGATTTCGAATTTTACAGCAGAATGTTCTATGGGGCAAATTACAGGTGCCCCAGTAAACATGGTCCTGTCAGATTGCTCTATTTCTGTGGGTTTGTTTTTTTAAATCTTTTCAGATGAGTCCCTTTGCAGCACCAGTGAAACACAGTGAGTCATACTGCAGGAGTAATGAACTACATTGTGTTCATTTAGAAACACTTATTGGAATTTCCCTCAACAACCCAAACATTAATTAATGGAAAAAATAATACTTTGTGTCCTGTTCACATGAACTATGTGATGGTACTGGTTTAATACTTCACTGACCTTACAAAATTCACAATACAAGGGTCATGGCTCTTATAACACTTAAAGCATTAAATATTTATAATGGTTAAAATGTAATGTCTTCAAATTGTTGTTCGTTTGAACGACAGAATTTGTACTCCTGTCACTAAACAGCCAGCACAAATTCTAACAGCAATGTGGTCTCCCTAGACGGAAAGGCCCTACCTTATGGCAACAGGGAACCCACGAAGGGCAAAGACTTGGCAGGCTATTCAAGCCTATTTGTCAGCTGAACATTAAACAAATAATCCTATATTTACTTTCCTCTTTAGTGTTTCGTATTGCTGTTCCACACTACAGCAACAGGAACATGAGATGCAGATAAACCGAGAGTAGCTGTTAACCGTGGATTTAGAAAATGACCAAATGATTGTTTAATTCCTGCAAACCATGTTTTGTTACCAATGAAAAATCCACAAACTTATGTCCTAAATTACTTTTCCCATTTCTATTGGAAATATGAATGATGAATGAATACAATATGTATTGCACCTTTATGATGAAGTGCAATGTGATTTTTATCTAAAACAGGTGTGCCGGGCTTGTGTCTTGTATTCACTAGAATCCAGGCTGTATGATGAAGAAATATAAATTTGAAAAAGAGTAGGGCAGGTTAATTATATAATAATAATAATGATGATGATAATAATAATAATGCTTTGTAGTAAGGGCAGGTGATGTAGAACTGTGAGAAATTGCAAATATGATTATTTAGATTTAGTATTCCATTTAAGTAGCATTCTTCATATCATATATAATTTCTCTGACCATCTCCTGTGTCACAACTTCCTCTCAACCACTTGGCCATGGCATAGAATTGCTCATTGCATTACATATGCCGTTGGTATGTCTGCATATGGTAGTTTATTCTGATTATTTTGCAGCTTCTATTTCAACAAGAATCTTTAACTTATGCCTTCCCTTCTATCAGCCAGTCAAGTGACAATCACCTGACATGATATGCAATGCAACATTCTGCTTTTCTCTCCGCTTTGCCTTTTGCTTATCTGGCTTGTTGAAGGCTTTGTATGAGTTGGATTTACATATTTCTTTTAGTAGTTTAGCTTTCACACCCTGTCCCCTTCATATCTATCTTGTAGTTAGTACAATTGCAGCAGTGATGCAATCCAATGCATCATTCTGGCCAACTTATCATGGTGAAAAGGCTTTTTGTGTTATATTAGACTAGCGATTGTTTGACTTGGAACATGTCAGTGTTGCCCTGAGCAACTGCAGCTGGGGCATTTAAATCTGCCACATTTATGGAACTGTTAAAGTGTTATATGATCTGGCAAACTTACTTTAAGTTTATGTCAGGTTTTTATGGCAATGTGATACCCTTTCAGTTGCTGAATTCCTAGAACTGCTATTAAAGTAGATTACAAGACCAAGTTTCATAACAGGAAGTATTGAATACTTAGAGACCTTTGAGGAAATATATATATTTTACAATATCAAGCAAAACTCAAAAATAAGAAATTTAATTTGGTGGTTCAATTTTAAGTGGCTAAATGCATATTCAATTAAGTGAGAAGGAAGCTATCAGCTACATGGAATCGACTGGTTGATCTGGTTTCCTACTGTAGAATGTTGTAGTCATTTCAATAGAATACACTATTACAGGTGGATGTTTGGGTGTCTGTATGAGTTACCAGGTTACTCTACACAACCTTATATAGCACACAAACACATTACACAGCTGTGACAATCTACCAAGGTTTCTTCAGCAATGAGAACTTCAGATTTATTCTAAAATGAGCAGTTTAGTAATTTCATTGTTTGTAACTTTGGATTTCACTATAATGAAACTTTAATGAAACAATGTTTATTGGCCACTAAAACAAGTGGGTCGTAGTAAAGGACTCTATCATCCTGCTAAAAGAAAACTCTTTGAAAAAGAAGCATTTTTCCACATGTGAAAAATATTTAAACTGAATAATAAAGTATCGAAATGTATTCGTCGCTTGCAAAACAAAAGAGAGGACGACAGGTGAAGAAGTCTGTCAGAGGATTTGCTGCTAAGTCAATTTAAAGTGGCCTCTAGGTGGAGCACTTTGCAGGAATAGTGACACGGGGTGTGCGGCGACGCTTGTGTGTAGAGGGGGAGACGCAGGCTAAGAGCAAACGACTGGAGTGAACCAAGGGAGAGCGGTAACATTTGTGGCCTCTCTTCCCTTGTCCTCGATGCCAGCAGAATTCAAAAACCCTAACCGATAAGGACAGCGAAGGCTTGGATACCGTTGCATGCCTACGCCAGCCTCTTCTGAACTGCCAGTGCATTTAATTCTAAAATGGAGAGATGTGGTGAGTCAGAGTCTTTTTTTCTGTGTGATCCGTCCTAGTGTGCACGTTTTATGTAAGCTTCATTCAAACGCAATTTCATATTGACAGTCATCATCCAAGCGCTGTTGCTGGCCTCCAGTTTCTTTTTTTGATTGAGTTACCGTTTAAATGTGTATTTCGGAGCGTCCGATGTCACGCTACGTTGGAAGTGCCTGTTGAGGGTTCATGTAGCGTTGAGCCCAAGCTCCTCTTGGCTCAATGCAGCGTTAGCCTTCGATTACTTAGTTTTGACATGTCAAATATCCCTTTGCAGAACACGCAGAGTTGCCGACATTCACACGATGCACGCGTTTCATACGCGGACAGTTACACATTATATCTCTGCGGCAGAGCGGTTGCATTAGTGATTCCAAGTAGAGCGTTTCAGTTCCATTTGTCTGTAGTTTGCAACGCTGATGTTGCTTATTTAGCTGCATCGCAGAGGTCGAATGGTCCTGTGCTAAATCTGGCTTAAATAAACAAGAGAACAGAGCTCTGCTCGGCTGTAAAAATCGATTTTACAGCACGAATGCAATTGTGAGTCTCGTGAAAGAAAATGTGTAGAGGCAAAGTCTGCCGTCTGCCTACATCAATTCGTCGCTTGTGAGTTAGTGGAATGCAGCAGCCCACATAAGAGGAGGCGATGACTGATGCGTTGGAATGTTAGAGATATTGTGGTTTCAGATGGAAATATGATTTGTAGTTTAGGGCTAAAGCCGTTTGACAAGGCCTATAGTACAGTGTTCTGCTCTTCTTGAGCCTCGGTGAAGGACTAAGCATTGAGGCTGTAGCCCACTTGGCGATCGGGTGTGACATGCTGCGTTGTACAAGTAGCCGCACACTGTTACTGTAACAGCATGGAAATGGTCCCTGCTGTGAACTGTGATATGGTAGGTACATACACAGAACATACAGTTATGTAACGCAACACAACGCTGGTGCGGCGGGATGCGATAGATTTCGGCCTGGACGAAATGGTGCATCGTGCAGGCAGGCTGTCGATAAAGTGCTGAAATTATGTAACGCTGTTTTCGCTACAGACGTTGACTATCATATATTTGTACACATTCATACGGTGATTAAAAAAAGCCTAGATATCAGGCGTGTCCTATATGTCAGGCCTGCACGTGTATTTATTTTACAGCACACACTGTAGAATTGAAGCTCTTTAAAAATGGAACAGTTATTTGATTATTAACAATTACGAACTTATACTACATTGCCAGTTGCCTGTTTGCATTATGTAACAACACCGTTCCGCTGTCCGGTCGAAATGTCGTGCAGTTGTCCCAGAGGAATACATGCTACGGTCGCTCGCGAGGATGCCAAAGTCGAGCAGCATGTCTGAATAGAATACTTTATGTGTGCTGCTTTATACAGAAACGTCTGCTGTGTCATTCATATTAGACGCTTAAGTGAAACTTAACGCTGTCTACTCTTAACTCAACCTCTTTTGACAGTATTTCTGGATCCGCGTTTTGTAGTCCGTCTAAATGCGCCGGGCTCTACGTGCCAGAAAAGGCGCGCGATAGCCGTCTTAAAGAAATTCTATTTTTTGCTACAGTACACAACAGTTAGCTTTGCGACTAGCCTAATGTCAGTGACTAGCCTATATCTTCCTGGCGTAGAAATAAGGGGCCAATATATATTTCCATATTTCCGACTATTTTGCATTGTCTCTCTCTCTCTCTCTCTCTCTCTCTCTCTCTCTATATATATATATATATATATATATATATATATATATATACACACACACACACACACACATACATACAGTATATATATTTTTTCTTTGTGTGATCATTAGGCTCCCTATAAGATCCTCAGTGTAAAGGTGGGCCAAAGACTGTTAATGCTTAATTGGTTTCTAAATTAAACATATGATTATTGATTATTGACAGTAGCTCGTGAACTGAGTTGTGGCAAAATAAAAACTCATGTCTCAGTCTAACGATTTTAGAACATAGGTCACTTGTCTTGTCTGATAATACCATTAAGTGTTGGAGATATTAATCAACTTCTCCTCTTTCTAAAATTTCTGCAAGGATTAAATGTCCAGCACCCAGTTTCATATATTTTCCGGATTTTTGTATGACTGAAGCTTTCTGCACTATAAGATCCTTAGAAATTTAGATATGAACGCTTTTCATAGCCATACCACAAAATGCCAAGATGTGTTCATGTTTCAGTATTAATGTTCTCATGTTGACATCGTTTCAGGCTGCAGAGTCTGAATGTTCTTGCATCATCTCCAACATCATCTCCAACAACATCTCCCAGCTTTGCATGCTGTTGTGACCCCTCTCTGTTCTCTCGCCACATTGCAATTGTACTGTTTACAAAAATTTGTCAGTTTGCCCCTTCCTGCCTTCCTGTGTATGCCCTAGGAAGCAGTTATTGACTACTGATTACAGATGATGAAATTATTTGAGATTTGCAGTTTGGCTGCTAAATGACATTATTAATCAATATAATTCTTTTGGTCTAAGGATATATGTTTAGTTTTACTAATCACCATATACAAACATTATTGCAAGGTACGAGATTTCTAAATGCCATAAGTGACTACAGGCATCAGAGTGGAACAGTAGGTGGGCTGGTCAGACCTGTCTAAGAGGAGCTATGCTGTTACCAGTGAACTGTATAAACAATGTGCAGAGAAGTCTTTCTTAGGTCTGGGGTAGCAGCCAGTCCATATAACCTGCGCATTTCTGTTCAGAAGCCTTAATAAGCGTAGGATTTCATTTAGGGATACCTTAGGTCTCACACTATTTTCAAATGTTTATTGTTTGCAGAACCGGCTATCAAGATGATGCATGTGAACTAAGTGGCAGTCAGTTAAGCTGGAAACCTTCAGATTTGGCGACCCAGTCAGCAGAAAACAGCGAGGGCACTTTCCGAAATTCCTTACAAAGACTTGGTTGTCTTAACTACCCATTTCTGCTCGCCCAGTGATATAAATGAGTGACCCAGCAAGAGAGGTCAGGGCTGGGGTGCACACCAGAACCCACACAGGTACCCACTGCATTTACGCACTCATACAGTATAACATGGTCGGTGCACAACCTTACCAGCTATTCGGTTGTTCATCTCATGAGCGATCATTTAACGTCAGACACAATCTCAGGGGAAAATGCAGACTAAATGTGTTTGTTTTAGCTTCAGCTTGATGGCATTCCTGACACTGTGCTTGCCGTGAGGATATATTTTGATAGAGATCACAAAGCACTTGTGGATGTGCCTCTGGCCAGGGGTGTCTGCCAGATGCTGTAAATGTAAATGTGGTACTGTATACTGCTGTCAGATGATATTTATACAACAATGAACTGAAATATAAGCGCAGAAAAACAAATAGACACACAAAATACAACAGTAAAAGACTGATCTGTATAATAAAGCAACCAAGCACTATTGCCAAAGTTCTTATTTAGGATAAATAAACATGCCTCGGCTTTCACGTTGCTGTTACAGTTTCGTTTTTCCTTTATTCATCCCCTCCCGTCCATCCCGTACAGAATGTCCTGGATCAACGGCTTCCTAGTGGCCAGAGTGGACGACCGCAAGACCGCGTGGGGTGAGCGCAATGGCAAGAAGTCCAAGCGCAAGGGCGGCTCCTCGCTGTGCGGCCCGCGATACATGAGCTGCCTCCGGGACGCCGAGGTCATGGAGCCCCCTCCGCAGCCGGCTCCGCTGCAGCCCCATTGGGCCGGGGCGGGGAGCGGCGGGCGGGAGGTGGCGGCAGCTTCGGCATGCGCTGCGGCTGGCAGGAGGACCACTACGGCAAGCGGGGCGGCGCTGGCGAAAGTGTGGGCCTCAAGGCGGTGGACCTGGGCTTCGAGGACGGTGACGCCAAGGGGCCCAAGGGCCACGGCGCCGGCGAGGACGGAGCCGCCGGCCTCGTGACGGCGGCCGACTGCTGGCAGCGCGTGGTGCGCGTCTTTCAGTCCAAGAAGTTCCAGTCGCGCAAGCTGGAGCGCCTGTACCAGCGCTACTTCTTCCGCCTGAACCAGAGCTCCCTCACCATGCTCATGGGCGTGCTGGTGCTGGTGTGCGGCGTCATGCTGGCCTTCCACTGCGTGCACGCACAACTCAACGTGGCCTACGCCTCCGTGCTGTCCGTGGCCATGGCCCTCTTCCTGACCCTCATGGTGGTGTGTAACCGCAACGGTTTCCACCAGGACTATATGTGGATGGTGAGCTACCTCGTCATCGGCGTGCTGCTGGTGGTGCAGGTGTTTGGCGTGCTGATGATGGCCCCGCGCAGTGCCTCCGAGGGCATCTGGTGGAGCGTCTTCTTCATCTACATCATCTACACTCTGCTGCCGGTGCGCATGCGTGCCGCTGTTCTCAGCGGGGGCGTGCTCTCCTCCATACACCTCCTCACCACATGGAGGATCAACCAGGAGGACACTTTCCTCTGGAAGCAGGTAGGCCCGCTACCGCTGTTTCTGTTTTTCTCATAAATGCAGAATTTTCTTCCTTATCTGTATGTGTAATGTTAATAATTATTGTTTCTCTGTTCAGCACAATAGTGCAATACCAAAAGTGTAAGCAACAGATGCTTAGCTTATGGCATCTTTAGCAAGGGCTTTTTTCTAGCCTCTCATCTCAGTTAAGCATGTTAATGACGCTCTCTGTGTCAGTAGGTTTGAATAATGTTTTTTAATGCTGATCTTTTTTTTCCCATAAGTATGTCTATGGCAGTTGTCAGGAAGCCATATACTGTATTACATTTCGATGTGCTCAGTGAGGTACTAATTCTAACGCCTTGGTTGACTAGATACGTGGTTGAGGTTATGGAGCACTGAGGTGGTAGTTCGACAATGGCACATACACAAACACTCACTAAAATACGCACTCTAAAAGCATATTTAATTTGGTTATGACTTATATACTCATGTGTACCCAATTATCCACAAAGTTAACATTTAATATTGTCTTTATTGAAGGACAATATTAAATGTATTATCTTTATTTGTGTTGTGCCAAATACCAGTGATTTGGATGTTATACCTGTCTTGGATATGTTGCCATATAATTTTTTTGAATCATAAACAGATAAAATGCAAAACAAGAAATAATCCCTTTGCTTTTTTGTTTTCCTCTGTGAAGCCTCATCATGTGATTGCATGTTGGTTTTTGTCATTAATTGATCTGCCATTGTTGGAGAGCTCATTAGCATCTGATTCAGAACTTGCTGGATGATGTGTTTTGACAGGTTTATTGAGCCAAACATGTTCTCTATCTTTTGTTATGTAGTGATTTAAAGCACCTTTTGCATTTCTCTATTTTCTTGACAGGTAATTAGGGGGAAATATGTTGGGGAGTTTTGTACTCACACAAGAGTCACATTGGTGAAATATCATCATTGATGAAATTAACATGAACACAAACCTGACGTTTATATTTCTGTGGCGTAAATGCTAGATACTGGCTTCAATTCACCAACCTATCTTGTACATGTGTTCACTAGCTACTTTATGCCTGAATTCTAGGTGTTTTTACACATTTGCAGTTAAAGAGTGTAGCCCATCAGTTGCTTCTATAATTTGTCACCCATCCACTGTTACATTCATCACTGGTTAGGTTTTGCTCACAGCTGCTGACTAGATACTACTTGGATGGTAAGCTACTCTCAACATAGCATTAACACTAATATGGTAGTGGCCTGGTTGTAGGTGTCAAGTTTATCAAGTTTATCTGGCACAGTAGTGTTGTGTTTTACACATTTCACTGTCACTCCTGGATCCTACCCAAAAACATCCAGTCAACAGAGGTCAGAAAGTGATCATCCATGAAGGATAGAGGATTATTATAGTCTCAACAAGGTGTTTAAAATAACACTTACGCTAATATTACTTATTACTAACACTAATACAATAATACTTTACATTTTATCATGTTTATTCCATTTTTCTCCCAAATTTAGTCGGTACATCAATTTCTGTCTGCCTAGCTACCCAGCTGGGTCTCCCTGTCATACGACAACTGCCAACCATGAGAGGTGCAGGTGAGCTCACGCTCCCTCTGAGGCTGCAGAGGCTATGCACCACATCTTTAGGAGCCGCAGCGTTAGCCGAATCTCGTGGCAGCTGAACCCACTTGAAGGAGAGCGCTAACTACCTTCGTCAGCAGGCGCGAGAGCGCATGTGTCTGCGCTAGCGCTAGCGTCGCGGTGACTGACAGGAGGCAGAGTAACGTAATAGTCTCTTCCACCCAGAGAGCAATTGTCAATTTTTGCTTCCTTGGACTCTGAGTCAAAGACGGCTGAGGCATTATCAAGGCTCAAGCCAGCAAACTCAGCGTAAATCCAGGGTGATAAGGTGAAAACATTTCTGTTGTGCCGCTTGGAAATCCATAAAGTGGAATTTGTAATAAAGTGAGTGGTCAGTGTATATATGATGTTTATATATGATCTTAAAGGTTTGAAAGAAATGATGGTCAAATTGCATTGTTATATTTGTAATGTGTTGTAATTGGGGATTCTATTTCAGTTGGTGCTTCAGTGTTGTGGCAGCCTTGTGCATGAAACGAATGGATTATGCTGATCCTCAAAATGTATTGTAATTGAAGATCACATTTTGGTTTTCAGACTGAATATAGTCCTAAGATCTGCTAGAATGTCTGAAGTGTTAGGCTTGATTCAGTACAATTTCCCTGAGTAAGGAGACTCTGACGGAAACCCCGCCTTTTCAAGAGCCTGTCTTTATTTAATTCGTTAGATGAAATGCAGTATGGGAGGCAGAGGACTGATTCCATTTCAGCGGTAATACTTGTGCAGTTGATAATGTGACTTAGAAATGAAAGCCAATGTACATATGAAGATGAGGGACTTTGTATTTATGCCCTTTTAATGTTATCTACTGTAAACCTATTTAATACAGTAATATAGTAGAAAACCAGTAGCTATGCCAAGTTTTCCATTTATTTGGAAATGAGTACATTACAGCAATTATTCATTTCAAAGTGTAAAAACAGTTGTTAAATTAGGGTGTTAAAGTAAATGCATCACAATGTCATAATTATTAAATAGCATAAGTACTGACTTACTTAAGCACTAAGCACTACACATGACCCTTTAGCACATCAGTGTGAACAGGCTCTGTTCTCCCTCTCTTAGCATTAGTGTGCATCTTTGTCCAGGGCTTGTGGTGGATGTATGAGGGCTGCAAACTTCGTGCCAAACACTGTCCAAGCTGGTGCATTCACAGCATGGGGTGATGCGCTGTGTTGAAGTGGGAGGTCGAAGGTCATGGGACAAGGTGGAACGAACGTCCAGCAGTAGCACGAGGGGCCTGTCCCCGCACTCTCAACCTCCGCCAGCGTCTGGCCCAGTGTTGTGACCCAGGTCTATGTGTGCTCCTGTACAAGGCTCACTTTGTACTTTTGTCTGGTGTGAAATAGAATGAGCGTGATGTTGTGTGTGTGTCTGGTTTGTGCGTGTGTGTGTCTAGTTTGTGTGGGTGTGTGTGTGTGGGTGTGTAGTCACGATGCAGAGGGTGGTTGAACATAGAGGAGGGACTGACCTGTTGTTCGCTGTATCACCATCATGGGTTGTACAGCTGTTTCCTTACACTCTCATACCATATTTCAGGTGGCTTGAATGCTGTGTGTGGGTGGGGGTGTGAAACGGAGACTGTGTATGTGTGTGTGTGTGTGTGTTTGAGCGCTCGTGTAAGAGAGAGAGAGCAATGCAGAGGGCAGAAGCGCAGTCTGTAGAAAACAAAGGAGAGGACTAGTGAGTGTTCTACTCTTTGAATGCAGGAATATCAGCTGAGTACACATCTCCCCCCCTTAAAAACCACACTCAGTTAGATACAGCTTTCTTCTTCCTTTAAATAAAAAACGAAGTGACCTTGATTTGCTTGACGATGCTTAAAGCTAAATTTAGCAGAAAAAGTTTAGACTGAGTGTCCATTACAACTTCCTGTTAAACCCATTCAGATTTGTTGCCCCGCTGATACCATTGCACTGTGTGACTGCAACAATACGCATTGTTTTCAGTTTGCTGCAACTGAATTTCAGAATTGTTTAGACTGACACATGAACTAGAGTGCAATCAGAAGTATGAGAAGCTCACACATGAGAATGTTTTGTTGTATATGTAGACATACATACAACTGGGAATGACACTTTTGATGGAATTAATTATTTTTTAGTGATTTAGAACATATTTGAAGTTCAAGGGGATTCATTCACAATGCAGAAAATTTGATTAAATAAACCTTTCAACATGTTTTCCAGGTGTAGTGTACGAAAAATGTGATTACATAAGTGATCTCACAGGACTCTTAACAACTAAAGAATCTTTTTTATGAGTGAATGTGTGTTAGTGCACTTGTATGTGTGTGTGTGTGTGCGCGCATTTATGTGCATTTATTTGTGTGTGAGTTCATTCATGCTTGCATGCAAGTGTGTGTGAAGGTTTTGATGTGTTCTGGCCTCGTTGAAGATTCATTTGGATTCTGACCCTGAAACACAGAGATATCTGACTACTTATTGCTTTTGTATTCTTATTATTCACTGAAGTGGGAACCTGAATGGGAATGACTCATTTTTACTTATTGTAATCATCTCTATTTTTGTCATATTTCAATGTTTCATGTGGCCAGAAGGTTCAGGGATGCATTGGGGGTGGAGACAGAGTTAATGGCCTCATAGATCTTTAATGGTGTGAAACAAAGCCCTGTGTCGAATTCTCAGAATGCTTTTCATTATATTGCCCTATTCATCGTTGCTTGTGGACACAGTGTCCTGTTATTTCCCCAATCTTCAGTAACTGATTAAGCTAGTGCTGTTTTTTGTAATGGCATGTGTGTGTTTGTGTGTGTGTGTGTGTGTGTGTGTGTCTGTGTGTGTGCGTGCGTGCATGCGCATGTGAGTACTAATCTATGTTGTCTCTTGTTTGCTGTAAGAAACAAAAACCATGCTATTACTGCTGTGAGCTGTTATTCTTGTTTCCCAGAGATATTTTTAGAATATTCTTAAGCCTATTATATTTACCCTTACACACATGTACACACTCTTAAGCATTTTGTCCCTCTTGCCTTATAGCTGGCTGAGTGATGTCTTCCCCTGTTTCCCTTCTCACTCTCTCTCCCTTTCTCTCTCTCTTCCTCTCTCTCCCTCTCTCTCCCACTCTCTCTTCCTCTCTCTCTCCTTTCCTCTCTCTCTCTCTCTCTCTCTCTCCCTCTCTCTATCTCACTCATGCTATATTTCCCTCTCTCCTGCTGTTTCTGTGAGATGAATTAAATGCATTTTCAGCTGTGCATGACAGAAAGCTCTAGCTGGCCGCCCGTCTCACGGAGAGGACTCAGGCAGCCATTATTCTATGGCTAACTGCTCGCCCTGGCCCCATAGCTCAGACATGGGATCCCTGTTCCCTCATGTAAACTTGTTCTTTGGTAGAGATCGAACCATGTTTCCATCCTTCTCATTTGCGCCGTTGTGCCTTAGCAGCTGTGTGTGTGCATGCGCTCAAGAGCATGAGAGAGCCTGGGTAAATATGTTTTCACGGTTCAGTAATGATGTTTTTCCTAGAAACATCTCTTTGGTGCAAGGATTAAACTTGGGGTGAGAGTGGGTGTGTGTATGTTGACAGATTGGTTGTTCATCAACGCAGAACTAACCTTTTTATTAAACTTTACTGAGAACCGACTTTAAGAAGGATGTTTTCTTATTTGCAGTAGCCTTGTTTAAAGTGAAACTAATTAAACATCAGCGTCGCTACACTGGCACAAGGGCTATATAACAGTTTTTCAAATGTCCATTAGGGTTAAATACGTACACAGACATGCTTGGTTGTTTTTAATATAGTAAGTTTGTTTTTCAGCCTAGTCAAAATAGTAACTGCTTGCTGCTAAATGTAGCTAGCTAGACTTCTAACTGATTATGATTATCGATATCAGATATATTAAATGTAAAATGTTATTTAGTTTTACATAGATTTGAAAATGACATCTTCACACAACTGCTGTTGCTCAGATACAGTGTAGAATAGATGGTAGATCACCTTCTAGCACTAAACTGTGGCCTTCATCTGGTGAAGAAATTACATATTTAACGTGGTTCCATAGTTTTGAGAATATTTTCGACTACTTCATATACTTCATATACTACAACCATCTGCATCTTACGTACTGTCACAGTGTCTGGTTTGCTCATCATAATGATATTGCTCATCATTATTAGAAAGAGCAATGTAATACAATATAATAACTGCCAGTTTAACTGGTAAAACTGATTTATATCAAAAAGAAATGCCAAACTCCAGATGGCTAAAAATGACAGACACAAACCTGTAGACCTCTGCATTTGGATAATAAACCTAATGACATAACTGTAATATACAACAACAACAACAACAACAAAAGCAACAGCACTTAAGGAGACGTCAGCTTACGATCTTCTGTGCAGCGTGCTGGAGAGGGTTGTGCTAAGGTTTTCACAAGAACCTCTCAGACTCTAATACTTCATTTTGTAACTATGCAACGTCTATAATGCAGAACTTGCCAGAAATGTCCAAATTTCCTAAGTATTGTCTCCAGACCCATACTGAAAAGCGTAAGGATTCACTAGAAAATATCTCAATGCAAGACTTTGGAAAGAAGGTGAGTGGGTTCAGTGCAATTGGGGCCATGAACCTGTAGCTTCCATACAGTTAGAATGTCCTATTATCTGACAATATACTCATCTGAATCAGAGAAATTTAGAATGTGTTAAACCATAGGTGTTTCCCCACCATGACCCAACCACAGATTTTCAGATGACAGATAATGAATTTGCCACAAAAAGGTAAATGTTTTTACTTTTACTGTCTGTACAGTTATAAGCAATGAATGGCTTTAATGGTTCAATTTCAAGCATGCCAAGAAGAAAAGTAATGGACTTTCATTCATTCATCCATCTTCTAAACTGCTTAATCCAATTTTGGGTCGCAGGGGGCCAAAGCCGGCAGCAAAGGGCGTGAGGCAGGAACCAACTGATGAACAGTCCTCCTGAAGTTCTATTAAATCAGTACCTCATGGTCTTCTGGATTACAGGCCTACTGTCCTTGGTATCTACTGAAACCATTCAGTGAGCTTGGAGTGTGGTTGTGTGTGAGAGGTATAACAAATTCCAAAGGACCTTTAACAGAACTGACCACAGACATCCAAGTCTTGTTTGAAATTGCTTTTTCACTCCAGTGTAAAATGTAACTGTGTAACTGTCTTAACTGTCTAACTGTTTAACACTGTCTTAACTGTCTAACACTCTCCAACACTGTCTAACTGTCTAACACTGTCTTAACTGTTTGTCTAACATGTTAACCCCCCACTGCAGTAGGGTTTCAACAGCATATTTCCATATACTTCTGAGGAGTCATCTCAGACGTGTTGGTTCCAAGTAACAAATTTCAATTAGAACAAACACTAGATATCTAGATCTGGATCTGGATCTGGTTCTTTTGGTTGATTATGATACTAGTTCTACCAAGGTCTACCAAGGTCATCTGCTGAATGTCATTGTAGGAGTATTCCCAAGCGTGCCAAGATATGACTAGAAACTAAAAGTCTTCAGCATGTATCATTTGTGATAATTTAATAATCGCTGTTTTAAGGATGTGCAAGATGACATTATGTTTCTGTCATTCTGCAGAAACATTCCATGAGAGTCCACACATCCACACATTCACGCATCCACGCATTCACACATGTACGCAACCACGCATTCACGCATCCACGCATTCACACATGTACGCATCCACGAATTCACGCATTCACGCATAAACGCATCCAGTAGACTGAGAGTGCACACAGTGTGCTAGTACACACGTACTTGGTCACCAAACTGCACGCCAGAGTAGCTGCGTAAAAATGGATAACTGAAGTAAAAAAAATTAATATACAGTGTCAGGAGTCAAAATATATATAGACACAACCAGCTTTGCAATTTGTGCTGTTAGATTTAATTGCTAGACGTGGATCATCCTCCTTTGCATGGATGTGGTTTAGCTTTGAAAGGATTAATGCTGCTCAACAGACAGGAATCTGCAAACTACACTGGAAATCGGATGGTGTTAAAGAGTGGTCAGACAGAATATGAAGAATAAGAAGAGCATTATTTTTGTCTGCAGCCCATGATAGGCCTAAACCAGCCAAGGTACCAGATAAAAGGCAACAGATGGCAAGGCATACGCACTTCCAAAACCAGTGTTCCATCACAAAAGTCAAGGTGCCAATTCAAGCATTTATTTGAGTGCTTCAGTTTTAAATTACATTAATAAGACCTGTTGTCATTAAATATGTTGTTTCCATTAATTTCATTAGTATAATAATAAGTAATTAATGTCCTATTAATAGGAGCAAACTAGTATAAAATAATACTTATACAAATAAATTTTTAAGAATGCAAAATATCAACTAATTATTCTAAAATATCAACTAATTATTATTCTATTCTAAATATATATATATATATATATATATATATATATATATATATATATATATATATATATATATATATACACACACACACACACACACACACACACACACACACACACACACACCTACCCCTACTATTAGAAATAAGCTTGTCCTGAGAGAAATCTGAATTTGGTTCCTGTCACGGTCGATAAAGGGCGGGGAGCATGCTGTGACTTGGCCATTTGGACGGTAAATTCCATGTTAAATTCCATGACTGCCGAGCAATTATAATGGGGTCTGCCCAGCAAGCATTGTGTAAATTTTTTTACTTTTTCGTAACTAATGCCCAAAACTTTTTGCCTGGGCGTCCAACCACAGTAGAATTTATGATAAAATGTCATGGTACATTTTGTACTGCAGATTACATGATGATAAATTGTGGTGGCTATGCACAATGCACCATACATAGTGTGAAGTAAGATTTAAAATCAAGTATATATAAAATCTATGTAAGCGGTACATATAAAATACAGACAATAGATCTAGAACACTACTGTGTGTATAGTATGGTGGCCGAGAAGTCCCATTGCACCGCAAATCAAAAATGCGATGCAAATGCCAAACCAACTGATAGTCATCAAAATGACATGTGGAAACAGGGAATGTACATGTGCTACACGTTTAAAAATGTGATGCAAATTCATGAATGCTATACAAATTCAGAAAACATTTTATTAAAATAATAATAGTGCATTTTGGAAATATGGTGCAATGTCAGAAAACACAAAGAACTTCATAAACACTGCAAATATAGTCACAACACATCAAAAGTGGAAACAGGGCCTCCTGGGACCTGCAGCAACCTAGCAGCTAGCCAAAAGTCTTTTAGATGTGATCACCATGATTTTCATCATTGGCATAATGTACAATTGACCTATTCGTGCTTTGTATTCTTATGTATTTATCGACTGTTGGGTTGTAAAGCACACATCCTTAAAGAACACTGATAAACAAATCCCATGTTAACCCAACTGTAATCCTGACCCTGCCACTTAATAAGTAGCTAGTAAAGATCTTTTGTATGCAAGAATGCAGACCATGAGTAGGTCAGTTGTTAATTTCGTATCAACCATATCAGGTGATAAACATTTTTTGGATTTGGAGCATTTCATTTGCATGTGTTGCATGTGTTTTCACTTTGATGAATGTGCTGAATGTGTATATTTGTAGTGTATTTATATATTTTTTGCGGTGCGATGCATCATCACGGCCACCATAGTTTTGCAACTTCTCTTTACTCTCTTATGATTGCATCAAATCAAAAATTTCTTTGCATAACCATAGTGAATGGAAACACGACTTAATTCACACTTTTTTCTAGTCAAATTTTGTACATGTGCATAACTTTTGCAAAACATTTGGAAAAATAATGTTTCCCAATTTTGATACTACACATTTATAAAGTGTATTTTATACCAATGATCACTAACCCACTAACCCTATACACTAACCCAATGACTGCGTCTGATTGTGATGGAATGAGTAATATCCAAATTCATGGTAGACCCACCTGTATATCATCTAACATTGTGAACAAATTGTCCTCCTTTGAAATTCACCTCAGCTCTTTCTTCAGTAATTCTGTGGAAAGCCACAAAATATACAGGAAACCACACTACTTCTTCATGCAAACTTCATTAAACTTTCAGGTTGTTCAAACACACAATCTTCAGAACTGCACATATCTTAAATTCAAGGTTTCTGTTTGAACTTAGTTTGGGTGGCGAAGGTTAACTCTTCATGGTGCTATGGACAGATAGTTATTTTGGCACTGAAGGTGGCTTTGATCTTAGTTTGCTCTTCTAAAATGTCTCCTTGGTGGTAACCTAGGATTTGACAGTGTGTAAACAGTAAGTGGTCAACCCTTCGTTCTACACAGTGAACATACGATTAATATGTGAGATCTGTGTTAATCCTTTGGATTAATTAGAAATTGAGAGATGAAGACAGAAGAAGCAAAGTGACATAAATGGAAAGATGGAAAGAGGAAAACAACAAAAGTGGTTAGCAAAGTAAACCAAGTTTGATCGCTGCCAGTATTTTTGGGAGTGAACACCCCCCCCCCCCAGTTCTCTTTAAATTTTTCTGTGTCCCCCTCTCCTTGTCCTGCATTACTACCTCCTATTAACTTCAGAGTCAGTGTCTTCTGTCTTACAAGCTGGAATCAATTAACACAGAAAAGACACAAGCACAAGCAAGCACATTGACGTACATGCACACACAAACACACACACACACACACACACACACACACACACACAGATGCACATGCACACACACACGCAAACAATAGAATTCCCTGTTTCCAATAGCCGACGCCCTCCCTCAGGGCTGCCCCTCTCAGCTCAGTTAGAAATGTTTGTCTTTGTTTCAGAATGTTACAACTATTGTCCTCTGTGTGAAAGAGTGAGTTTGCATGTGGCTGTGTGTATGGGTGTGTGAGCACACATGCCTTCTCACAACAGGTTAAGTAGGTTAGACCCATGCTCTATAACAAAACTGTGGCATGCAGGATTATATAATGCCTATGATTTTGTATTTAAAATGATTATTCAAACTCTATGCAGGAGTCATTAATCAACCCATTGATGCTGTCTTTGAAACAGAAAGGAAAAGTGAATCGTAATAACAATTTTGGCCCTGTCCGTCCTTTTCCATCTGGTGTCGGACTTTTGTACTTATTGACCAGAGTAATATTTGGTTGGTGATGGCAAAGGTCATAGTTCGTAGCCCACAGACATGCTCCTAAAAATACTTTGCTCCAGCTCACAGTGGAAGCTTCTCGTGTCAGAGCGTTTTCTGATTTCTAGGCGCCGTTCACTTTGCATGTAGATAAATGGACAGAAACCATTTGTGACACTGTGTAGATAAATGTTAGGCTAACAGAGATGAGGCTTTTAGCTGTTGGACGGGACAGCATATCAACTTCTGACCCAAGCCACGCTGACACACCAGTCCAAAGTCAATGGGCCTCATGCAAGAATGTTTTTTATCTTAATTCTCTTGTACTCTGCTCCGGTGTCAGTTCATAGTGCCACGTCATTTAAGCAATCATGTATTTCAGCAAATGCTCTAACTGTACAAATTGCACCTGTTCAAAGGGCTTGTGAATCCGAATATTTGATTCCCCAAATGTGCCTTATTAGGCTGAACATCCTGAGAATCCTGAGAGTAAAACGTCTCTAAGATAATCGCAGCATCTTTGGCTTGTGCGTGAATCTATTTCTATATTCCAAGTAAGATTTCTTTAAACTATTGAAATGGAGACAATACATTGATGCAAAGATTGTACTCCATTGTTCAAGATATGTACGACCGGTCTGGACCACTTACAAATGTTGTTTGAGAGAAACAATACGAGAAACTTACCGAATGTGGAAAGGTGTCTGAAATTTTGTACGAAATTGTGTACAAGAAATTTAAGGAAAAGTCTTTAAAATCTTCATATAAATGTATGTCGGTGTTCTGCAAGAAGGAAACTCCTATTGGTGCTGTGAAGCGTGGTGTCGGACATGGCCCTAGCCCCAAGCGCTCAGGATTGAACTCAGGCATTTGATGCTGTTCCCTTGCTGAAAGTTCCACTTGGTGGGTTGCATGCACATGACAATTGAAGGCAGCATGTGGACTGATTGCTCACACAACATAAATGAGGACAATGTGTGTACAGATTTATTACCAGTGGGAACAGGCTAATATTATTCTTAGGCAAATGGGCAAAACTTTATAGAAATGCTGTGATTATGTTGATAGCACTATAGTGCTGAACTATATGCCAGGATGTTTCAATTCATAATGGTTTCATCCTTGGTGGGCACAACGATGAGATAATGGGAAACTGAGAAATGTAGGCAAACTGGAAAATGTAGGAAAACCATGAAATGTAGGAAACTGGGAAACATCACCCACATTGAAGGATAATTACTAGCTCTATCTCAGCTGAAGCCGCACACCAAGGCCCAACCACGTCACCTCAAGATTCACTACTCTGAAACTGCAAGAATTTTAGCCACTTACTCTCCTGTTGTTGTTTCAGGATGTTTTACGTTTGTGGTTTTGAGTGTTGCTTTTGCTATCTTCTAGCCTTCCACCATTTTGTGTCTGAGTGCTGAGCTTGCTCATACATGTATAATGGATGTTCCGCTCAAGTCATTAGCTGTAAGGGTGAAAACAATGAAACCTTTTCTCTTTTTTTCTTCTTCAATGCAGCACTGAACTGCACCACAGTTAGTAGATACCAGTTTGAGCCTAAAGAGTGTGTCAGCTCATATTTTCTCTCTTCCTTTCTCTGTCTTGCTATCTGTCTCCGTCTCCCCCTCAGTTTACCGTTTTGCTCTCTATTCTAGTTCATGGAAGCTTATCAGTTGGCCAACAGGCTAGGAGGTCAGTGACGCGGCAGGTTTCTGCTGTCCCAGGAAACAGAAATAGCACACTGTGGTGGTTGGAGAGGTTTATGTACTTTTCCTTTTGTTTTATTACTTTGCAAATAAGAGGTTTTAAAACTCAACATATAGTTGTCTGTTTTTTTTAGCGTTCTTCTTCAAAGTGAGGTATCCACGACTGTAGCCATAGCAGCTCAACAGGCACTGTTGGTGGCAAAATGGACTGTATACAGAGTGCTGTTCTTGCTCTCCCTCTCTTCCTTCTTTCTTTCTGTTAAGAATAAGAATGGCTTGCTCTGTGCTTTAGTTCGTGCATGTTTTAGTGGGGGTGGATGGCTGGCTGGAGGGGGCTGTGGGGTGGAAATATTGTGAATGGAGACCAAGCTTGTGGTAAACAGCGAGCACAGTAACAGTTAAGAATTCAAGATGGCATCCAAAGCACCACAGATAGCTCTGTTGTTGTACTGCAGTGGTGACACAGAAAGACCGCTCCCTACCATTGGTTACAATTTTCATAAGCATGACCAATGAAACAATGGAATTATATCATCTTAGCAACAATTTTCTTTTTCACCTCAGTAATAATTTTTGTGTTCTTTTCTGTAAATCTACAGAGGAAGCAAAAGCTCTAATGGTGACAGAGACATGTTTTGTGGTAAAATGAATGTCCATTCATCGGCAACTAACTAGAGGTACTTGGCATGAACATCGTTCATAAGAACCTAGCTACTACTCAATTGAAAGTTGTTTAGTAGTCATGATTGTGTGACTGTATCATTATCACTGTATTATCACTTTAGTTTACTTGCTGCCTTTACCAGGAAATAGACATTTCAAGATCCTGTGCTAGCTTGCGCTGTACTGGCATATTCTGATTCATAGAAGTTGGACTGCCACTCTATTAGGTATTGTTTCATACAGAACTAAAAACTAAAAGTGTTTTGTAACACACCGATGTCAGCAATTGTTGTAATTGTCATAACCTACACTGCAGTGTCAAGGACTGTAAGGATGCAAATCAGGTAATCGTTTTTGCATCATAATTTTAGGCTACACATCAAGGCAGTCAGCGTTGATGTAAGCAGTTTGGCAGCATTTAGCCCAGGGCCATGTCAGCTAATCTGTCAACATCATGCTACTGGTTCTCTTTGCAAACATTATCTAAGCAAATGGTGGTGCCAGTAGCGCTGTGCTTGTAGGTTGAAACGAATTTGGCATCCTGGGAATCACAATGGATTTTCTGCAGCAGATGGTCAAGAACAGCATTCCAGGGAAATTTGGAGCAGGTGGCAACCATGTGCCCATGTTGAGTTATTGCCGTTGTACACCACCGACTAATTTGTTTTGCAAAACACAGGAAAGTTGCTGCTTCTGTTTGGAACACTGCACATATGTATGATCAGAAAAAAAACAGTAAATCCATATTTACCAGTGAAATGCTGCTTCATTGCCAGCTGTCAAGCTACAAAGCAATGAAATGGTTAGGTTGTTAGACACGACCCTGCTGCTGGGTGTACAGCCAATTTAATGTCATTTCAGAGGATTGAGAGAAGCTGGACATTAAGTTGAGCCTTTGCTGGCATGATCCAGCAGTGAAGGTGAAAGCAGCTATTATTTCAAAATAAAAGCATGAGATACTTTGTGTAAAATCCCCTACCTCTAAAGGTAAGTAGTTCTGTGTGCAAATCATGTGAATTAAACACTGGTTTTATTTAAATGTTGATACTAAATGAATGAGCCTCCTATAGGGTCTTAACATGTTTCAAGGGTTATGGAAATGTCAAGGAATACTGAAATAAAGTAATGTGATTACTGGGTATGTGAGGAGAGAAGCTATCAGTTAAAAAATTTAATAATAATACATTCCATGGAAAGAAACAGTATTTGATGTTACTATGTCATAGCAATTATGATACAACAGTTATATTATAACCTTAGTCTTCCTTTGTAAGGGTGTAACAGCAAGAATAATTAGAGGTCACACCAGAATGACTGCTTTGAAACGTCTCTAGAATACAATAACAAAACGACAGGGGAATTTTGTCTGAATTAACTCTTGGTTAAGCTCTTCTGGTTAAACACACTTCTCTTAAGAAGATGTAACACTGCTCTGCAGCAATCATTTTGTTTCTTGGAGATTCCTTTGTCCCTATTTTGAATTTGTGGTCAGGCTGAAACATACACAATCGTCCCCACATCGTGGTAATGTTCCACAAAGCTCAAAGCTTTGTGGGAAATGCTCCAGCATGGCTCTTCTTCATGTCCAGTCTGCACTGTGCCTAAGGCACGAACCTGCTGTCGGCCTCTCTGAGTAGGTGCTGAGTGGACTTGGAGGCAGTGTGTGGAACTTGAGAGAGAGTTGCTAAGTGAAAGTCTCAGGTGAAATTGCAGGCCACTCACAGATCTCAAATCTCTTGCAGGAGTCGTGTGATATAAGGGACATAAACTGAGAATTGCTGAAAAATTTTGTTGTATCCTTTATCTTTTTGCTTATAATCTTGTCTCAGTTGCCACATCTATTCAAGTGCAAAATTGCAGTGTTAGTTCAGCAGTAGTATCGATATATAGACATTAAGCCCACTTTGGTTGTCCTCAAACACCGCTTCATAAATCTTTTCTTGTTCATTCTAAACTCTTAGCAGATGTTCTGTGTAGGTTGTAAATAAAGTTTCTTGAAGTAGTTTTGATTGTTCTTTTTTAAAATGGATTGACAGCTCAAGTTTCAAGAGCTTTCCAAAAACAGGACAGATTTTGCCCAGCGGTGGCATCATAGAGAAGGCCAAAACCTGACATAATCCTCGGTGATCATAATGGGTTTATGTAATAACTAGATCAGACCCCGGTGCAGAAACACACTGCTGGGGATGCAGTGGACAGAAATGTGAAGAAGTGACCACATAGTATATAAAATATAACCCACTGGAAAAGACAGGGTTTTTAAGTTACACATTCACAAATACATAATTAGATATGCAAAATGCATATAGCAGATGTTACAGGTTCATGACTTGTCAGTTTCATATAAAGGGTGATCTAAAATAATCAAACAATCTACAATATCTCATCATTGTTTCTGAATTCCCAATAGGAAAATAATCAAAGGCTTTTTTTAATCAGTCTCACCATGAGAGAGTGGACAGGAAATCCTTCAGATTCTTAAAGCAGATTTTAAAGGGATCATTTTCCACATTCAGATTCTTAAAGCAGATCTTAAAGGGATCGTTTTCCACATTCAGTTCACGTCTAAATCTAGTGTTAATTACTCTGTCAATGGTGAATCTTCTTAGAACATTTGACACAGATCAGGTCTAAGGCTAATATCTGTCCAGAGCACTGCAGAGAGTATTTATAATATGTCTTATGTTTAATGGATCCTGTTCATTACTCATTGACTTTAACAGGAACTTTCTGGCCAAGGCTGAAGTGTTCTGTAAACATTGGCTTTTAAGGAAGGAGACCTTCACAGTGTCTCTGTGTGTCACTTTGTAGTCACTGGGCCAAAGGACATAAGCATGTTGGGGAAAGATTGTTTGATGATTTGTGAGTAAAAGACAAATAAAGCCAGAAAGAAAAGGCAGTGAGAAGGAAAGAGAGAGTAGAAGAGGAAAAGGTTAATGAATGACTAGTGTTGGCCAGGGTATTTTTTTAGTTGTTACTGGGTTCCTTTTTTTGTGGTGTTTTCTAAGGTTTTTTTTTTCTTCAAATTAATTACTCTAAAGTAAGCAAACATTGATAAGACACTCTGATATGCATAAGATTCAAGTCAAAGGGACAGTGTTCACTGCTGTGTTATTCCAAACACTATCCAAGACAGACATACAGAATTAGCATGGAAATTTATTAACATTAGAGCATTCCACAAACACCTACTCAATTCTACATGTGTTTGTTTTTGGTTGAGAGAATGCTACAACATAGATAATATAGGTTCTGGATCATACACTACCAAGTCTTGAAAATTGGACTAAATCTAAAAATGATTATAAAGGACCACTGGGATAACATGCTCAGCATGTGTAGAGCACATTTTATTTATAATAAATGGGAATATTACATCTTCTATGAGGTATAATGGTCACATGCACGGCATGATGGCAATCTTTGGAATGGTAGTCTGCTGGAAAACACACCAGTGCCCTAGTCAAGGTTAAAGACTGTGGCATTCATTTGGGTTTCAACAGAGCGCACTACACTGGGTGTGATATCACTGTTTTTTGTTTTTTTACATACTGTGTAGGAAATAAATTAAATGCAGAATGCTGGTCTAAGCTTGTGTGTAATGTTGTGGTACACTGCCATAGCTTTCAGCAGAGGGAGATGAGCCAATCTGTATTCCCCAAATAATTGTTTCCTGTTTTTCAAATCTGAAAGGACTTTTTCTTTTTCTGTTTTTGATTATTGAGATTATCCATCCATCCATCCATTTTCTTCCGCTTATCCGGGTCCGGTCGCGGGGGCAGTAGCCTAAGCAAAGAGGCCCAGGTTTCCCTCTCCCCAGCCACCTCTTCCAGCTCTTCTGGGGGGATACCAAGGCGTTCCCAGGACAGCCGAGAGATATAATCTCTCCAGCGTGTCCTGGGTCTTCCCCGGGTCTCCTCCCAGTTGGACATACCCAGAGCGCCTCCCTAGGCAGGCGCCCAGGTGGCATCCGAACCAGATGCCCGAACCACCTCAGCTGGCTCCTCTCTACGTGGAGGAGCAGCGACTCTACTCGAGCCCCTCCCGGATGACTGTGCTCCGTACCTTATCTCTAAGGGAGAGCCCAGACACCCTGCGAAGAAAACTCATTTCGGCCGCTTGTATTCGCGATCTCATTCTTTCGGTCACTACCCAAAGCTCGTGACCATACGTGAACGTAGATTGACCAGTAAATTGAGAGCTTTGCCTTTCGGCTCAGCTCTCTCTTCACCACAACGGTCCGGTACAGCGACCGCAATACTGCAGCCGCAGCAACAATCCGCCTGTCAATCTCGTTCCATCCTTCCCTCACTCGTGAACAAGAACCCGAGATACTTAAACTCCTCCACTTGAGGCAAGGACTCACTCCCGACCCAGAGAGGGCACTCCACCCCTCTCCGACTGAGTACCATGGTCTCAGTTTTAGAGGTGCTCATTCTCATCCCAGCCATCTCGCACTTTCGGCTGCAAACTGATCCAGCGAGAGCTGTAGGTCTCGGCCCGATGATGCCAACAGGACCACATCATCTGCAAAGAGAAGGCGTGGAATCCTGAGGCCACCAAACCGAACCCCCTCCACCACTTGGCTACGCCGAGAAATTCTGTCCATAAAAGTTATGAACAGAATCGGTGACAAAAGGGCAGCCTTGGCGGAGTCCAACTCCCACCGGAAACCAGTCTGACTTACTGCCGGCCATGCGAACCAAACTCCTGCTCCGTTTGTACAGGGACTGGATAGCCCGTAGCAACGGGCCCCGTACCCTATACTCCCGGAGCACCCCCAGAGGAATCCCCGAGGGACACGGTCGAATGCCTTTTCAAAATCCACAAAGCACATGTGGACTGGTTGGGCAAACTCCCATGCACCCTCTAGGACCCTCGCAAGGGTGAAAAGTTGGTCCAGTGTTCCACGACCAGGGACGGAACCCACATTGTTCCTCTTGTAACTGAAATTCAACTATCGAACGGACTCTCTTCTCCAGAACCCCTGCATAGACCTTACCGGGGAGGCTGAGAAGTGTGATCCCCGATAGTTGGAGCACACTCTCCGGTCTCCTTTCTTAAAAGGGGAACCACCACCCCGGTGTGCCAATCCAGCGGCACTGCCCCCGATGTACACGCGATGTTGCAAAGGCGTGTCAACCAAGACAGGCCCACAACATCCAGAGCCTTAAGGAACTCAGGACGGATCTCATCCACCCCGGTGCCTTGGCACCAAGGAGTTTCACAACTACCCTGGTCACCTCAGCCCTAGTGATGGGCAAACCCCCGTCCGAGTCCTCTGGTTCTGCTTCCTCTATGGAAGACGTGGTGGGATTGAGAAGATCCTCGAAGTATTCCTTCCACCGCCTAATGACATCCCCAGTCGAGGTCAGCAGATCCCCAGCCTCACTGTATACAGTGTTGGTCGGGAACCGCTTTCCCCTCCTGAGTTGCCTGACGGTTTGCCAGAACCTCCTCGGAGCCGATCGAAAGTCACTTTCCATGGTCTCACCAAACTCTTCCCACACCCGAGTTTTTGCCTCTGCGACAGTCAAAGCCGCGATCCGCTTGGCCCCCTGTACCTGTCTGCTGCCTCCAAAGTCCCACGGGACAACCAGGCCCGATAGGACTCTTTCTTCAGCATGACGGCCTCCCTTACCCGAGGTGTCCACCACCGGGTTCTGGGATTGCCGCCACGACAGGCACCGACAACCTTGCGGCCACAGCTCCGATCTGCTGCATTGACAATAGAAGCACGGAACCAAGCCCACTCAGACTCAATGTTTCCGGCCTCCCTCGGGATGCGGTCAAAGCTTTGTCGGATGTGGGAGTTAAAGACCTTTCTGACAGGTTCCTCTGCCAGGCGTTCCCAGCAAACCCTCACAGTACGTTTGGGTCTGCCAGGTCTGTCCGGCATCCTCGCCCGCCATCTGATCCAACTCACCACTAGGTGGTGATCGGTTGACAGCTCAGCTCCTCTCTTTACCCGAGTGTCCAAGACACACGGTCGCAAAAGTTCGACGATACGATTACAAAATCGATCATTGAACTGCGACCTAAGGTGTCCTGGTGCCATGTGCACTTATGGACACCTCTGTGCTCAAACATGGTGTTCGTTATGGACAAACCGTGGCGAGCACAGAAGTCCAATAACAGAACACCACTCGGGTTCAGATCGGAGAGGCCGTTCCTCCCAATCACGCCCTTCCAGGTCCTACTGTCATTGCCCACGTGAGCATTGAAGTCCCCCAGCAGAACAATGGAATCCCCAGAAGGGGCGCCTTCCAGTACCCCCTCCAAGGACTCCAAGAAGGCCGGGTACTCGAACTGCCATTCGGTGCATAAGCACAAACAACAGTCAGAGCCCTTTCCCCGACCCTAAGGCGCAGGGAAGCAACCCTCTTATCTACTGGGAAAACCCCAACACACAGGCAGCGAGCCGGGGAGCTATGAGTAAGCCCACTCCAGCCCTCCGCCTTTCACCCTGGGCAACTCCAGAAAAGAATAAAGTCCAGCCTCTCTCGAGAGGATTGGTTCCAGAACCCAAACTGTGTGTGGAGGTGAGCCCAACTATATCTAGTTGGTATCTCTCAGCCTCACACACCAGCTCAGGCTCCTTCCCACCCAGAGAGGTTACGTTCCATGTCCCAAGAGCCAGCTTCAGTAACCGAGGGTCGGTACGCCAAGGCCCCCGCCCGGCCACCGCCCAAACCACAATGCACCGAACCCCTAGTACTACCTCTCCCACAGGTGGTGGGCCCATGGGAGAGTGAACCCATGTAATCCCTTCGGGCTGTGCCCGGCCGGGCCCCATGGGTAGAGACCCGGCCACCAGGCGCTCGCCGAGGAGCCCCTCCCCAGGCCTGGCTCCAGGGTGATGGCCCGGTAACCCTGATCCGGGCAAGGGTATCTGGGTCCTGTTTTTAAATTCCATTGGGGTTTTATTTGGACCACTCTTTGTCTGGCCCATCACCTAGGACCAATTTGCCATGGGAGACCCTACCAGGGGCATTGCCCCCGACAACCTAGCTCCTAGGATCACATGGGCACGCAAACCCCTCCACCACGATAAGGTGGTGATCCACGGAGGAGATTATTGAGATTAAAAAAAAAAAAATTAATTATTTAATTTAATTAATTAATTATTGAGATTAAAAAAGTTTAAATAATTTCCATTTAACTTTTAGAAGACCAAAATACGAAGATTTTAGAAGTTCAGCAGACTGTCAAACATATTCCCCATCAGTGCTTTGAAACATTTCCTGAAGATATAAATGAGTGTGACTACAGTTCAAGTAGGTGAGGGATTCCTGACATTGTCCAAGAGATTACTCACTGGTATAACTAGAGATTACTCACTGGTGTAACTAGAGATTATTCACTGGTGTAACTAGAGATTATTCACTGGTGTAACTAGAGATTACTCACTGGTGTAACTAGAGATTACTCACTGGTGTAACTAGATATTATTCATTGGTGTAACTAGAGTTCATTATTGTAACGCCGTGCCCGGCGTGGGTTTAAGGGGCGGACGCAAACGCTGAGGAGAGTGAGATTTATTGGTGGATAATTCAGCACACGAGACAAGTCCGACATGTAGCTACATACTTAAACAGGGGAACACTAACAATTAACACAGAAACACGAAAGGGAAACTTCAGTTGACTCAAACACGAAGGAGAACTAGAAACATGACCTAGACATAGACTAAACGCGAAGTACATGAATTAGACGGAGCTTTTATACAAAGGACTACGATAGCGTGACGACAAGGGCAGTAGACAACGGACAAAGTAACAAGCACCAAGACATACCAGGGCTGTACACAAAGACATACGAACGAGGCTGAATACAAAGACTCACGACAGAGGCTGCAGACAAAATGACCAGCCACGTAACAAACCAGACAGGGGATATAAATAGAACCGAAATAACACAAGACACCTGAACTAATTAACGAGGGGTAGTGAATACAAAACACGAGTATGGGGCTAAGACACACATGGCTACAAAAACAACACAGATACGAGAATGACAGGAGGGGGCGGGGCAGACCGTGACAATTATAACATGTCAGACGTGATCTCAGATCCCTTTTTACAGAGAGGACTACATCGAAAATGTGAGAGTTTGTACTTCTGTTTGTGCACAAACTGGACACTTCAGGACAGTGTCAGGTTTCTTACTTTCAATAAAGGTGAAGTCTTGCTGAATCACACCTTGATTGAAACCTTAAATAATAAAGAAGCCACAGGAAAATATGTAAGAATGCACTTGTACATGTGCGAGACACTCTAGCTAACTAGGTAGCTACCTCAGTTCATGTCACCATCTTAAATCGCTACTTGAGAATTGACATTGTCCAAATTGCATAGTCTACCAAGAAGGCCACAGTTTCCCAGAGAAATGGATTCTTTGATGATAGCTACATGCTCTGTAATGCATACACCTGCGTAGAAATATCCTTTAACGACTCTGTAAGGATACCATGATACAAACATAATGAGCAGACAGGAGTGGGTTGACAAAAGAGAGTGCTTGTTAAGCGTAGCCCAGGCAACACTCTTAGTATATGTGGAAATTCAAAATGTGTACAACATTAAAGTGGCATATACATTTAAAAAGTCAGTTTTGCCACATACTTAAAATTTACCTCATACCTAAATGGAACTGAACGCATCACTCGCCACAGATCAGCCCTTACGTTAAGGCTTTCTGAGCCATCGACTTCATTTGTTGGAAAAGCCACGTCTGGCCAGTCGAATTGCATGTGTTTTGCCTTTCTGGTCCATATAAGATTCCTCTGCTGGTCCTGATCTTGATAATATGGTCACCAAGCAACCATTGTTTACATATCCATCTGCCATATCCAGTAGTTTGTGTGGGGTGGTGGGGGGGGCAGTGTAACTGAACATGTATCAGATAGGGTGTCCACTAAACAATCTGATTGTGCATTAATGGTGCATTATTGGTGTATGGGAGTGGGGGGGACTGTATGATCTGATAGTCAGATATCCACAACAAACTCCATAGTGTGGGAAGAGATGCATGTTCATATTATAGCTGTGCCCAGTGGCCAGTTACAAATCTTTTCACAAATCTTTTACATTGTGAATGTAATCACATGACAGTAAAAAAGTGTAAAGTAAAATACTTTAGGAAAAATAAGTAAATCATCCCATTCCTGTTTCATTCATTAGTAATAAATGTACTAATGTACGAATTCATGTACGAATGAGAGGGGTGTTGTCTAACATAAACAGCTGTATGACTGAATTAGTGTACAGTGTAGACCTACTACCATCACCCTCTAGTGAAGAGTAAGCAGTTATTATCTGCTTGTGATAGACACATGCATGCATGCAGACACACACACACACACACACGCACACACACACACTTAGATCCACCAATCATATTGTTTTATCAATATATTTGCACATAAAAGCAAGAAGCACCAGACAAATTGACATTAGTCTATGCATTTGTGTGCACACACACACACACACACACAAACCCATGCATGTCCAGTGTTGTCTTTCATGTCAAAGCAGGAAAGCAAAACACAAAGCATGTGCACACACACGTACACACAATGTCTGTTCTCTCTATAAACACACACGTACACACAATGTCTGTTCTCTCTATAAACACACGCACACACCAGCTCTCACTTTTTGCCGGGCTCTGTCTTGCTTGAACAGAGACTCTAATGTAAACAGAGCTCAGAGCCATCTGTCTAATGTCAGTGTGACCAGCAGGACCTACTCTTCTCTACCTCTGCCTTTCGGCTACACACACACACAAACACACACACATTTACTCCTGTCTATTCCAAGCACTGTCACTCAATGTCCCTTTAGTATATTTTATTTCATCAGCAACACTCTACAGCGTAAAATACTTTCTGTCTCCAAAATACAGTACAGTACGTTCTCCTCAACCTCACAGTCTCTTATTTGATAAGCTCATTCCAACAACTCGCTTCACTCTTAGATAAACCGTGAAGAAAAGAAGGAGAAAAGTGGACCAACTGGAATCATATTTACAATATTTCATTTTTGTCTGTTTGTGTATTTCTATACCTTGTGCTGGTAGGAGACAGTGGAATAGGATTACGTTTTTCATTTTACAGTGGTGTGGTGAGAGTAAATGGTGATGTGTTTGGCTGGCGCATTGACCATTGCAGGTTATACATTCAGTCATTGGCTGATTGCTGCATACTCAGTATCAGATCTTAATGTAGTGTGGCCATGGCCGCCAGCCATAGTTGGATTCCTAAAATACACCAACAGACAGTTTCTCTGTAAATTCACTTTTCACAGCAAAAGCCAAAACAGTGTGCATGACAGGAAATAAAAGTAACAGTGCTACATTATAGAAACAGGCAGTATTCATAAAAAATACATAATTCAATGTATTTGTATAGCGCATCTTACAATCGACAATTTTACCCACCAAAATTATTTTAATCTCAAAATAGTTAAAAATAATAATAATAATAAATATTAGAAAGGTGGAATAACCCATCTATACTAACATAATGTTAAAACATAATATTATGATTAAATGAATTATATAATCTGAACCTGGTGCCATAAATGAAGGTAAATGTTTTAAGGTTCTGCTGTATTTGAATGTATATATATGTGTTTCTTAGTTTAGAATCTTTAAATAAAAAGTCATTCAAATCCAAGGAACACAATCACAGGACAATACTGGCATTGCATAATCCTTTATACCAGTGGCACGCAGACACGCCCTTCTAAGGGTAACAAAAAGGTGTATTGGAAAGGAAAAACAATATATATATATATGTGTGTATATATAAAATGCAAAAACCAATTGCTGCTTTCCATTTTCTTGGTTGCTATAAGATGCACACATGTCCAAGAGTTGTATTAACCAATCAAAACTGCTCATTAGAATGGCTTCATGGAGCTCCTGTGTGCCTGACCCTTCTGATGATATTTTGAAGGGTTCTGTAATGTAAGTCTATTAGCAAAATCACATAAAAATGTATGGTTTTCACTAAGGACCCACCGCCCACAGCTGTGTAACTTCTTCCCAACACTCTTTAGAAGGGGCTACGTATCTGTTATTTGCAAAAAACGGCACTTTCTTTTAAAATTGGTCTCAAATTAAAGTTTATAAAACCTTCTGCCAGATTTCCCATGATAGTTTCCCTGACGTGATATACGCTGGTAACGCATTTTGTACACATTTGCATATGACATTTGCGATTCATAAAAGAACATCACTCTGCAATAAATAAGCACCTGAACCAGTCCCAATATCCTCATGTCACGATTTCCTTTTCTGGAGTCACGGTTCTCACGGCAATGCCTTCTCATGCTTTTTGTTTTGGTTGCCTATTTCGATTTGCTCCCTCCCACCCCATCATTTTCAGTTATTGGTTTCACCTGTGTCTCCTTACTCCTTGTTATGTTGTGTATTTATGTCCCGTGTTCCTGGTTGGTTGTCGCCATCTCATGTTGGTTAGGTTTCATGGTTTCTATCTGCTCCTGTGCTGTATTACATTCTGCCGCCATTCTGTGTTTCGGGTTGCCTTGGTGTTCCCTCATGTTTAGTGTCTGTTATAGCCTCTCATTAGCCTTCCTTGCTTCTATTGTTTCCTTCTTTTTATTAAATGTTCCCTTGCATTTGCATCCTGCATCCTGTTTCATTCCTGATATAATAACCAACATATAAGGGTGCAGCAGAGGGACTTCACAGATAGAAGAGTCTGCTACTCACCTGCTGGTGTCGGATCAGACTCCAGATGACTGACGACGTAAGCGGTCAGCACCGCATCGGCTAGCAGATAGTATATACTGGCTTTATGAAAGAGATACTTCCTGATACTCACCTGCACTGCAGCTGTTGCAGCTGCACTGCTGAATATGTACAGGAAGGGCCTGCAGTGGACTGTTACTCCTGATCCCATACTGCTCCTGAAACCATGACTACTGAAAATGTGTCCACGGTTCTGAGTATTAACCAACGTCAGCTCCATTCTCCTCGTCAGTGTCTAAGTGTGAGTCTGTCCTTGTGATCATGACTCCTCTGTTTCGCTATCTGGTGTCCCATCTGTTCCTGCTCCTCTGCCCAAGACCCTGGCCTCCGGAAGGGAAGCACCCAAGTATTTTGGGGGGGAAGGACAGTGTGCCTCAGCACTGGGCCCTCAGAGGCCAGCAGCCCTTCCCTGTATGCCATGTGTGAAGGACTGTGGGTCTGAAGAGCCATGCAGGGATGTCTTTATTTGTGTGTGTTTCAGCTTCAGTTCCATCCGGGTAAGGCACCACACGCTAGGGGACGCTCAGGACACATCCAGCACGCTAAGGCCGTGCTCAGGTCATGCTATGTCCAGCACTCTAGGGGACGCTCAAGTCACTTGTCCCCAGTATGCTGGGGACACTCATTAGGGGGCGCTCTCCTGTTGGCCCCCAAGCCTGTTCCTTTGGCCAGCCCGCCTGCACTCCGTCCCTGTGTCTTTTGTTCCGTCCCTGATCCATTCCCTTCTGCATCTCACTGACTCATAACCTGTCGATTAGTGTCCTGTCTTCTGTCTTCATGTTCTAATGTCTGGTTTGTGTCCTGTGGTTGCTCGCCCAGTCCCGTCTCGTCCCTCTCCTTTTGTAACCCCGATCCTGTGGCTGCTGCCCGCGTTACATCATCTCCAGTGCCGTCTCCACATCTCGCCCTTGCTCCTGCTCCTCCCCCTGACCTGGTTCCAGCTCCGTGTCCCCTTTTGTCCTCCTCCTGTTCCTGTTTCTCGCCCTGCATTGTTTCCTGTCTCTGCCCCAGTGTCGCCCCTGGTCCTGTGTCTGCTCACCACCTTGCCTCTGCCCCAGAGCCAGCACGTGTCATCCCATCTTGTCCCCGGCTCCCGTTTCCGTGCTTGGTCCTGTTCTGTCTGTTCATTGGTTCCGCGGATTCTTTTTTGTTTTGTTTTGCACGTCTGGAGCCGAGGCATTAAGGTGTTTCTGGCACAGATTCCCCCTCTTTGGCATCCCAGTTCCCATGACAACAGCTCCTAATGCTGTTCCTGGTTTCAATTTTGGTTTTCTTTTGCTTCAGCCCTTGTTTTCATTATCAGTTATTGGTTTCAGCTGTGTCTGGTTACTCCTTGTTATGTTATATATTTAAGCCCTGTTTTCCTTTCGTTCCTGGTCGGTTACTGTCACTGTTGCATGCTGGATTGGTTTCCTGTTTTCTGTCTGCTTCTGTGCTGTATTACATTATGTTGCATTTTTGATCGTTTAATGGTTTGGTTTGCCTTGGCGTTCCTCGTGTTTCATGTCTGTTATAGCCTCTCGTTAGCCTACCTTATTCTAATGTTTCCCTCATTTCATTAAACGTTCCCGAGCTTTTGAACCATGCCTCTTACCTCGGCCCTGACACAGCTGGTAAGAATCTGATGTGGATTTGGTGATCTGTTCTCTAAAAATGTTGCACGCATGCAACTTTTCAACAAAATTAGCTAATTGAGAAATGTATTTAAATGGCACATTTTTGCACAATTTTACATATATGCTCCTACTGATATATGCTCCTACTGTCCTGCTGGGGCAAGCCTCATGAGCAAATCAAATCAGATGAAAATGTTGGTGTTACAGAAGAAGAAACTATAAACAGATATAGACTGAGGAAAGACACAAGTCTTCAGCTTGCTGCAACCATGCTGTTCCTGTCTTGGTGAATGTTACAAATGTGTTCCGTTTTTATGTAACTGTCAGTGTTCAGTGTATCACTGGTCTCATGGATGGCTTTGGTCAGTCATCTGTCTCGTGGCATGAGTTGATAATATGTATGTCCTCATTTATATGGCGATTTTGATTGGCTTTCACTATGGGCTCAGGTGAATTTACCACAGGTGTGAATTGACAGCGGTTTGCTAATTATCACTACAATAACTTTACCAATATAAATGAAATACCACTGCGTACATTTTGTGTGGCGTATCACGCTGACCATCAGATTTTATTAATTTGGCCCTATATTCCTTTTACAGCAGACGGTTCTATTAGACTTTACTGAATGACAAATAGTGTAAATAGTGTTCACTGTTTCACACTGCAGTTTGGCAAATTAGTGGATGAACAGCAAACAGATACTTGAGGTGTTACAAAGGCGGTGGTGGGAGCTTTAGAGGTGCAAAGACAAACATTGGAAAGAGAGGTGAGAAAATGAGCATAAGGCAACACAATGCCTTACAATTTTTGGCCTTGTTACTTTGCAGAAAAGGAAAATCTATCTCTTATGTACTTTACTCCGCTACCATGGAAGGCTTGTGCAAAACAAGGCAGAAAAAAACAAGACTTTGCTAAATCTTTATAAACTATGTCTGATGTTATCTGATGTGATTCATTCACAGTGGTGGAAGTGCTGTTGTAATATACTGTTTTAATGTCCAGAAAAAATTCAATTTTATTTGAAGTGTGAGAATTCCAACATTGAATCCAGGCCTTTTCAGGCTTGCCTGGGAATGTGGTTTGCTACGGTGCAGCCTGAAGTAAACTCATCCTCCTTCCCCCTTAACCCCTGTCCAACGCTGACCCGAAGGAAGCGACAGCACAGGCCTTCCTTCAGACTCCAAATTTATCGCAACTTTGGCTCTCTAACTGTAAACTGCAGCACAGCTTCACAGGAAGTGGCCCCTGCAGGTCAAAGGTCATCCCCTTTTCCCACGCTGCACTGGGGCAGGCTCGAAGAACGAGGAAGACAAAGTCCCATGATGATCGTGTACATGGATGCAGAGTCCTCGGAAAAAGAGCATCTGTTCATGAAGCTACTTTTACACTAAAGCAATTAAGCCTCCTCTTGTCCCCTCTCTGCCCCCCACCCCCCATTCTGTCCTCCAGCTGAGTGCGAACGTGCTGATCTTCCTGTGCACCAACATTATTGGGATCTGCACGCACTACCCGGCGGAGGTCTCCCAGAGGCAGGCTTTCCAAGAGACACGCGGCTACATCCAGGCCAGGCTGCACCTGCAGAGGGAGAACCAGCAGCAGGTCAGCCTCCCCATGGCCCAGAGAAGAGGGCCATATGGCCACACTGGGCTCCGGCTCCCCCTGCTTGCCTGAAGCTTCACTGGAATATGATACACATGTGTTAAATAAGAAAGACGAATCAGTATTCAGGACGCTGAAAATGACTGCCTCACATGGCATGTAAAATAACAGCATGACGGAGGCGTAGAAGGAAGAGGTTCAGGCAGTAATTGAAAGAAGAACAGGGGATTTGTTATTTACACAGATAAAGCCAAAAGGGGGGAAACCCCAGCATTAGGGAATGGGATTGAAAAGAAAGCAGATCTTTTAGCATGTAATTTTCTTCCTCTGTGTATCTCTCACTCTTTTTCTCGCTTTTTGTCTCTCTCTTTCTCTCTTACCCTCCTTCCTTTCTCCTCCCTCTGTTTTTCCCCTGCCTCTCTTTCACGCACTCTTTTCAGGAACGCCTGTTGCTGTCCGTGTTGCCAAGGCACGTCGCCATGGAGATGAAGGCTGACATCAGTGCAAAGAAAGAAGACATGATGTTCCACAAGATCTACATCCAGAAGCATGACAACGTCAGGTTAGCGTTAGCCTACTGTCATCTGACCGCCCGGCCAAACCAATCCAATTATGCATATTTTTCCTAAAATTCATTTATCTGTGCCACGTGATAGCATCTTCATCACAAAACAAACTGAGCATTAATTTGTCGCAACGTCTAATCAGCCAATACTTGGGAGACAGGAAACATGACCTTTTATTGGGTTTGTGAGTCCAGAAGCCTTACAGAGGCACGTCGACTTACTGTTAGTCTTCTGACCTTTCAGTAGTCTGTCCTTCCCTAGTTGTTTCTCACGGTTTTGACCACGGTTTTGACCCATCCCCCCATTCTCTTCCCCTTTTCCTGGCTCAGCAGTAGGACTGTCGGACTAAGCTACAAAGGGGAGAATGGTTAATTATCATTAACTGGTGCTGATGCTGAAACATCTTGAGTGTTACTGCTAAAACACACTATACTCCAGTCAGTATGCTGTTTAACGCTGATGCTACTGCACAGTTTTTATCATCTACACAGCTAGGTGATAAACACCGCACCACACGTGCATCACCCCCCAGCACACGTGCATCACCCCCCACCACACGTGCCTTTCCGCTATTACCACCTTTGGTAAAGATGAGCAAAAAAAACAGATCCTTTGTTGTTTTTCAGATTGAAAATATGAGAAATGTATGTATTTTGTACATTGAACACCCTCCTTTTGCAAGAATTGAGTCTGCTCTTACAATGTTGAGTGAGGTGGGAGAATATCTCTAAAGAGAGGAGACTGTCCCTCTGTGCAAAAGCACAAAGTCTTCAGTCTTTGGTCCAGTCTCGCAAGACTCTTCTCTTCAGCTCATGCCACATCTGAGAAACCCACTGCAAAACGCTCATTCTGTGATCTAACCACAACCCAGTTTTTAATCCATTGTGGTTGATTCAATGGTTTGCCCACTTGTCATTAGGTTACGTTAAGGGAGGGGTGGGAAATCTGTAGGAGAGTGATTTGAATACCTCTACAGGGATTTGAATACTTCTGCAGTATTGGCCTGTTGCAAAGGTAGTGAGTGCACCCAGTCGCAAATGCTGGTCTTCCTGTTGACGTCTTTGTGCTGACCACTAGACCAAAGAGCCAGTTGGGAGCATGTGCCACAGGAACCCTCTAGTAATAGGATGTGAACCCTGGAAAGGGGCATGGGTGCAACCCTGGAAGATGGGTGGGGGTGCAAAGGACACAGTGAATGTGTGAAGCACATGGGACTGCTTCCTGAAGGAGAGGACGGTGTGACTGTGACCATCACTCTGAAGGTTAAAATGGATCCTTTGGTCAGGTGGTCAGACCACACGTTTGTCACTTGGAAGATCTTGGACGATGTCACTTGGAAGAGTCACCAAGAGGTGTCCAAGTGTTGATCTGATTTCTCTCGGTATGTGTTGGAGTTCATGATGCTGTGAGAATCAATGCTGCAGCTCCATCACTTCCTGGTAGGGATGAGGTGATTTCCTGTTCAAGCAATGTTCCAGAGATGTTTAGTGGTTCGATGAGAGCAGATGGTTCCTTCTTAAAAAGCCTTGTACAGTTTGTTCTTCCAAGCAGTTTGTTTGAAACTTCCTAATTATTGCCTTAATGGAGGTGGGTGTTTTCCCATAAGAAGTTGTCTTTTATCGCCATTGCATGGATTATCAGTGTCAGCCATTTTCTGTCTCGTTTCAGTGTGCATTCAGCTTTGATGGAAGACAGAGGATAATTGGCTTGTTTGCCTTATATTTAACCCTCTGAAAAACAAGAACTTTCCTCTGAAAAACAAGGCTTTAGGAAGTTTAGGATTTGTTTATAAGGAAATTTACCTTACTACAAAGTGAGTTTTATCTTATGTCTTCAAGTGTACGATCAAGCTGATGAACAGACATTCTCTCTGTGTTGCTGAGGGTGGTAGTAATTCTGGAGTTTGTTAATATACATCAGCAAGTTTTTGATTTTCTGGTTTCTTCCTATTTTTAAACTTTCCCTCACTCCTTCTCTGTCTCCATCTCTGTCTCCTTCTCTGCCTTTGTCAGTATTCTGTTTGCAGACATCGAAGGCTTCACCAGTCTGGCATCCCAGTGTACAGCTCAGGAGCTGGTGATGACTCTGAATGAACTCTTTGCCCGATTTGACAAACTAGCCTCGGTATGTGCTACTTTGGCTCAAACATATGAGCTGCACAATTTTTATCTCATGTGCCATTGTTCTAAATAGGTGTTTAATGTTTCAGACATCTCTTAGCTGTTTATTTGTACTTCACACAACTGTTAGTCTTCTTAAAGGCTATATTTTATCAAAGATCGTTTATTTTATAAAAGATTTTTTTATAAAAAAATTTTTAAGTTAATTACTTGATCTTCGCTAATTAAATAAATCTGGAATGAATTCTTGACAGAAGTCCTTCTGTACCGATGACGTGATTTGAGGTATTTGAGATGTATTGACGAGTATTGAGGAGTGTTAAGTGCTTGGTGATAGACCCACTCCCTCACACGCTGATCAAAATGACTGGTCTTTCTCCACCTCCACGTGCAGCTGCCTTCCCTCCAGCCTCAGCTCTCTAATTAACTTCTGCTCCCTTTTCTGTGTGTGTGTACATGTGCGCCTGTGTGTGTGTGTGTGTAGGAGAACCACTGCTTGCGGATTAAGATCCTGGGGGACTGCTACTATTGTGTGTCTGGTTTGCCAGAGCCCAGAGCAGACCATGCCCACTGCTGTGTGGAGATGGGGGTGGACATGATCGAGGCCATCTCGTGAGCATAAACCCACTCAACAGGGGGACTGAGACTCAGGGAGCAACAGTGAGAAAAGGAGACATGGAAACAACGATATGGGACTGAGAGACACAGAAAGAGAACAGAGATGCTGGAGATGTAGTAGAGGAGCTAAATGGGGACAGAGACACTAAACAGGGACACTGAGAAGGGCACAGACACCTGAGGAGGAGACAGAGACACTGAGAAGGGGACAAAACCACTGAGAAGGGCACAGACACCTGAGGAGGGGACAGTCATCTGAAGAGGGGACAGACACTGAGAAGGGGACAGAGAAACTGGGGGACAGACATCTGAGGAGGGGACAGAGAAACTGGGGAACAGACACTGTGCAGGGGACAGAGAAACTGAGGGGGGGCACACTGCAGAGAGGACATTGGGGCAGATTGATATAAAGAGAGGGGACAGAGACATTGAGGCATGTTGATATAAGCAGAGATGCTGGAGAAGGGGCAGAGACTCTAGGAGGGAGACAGACACTACAGGGCAGGAGTTGAAACTGAGAAAGATTAACACAGACAGAGGGCTTTCAGGTTCATAAGACCTAGATTTCATTTTGACCTGCTGTTTGAATATTTTTGCCATGAGAGAAGATGCTGAAGATATCGCATTGCAGCTATGCTCTGTTTTATTGTGCTTAGAAAACCTTGGCTGCAAACATTTAAAAAGCCCATTGGCTTCCCTTAGTGCTTTTAAAGTTTTAGCAAATATACACTTAAGCCAAAAGTAATGTATGCGAAAGGTCTGTAACAGTATAAGTGAAGGTGATGTGGTGCTGGCGAATGGAGCAGCCCACAGACCCTGAAGGTCATTAGCTGTTTCTGGGATGCTTCAGCGGGATGGGGATCCGACTGACTGCATGTGAACCGCATGTGTGTGTGTCCAGGCTTGTGCGAGAGGTCACAGGGGTGAACGTAAACATGCGGGTGGGCATCCACAGCGGCCGCGTGCACTGCGGGGTTCTGGGACTGCGGAAGTGGCAGTTCGACGTGTGGTCCAATGACGTCACGCTGGCCAATCACATGGAGGCGGGTGGCAAAGCAGGGTAAAGCCAGAGCCCGAGCACACATGCACAGTCCACTATACACACATACACATGAGCAAGTGTGTTAAATACACTGAACATATAGAATGGATAGAGGGGCTGCTCTGCATTATTGTAATGCACCATCTCCTTCTAATTCGAGGAAGTGATTGTTAGAGTCTAACTCTATCACTGACCTGGCTCTAATACCATTGTTACACAACACAACCTTATGATTTAAAAGATAATGCATTTTTGGTTCACATCAAGAGCCAATTAGATTATGCTATGCAAATTCACTCTCGCAGAATCACTATGGGGAGGTTAGTAAAACGCATTCTTTCCAAGAGGAAAATCACAAGAACATGATCACACCCTCCGTGCAGCACACGTTCACACTGGCTTCGTCTGAAACAGTCTACTTGTTTACACATCTACTAATCTCCGTATAGACCGTTCTATATACAACACTATATAGGGCACCCATAAGGGAGACAGAAGGGTCCACACTTTCTAGGGGAGGCAACAGACAGGATTTGGACAACGTTGGCTTGCCCTGGAAATATTTCACTATGACCTTTAGTCACTACGTCAAGAATGAGCAGCCTGGTTGTACAACCACGACATGTTAAAAACAGACAGCTAACAACAGACGCAGTTTAGTGACGCTTTACAGCTCAGACTGGTTTATGTTGTGATGTTAATAATACCTAGCTCTATAGCTATGTCCATGTACCCAGTTTATCAATAAAAAGTGTTGAGTGAATTACTGTAATGCTTATGTCTTGACAACAACCTTTGTTTATTCTGGATTGCATTATCTTAAAATGCTGCGATTGGTGGGTTCATGTGAAATAACCGTGTCCAGCCTGTCAATATGTCTGTTATTCTGTCAGTCCTGCTAAATACAGCACTAAAATCTGCTCTAGGTAACCGCTGGGCTTTCTGCTACCTTTGGCCATAAGCAGTGCACATCGGTTGTTCACTAATGTACAGTGCACTATGAGTAACAATATAGTGAAAAATACGGGGAATCTGAATGGCCTACTGAGAATTCTTACAAGGCTGCAAAATGGCTGACAATCTAAATAGAACACAGTAGGGTACAATTTGCAGACACACCGATAGAATCTCAGATTATTCTGTTTTTGTTTATTTAACCATCTGAACTTCAAACAAACATGGAGTCACACACTTCTAATGGCTACATGTGTTCCTGCGTGTGTGTGTGTGTGTGCTGTGCTGTGTGTATGTGTGTGTGGCTCCGCAGGAGGATCCACATCACCAAAGCTACCCTGCAGTACCTGAACGGAGACTACGAGGTAGAGCCAGGCTTTGGCGGCGAGCGCAACGCCTACCTGAAGGAGAACAGCATCGAAACCTTCCTGGTTCTGGGCTGCAGTCAGAAACGGGTCCGCCTCTCTCCGCCACACCCACCTCCTCTACAACCCACCTCCCTTCACACCCACCTCCCCTACCACGCACCTCCCCTCACACCCACCTCCCCTCACACCCACCTCCCCAAACAACCCACCTCCCCCACCACCCACCTCCCCTCACACCCACCTCCCCTTTCACATGCAGGCTGTGTCATTTGTTGTGTATCTTGTAAACTGTGCATGTGTGAGCTAGAGGCCCCCGTTCGGCCATCCGCATAGTCATACGTGTTATATGAACATACATGTGTTGCAGAACTCGTGTAGTTCTCGAGCACTCATACCTTACAGACCCCATGTTCTCTAAACCAGAATTCTCACTGGTAAAAGTGGTCAAAAGGGGACTTCGTGCTTTGCTCATAGAAGAATTGTATTTTTTTGTTCCCCAAAACGGAACCCTGCAGAAGGAGGAGAAGGCCATGATGGCGAAGATGCAGCGGGCACGGGCGAATTCCAATGAGGCCCTGATGCCTCGCTGGGTGCCTGACCGCTCCTTCTCCCGGACCAAGGACTCCAAAGTCTTCCGACAGATGGTTCGAGCCAATGCCACCTGTTCTTCTGTGTTTTCTCCTGGGCCCTGCTCCCTGTCCTCTGTCCTCTCCCACTCTCTCCCCTCTGCTCCTCTGTGTCTCTTCTGGGTCCTGGGTCTCGCATTCTGTCTCTCTCTCTCTCTCTGTCTTGCTCTCTGTCTCTTGTTTTCTTTTTTGGCATAGTTGTCATCTGTCCTTTTCTGAAATAGGTTTTGCCTTTCTTGGCTAATATTTGGCCCTTCTCTTTTCCCAGGGTATTGATGAAACATCCAGCAAGGACACGTGAGTGTGGACTCTTTTCTGGCTTCTGGAAGAACATGCACAGAGGGGGATGAAGATAAACCTAATGTTAATCTGTCCTGTATGCATCTGCCTGTCTCTCTCTCTCTATCTGTCTATCTCTCTCTCTCCCCCCCCACCCACTGCCTGAGCAGCCGCGGTGCCCAGGAGGCCTTGAACCCAGAGGACGAGGTGGATGAGTTTTTGGGCCGGGCCATCGACGCTCGGAGCATCGACCAGCTCCGCAAAGACCACGTGAAGAAGTTCCTCCTCACCTTCCAGACGTCCAGCTTGGAGAAAAAGGTACACCTCAGACCCAGCGGTCCTCCGTGTGTTATTGTTTTGCCATGACTGTTTACCTTCTTACAGCCTAGACAGGGAGGAGCAGGTAGGGGATATAGGCTGTTTTTGCAACCCTGGAGCGCCTGTAGTTCTGCGCTGTGGAGAATGCTGGGGGAGATAGTGTGGTCTTGACACACTACTTTCGTTTTTTGTGCAGTATGCGAAGAAGGTGGACGATCGTTTTGGAGGTTACGTGGCCTGCACGCTGCTTGTCTTTTGTTTCATCTCCTTCATTCAGATTGTCATTTTCCCTCAGTGAGTAGTTGGCAGACACCTTCTCTAGCACGCACCCACACCGCCACACACACACACGGAGCACATATCCTCAAACAAGGGCTAAAGCTCCCGTCTGATCTGTGTTTGATGTTGCAGCACCCCCGTCATGTTGGGGATCTACATCAGCATCTTTATCATCCTTGCCAACATCCTCTTCATCTGTGCCATTTACTCCTGCGTGAAGGTAACACATCACCTCTTCCCCTCTTCACACACTCACCTTCCTTAACTTTCACTCAACCTAACTAGAAATCCTTTAATCCTTTTCTTGGTGATTGCGCCCTCATCCCATGCGGTGTAGTCTTGGATCTCCTTGTTAAAGAATTTTTGTCCAGTGATTTGGTCTGATTTTGCAGCTCACCTTTGGTTAAGTGGCATTACCCAGCGTCCCTTGTCCTCTCTTCCGAAGCTCTTCCCTACAGCCATGCAGACTGTATCCAAGAAGATCGTTCAGTCTCGCACCAACAGCACCCTGGTGGGCGTCTTCACCATCGTGCTCGTCTTCATCTCAGCATTCGTCAATATGGTATGCACCTGCAGGCTCCGCGGGACGTCGCGGGACAGCCCCTCCCCCACACCCCACCCCCCCTCGGCGAGCACTCTTACTTTCAGAAAATGTTCTCTTGCTATAAGAGGCAGGAAAACCTTTGCTCACACTCATGCCAAGATTCATGGTGTGGTGTGGAGTTATATATAGATATCTAATGTTTGGGATTTAAATGTTTGTGTGTGTGTGTGTGTGTTTGCAGTTTGCCTGTGACACCGAGAGACTTGTGGACTGTGTAGCTAAACAGATGAACAGCTCATCAGACAGAGTGACTCCCTGTATAATCTACAACTTCTCTCGCATTGCTGACGATCGTCTAACCATCTGCCCTGAAAACACACCCTCCTGCCCCTTCCCTGAAGTAAGTGTGTGTGTGCTGCATGCATGCATGTGTCCCTGCGTGGACTGATAAACCACACAGTGTGAAACAGTGTTATCTTGATTACCTTACCTGTATTGTAAATGTCATCATTCTTGAATACATTTTCCCATATTTTTTATTTCTTGGCTGCATTCAACGCAAATTTTTTTTATTTTTGTAACTACGTGTCAACGTACATCATGTCACAGTCACCATGACTCTTGAGTCACCATGATTTCCACCATTTTCTTTTTTTCATCCTCTTCCTCTTTCTTCCTCTCTTCCTTTTTATCCCTCTCATTTACTCTCCTTCTCTCCCTCTCTCTCCCCCCCCCTCTCAGTATTTCAGCTACAGTGTGCTGCTGACCCTGCTGGCCTGCTCAGTGTTCCTGCAGATCAGCAGTATAGGCAAGCTGGCTCTCATGCTGCTCATCCAGCTTACCTACCTGCTGCTCGTGGAGTGGCCTGAGGTGGCGCTGTTCGACAATGCCGACCTCTTTGTAACCTCCAATGAAATGTGAGTACCTCTCTTAGCCACCAGAGGGCATTGTGTAGATATAGGAAAGTGACAGCACCTTTCTTCATTATGTATAGAAGAAACCTGTAGTGGACATTGTAAAGGATTGTCCTCTTATTGTAGGAACCTTCTTAAACCCTCAAAGTCTTTTTGACATATTTCATCTGAGCTGAATTTTTGTGTGTATGTGTGTGTGTTTTCTTTGGATTGTTTGCTACATTAAATTGTTTTTTTTTTTGCTTTTAGAATTTTCAATGAAACTAAATGGTAAGTAATTGTTTTGTTTGCACACCTTTAAATCATTACCCATATTTTAAAATCAAGTTGGAATTCTAATGGTTCTGATTTCTGTTCAGGCTTAAGATCAATGAAACTACCAGCCAGTGGTAAGTTGTAACAGGATGTTTTTCATTCTTTTAATGAAATCTTTTCTCCACTGATGAAATTTGAACATTCAGTTTCAATATTTTTACCTCCTACTTTGTTGTGTAGTCCTTTCAAGGTGACCAAAGTGTCCCTAAAGGTCATGACCCCAGTCATCCTCACCGTGTTTGTGCTGGCGCTGTACCTCCACGCGCAGCAGGTGGAGTCCACCGCCCGCCTCGACTTCCTCTGGAAGCTCCAGGTAAGGTTCTCTCTTACACTGCACCACTTTGATCCACAGCCCCTTTGCCCTCTTCATCCATAATCATCTTGGTTCTCCAGGCCACGGAGGAGAAGGAGGAGATGGAGGAGCTCCAGGCCTACAACCGCCGCCTCCTGCACAACATCCTGCCGAAGGACGTGGCGGCCCACTTCCTGGCGCGCGAGCGTCGCAACGACGAGCTCTACTACCAGTCGTGCGAGTGCGTGGCAGTCATGTTCGCCTCCATCAGCAACTTCTCCGAGTTCTACGTGGAGCTGGAAGCCAACAACGAGGGCGTGGAGTGCCTCCGCCTGCTCAACGAGATCATTGCTGACTTTGATGAGGTAGGAGGTGGAGCCCGGATGCAATCCGGTGGGTGGAGCGAGCGTAGGGGTGATCTGTGAGACTGAGGAAGGCATTATAGAGCTCCTCACCATCGTTACCATGTCAGAATTCAGTTTTTGAATCTAATCTGTGCAAAACAAAATGTTTTTCACACGCTCACTGGCAGTTCTTAGAGTTCTTGGAGTTTCAAGTGTTAGGTGCCAAGACCAGTCACTGAGAACAAGCCCCTAACCAAAAAAACCCTGCATGCTAATTCTTCCCAAGGAACTTGTGATGCCCAGTTTTCAGGAACCATCTTTAACCTGTGCTGTATACATTCAAGTGAAGGCTGTTTTTCTATTGTATTAATAGAAAATACACCTTTTATGAGACCTTTTATGAGATCTACACCATGTAAGTGTATGAGTCAGGTAGTTATTAAAAAGCATAGATGAAAATTGGATAGATTCTACTTTCACAGGTGGCAACATAGAAACATTTTTAAGAGCCAAAGCTATTAACAGTTATTGCTGTAACTTTTGTAAACATCTCTCTACATCATATCCTCTGGAAATCGTACTAACAATCAGTCTATGGCCTGTTTTCAGATCATTAGTGAGGAAAGGTACAGACAACTGGAGAAGATTAAGACCATAGGCAGCACCTACATGGCAGCCTCTGGCCTCAACGACTCCACCTACGACAGAGAAGGCCGCACCCACATCACGGCCCTGGCCGACTACGCCATGCGTCTCCGCGAGCAGATGAAGTACATCAATGAGCACTCCTTCAACAACTTCCAGATGAAGATCGGTGAGGGAAAACCTTTAGAGATAGCAACAGAACATTGGACCTCGAACTTGTAGGGCTTGTGGTAGTGTTAAGACACCCTGGATGGGATGCTTCGCTGTGTCTTAGCTTATGAACAAGGCCGTTTAACTTCCCTCTATTTTTCTCTCCAGGACTCAACATTGGGCCAGTGGTTGCTGGGGTTATTGGTGCCAGGAAGCCCCAGTACGACATCTGGGGGAACACTGTCAATGTGGCCAGCCGTATGGACAGCACAGGGGTTCCTGACTGCATTCAGGTGCGCTTGCAAAACTCGCGCACATGCTGCTTTTAATTTAAGCACGTGTAATGTGCAATGGCTTATTACTTATTATATAATACTTAGTATTTGTTAGATATATAAAGTATTGTAAAAAAATTATAAAGTATTGTTCTGCAAATAATATTAATAAGTGTTCGAATGTTATAGATTCATTATTTGAATATGTTCCCCAAGGTGACCACGGACCTGCACCAGGTACTGGTGAATAAAGGCTACCAGCTGGAGTGCCGTGGCATTGTTAAGGTCAAAGGTAAAGGGGAAATGACCACGTACTTCCTGAACGACGGTCCTCCTAACAGTTAGTGGCACGCTGGCGTCCCTCCGACTCCCACAGCTCTCCGGCTGCATCGCCGGGGAAGACCACGCCAGGCAAACCGAAGTCAAACAAGTAGCCATGTCATCACTTGAAGGAAAAAAACAACAATGTGTACAAAAATATAAAAATGAACAGAAGGGAAAAATGAACTCGGACTCCAGGAGAGGAAGTTGTGGTGTGGCCGTCCCGCACTTGGCTGTGCCCTCTGAAGGATGGTTGTCTCCATCTTTAAGCCTCTTTCTCAGGCTACTTGAAAGATGCAAAGTCTGTTTATTTAACAAAGGCCTTTTGTTGCTGAAGAAAAACTCTGTACATAAGGCATTTTCTCCGATTTTATTTTTGTGCAACTTTTTTCGTCCTGTGTTATTTCATTTCAGGAGAATATAAATACAGGTACTTTCGTTTCTGATTTGGTTATTTATTTCAGTCTTGATGTTACGTGCAAAAAGTCCTTTATGCATACACATCTATACTGTACGTAAGCTGTACGACTGTATATTTGTGTGTGTGTACAACGTACAGTATGTGTATAAATACTGAAAAGAAATATTGACCAAAGACCAAAGTATTTAATAGAAAAGGTTCTCAAGACGATAGTTTGAATATTGTCTAATGCTCTTAAGGTCATGCCCCTCTGTTTCGTTCCACTTGTGTTCCAGAGAATCCCAGGATAATTGAAACGAAACAAAAATAGCGTGCAAAAGTAATTTGCCAACTAACACTGCAGGATGGTAGATCTTTCAGTTACTGATATCAGTAATTCTGCTTCTTGTCAAGATGAAGGATTGAGTGGGATCAACCTGAAGGCCTCATATTTTTAAGACTGGCTTCATCTGAAGTACATCTCACTACAGTAGAGGGGAGGAAAGGGTGCCAAGATGGCACGTCTAGTCTCTGTGGAATATGATCAGACCAGGACCTCACCATGTACCCAGAGATACTGCAGGCTTGGTTCTTTCATTGTCAGCAGTCTTTTCTTTTCCAAATAAGTATTTTTTGGTACAAAACATAAAAAGAAAAAAAGTTTTTTTGTTTTGTTTGTTTGGGGGTTTTTGTTGTTGTTGTTTTTTTTTTTTTACTTTTTTGTTTTGCTTTGGTTATTTGGAGGCATTGGGGAAAGCCACGGCATTGGTTACCACGGTACCAGACAGTTTACTGAGTTCCAGTTCATCACAAGACACTTTTTTTTTAAAGAGAGAAGTATATCTATAAATTATGACTGAATACTGTGCTTTGTAATCTCAAAGGGGCATAACTCTTTTCACTGTGAGGTTTCTATGATACGACAAACTGCTTTCTTGCCAAACGTAACTGCTCAAAAGCATGTCTGATTGTGGTATCTTCTCGACAACTTTTCGTTTGTTTCTCTGCTGTTTTAATGTTGAGTATTTTGTATCACCTCTGTATTCATTTTTATTCTTCCTATTATGGTTGTTATTGATATGCGTTTGGTTATGAATCCATTCCACCTTAGGAGAAGGACCAGACATGAACAAACTCTTGGGATGTTTAAGATTTTGGGTACCAAATCAGCCATGTAGGGTCAGCTCCCCTGTATTTGCTGCGGTGCCCTTTCAATCCACGAATGTCCTACGAGTCAGGCGTTCTAGCAGGGATGAAGCCACAGAGGAGAGACACGAGCACGTTGTAGTTCTGTAGTTGTAGTTCAGCTACAGTTCAGTACAGCTGTAGTTCAGCGCAAGGCCACGTGCCTCCACGCTCTCCCAGACTCCGCCCCTCGACTGATGTATGAGAGACGTGTAGAAACCCCACCGCTGCATGTGTGCAGTCAGCAGTAAACATTTGCCTTAACTGAACAAAACTTAAGTGTATATTAATGGTGCCTCTCTGTCTCATGTGGTCCACATTACAAAACACCTGAGGCTCTTGATCAGCCCTCTAGCTTTCTTACTGAATATGCCATATTCATTGTTCAGACCACCTATTTCAAAGTATTAGCTTGCATGATAACAGGCCAAGCCGTGTCTTTCTCCTGCTAAGTATTTGTTACTTGCTTAAAATTGCCATGGTAGTAGCACTGACCATTGCATATGTCAGGTGATCACATTTGTACCAAAAGAAGTTACTTTTTTTTTTATTTAGTCCCTCCAGTTTATGTACTGAAAGAGTCAGGGATGCAGGATCAACACCAGGGTTCATCGGGAGGGAAGTGGTTGATCTATGGTGGGTAGGTAAAGTGTATTTTAAAGAAGTATTTTACTACTACTGACTCTCACACTGGGGCCTCCGTGCCTGGATCAGGTCTGAATTAATCCTGGCCATCTCCTTGTTTGTTTGTTTGTTTTCTTCTTTTTGTGTTTTGTTTATGTTTTTGTTTAGTCAAAGGACTAGAGAAGGGACTAGCTTTTCAACTTGCAATGGAAAAACTGATGATTATAGAAATAACTTTCCCCTCTTACACAATAAAGAATAATGTCTGTTTTGATTGTTTTTTTTTATTGTTGGGAACGACTCATTTATAATGGACAGTATATTTATGTAATTATTTGTAATATTTATGAAATTAGTTTTAATTAAGCATTTTGTGTCACATTGAGCAGTGTAGAGAAATGATCTGGCTGCAAAAAAGTTAAAAAAAATAAGTTCAAAGGCAAAATTAAAGCCGTTCTAGGGCAGAAAAAGATTGCCTGTATTTTTATTCTAATAATTTTAGTTAAGTATATTATTTATTTGGGGGAAACATTTAATCTAAATATCTGCATTGTCCAGCACCAAATAATACACCAGGTAAATGCTTGAATAAATAGAAATCAATAACTGACTTCCATTATCCAGTCCAAAATCTTTTACCAATTTCTGAAGTTCTTGATTAAGCAAACAGTTTTGGGTCATTGTCATTTTATAATAGTGCTTGAATAAGAGTTCAAGACGATTATGTAGGCTACTCTCTAAGCGATCAGCAAGTCAATCAAAGCACCTTTAGGATGAGGCAGAATGGAGATGATGAGCGACCTCTCATCCAAGATTGGCGTCTGACCTCACAAATGCTCTTCTGGATGAATGGGCAAATATTCCCAGACACACTCTAAAATCTTGTAGAAAGACTTTTTAAGAATGGTAGAAGCTGTTATAGCTGCTAGAGGGAGATTCATATGGATTTAAAATGGGATGTCATAATCTCCTGTAGGTGCCCCATTGCATATATACTGTATAATGTGTGTGTGTGTGAAACCAGTAGTTTCTTTTTCAGCATATTCCAGGACCTTTTGTACTGCCACTCTCATTGGCTGCTTCCTACAAGCATACTTACTGGCGTGCTGTTATTTCATAGACCAGATATACGTGTGAGGCTACACCAACTGACAAGGCAGTACAAGTACTGACTAATATAAAACAATATACATTTATCATATTTATATGTATAATATATAATGTGTTCTCAGCAAATGCAACCAGAAACATAAAAGTAACTCATGCAAGTTTTAAGCCAGCTGTTCCAGTACGTGTTCACCAACAGGGGCAAACAGGAAATAACTATTACAACAGTCCCTATCATTATGGGACTTTTCATATCTGAAAACTAATGTGTTCAACTGTTAATATGTATAAAGTCTCAGTATATGAATCTGGTGACTCATTCGCTTAACAGGTGGAATTTCATCTTTCCCAATCCGCGGTGAGGTCAGAGCTGAGTAACTGAAGCCAGTCGCAAACAGGTGCTGTAAATATTTTAGAGCTTGCATTGAGAAGTGCACAATTCCCCTTAGCATCGTGGTGATGAAAACATTCTCATTCTTCCACTGAAACCTCATCTATACATTAAAAGGAGCTGGTTAATACTCCTCAAAGGCAGTGATACAATTTAAGAAATTAATCACACAGATTAATTCAAATTTGACGGTCATGCAAATACATGCAAACATGAGGCGTGGTACATATAAATTGGTTAATCCCAAGATGCCACAAATGCTCTCTTCAATAGTAAGCCAAATAACTGCATATCAATTTGCTATAATTACTATTTTCTCAAACTTTATTTGAGCAGAGAATAAATTTCAAGTCGATGCATTCAGCATGACAAAGCTTAATGGTGACTTTGTGGCTGCCTGCACAAAGTAAGATCTGTACAGTGTTAGCAATAAGCATTTCCAGTGTTTGCTCAATTATCTGCCTATGTGAAATTCATATATTACTGTAAGGAAGATGTTTCAGAATGATGTTCTGTTAAAGCATGGCACTTAAAGAAAATGACCAGTAGATGGACACTATAGTATGAAATAGTGTTACAAACATGTCACTTTATTAACACCTTAAGAGTAGTTACATGCAACCCTGAGTGAAGAGGAAGAGAGGAAGGGGAACAGATCCATTTGCATGGTTTTGTCAGAGAAGCTCAAAATAAGCTGAATTCCCGGTCCGTCATAGACATCTCCTTCACAAACCTGAAGGGAAAAGACATGCTGAGTAGGCTAATAAATGCTACATTACTGAGAGTCGGAATAAAGAAATAGAGACAATGCTGAAGGTTAGCCCCTAAGCTGGAGGTGTCCCTCCAACAGATCCCAGGTTAGCCCCTAAGATGGAGGTGTGCCTCCAACAGATCCCAGGAGTGAAATCATAAATCTCAGCCCAGAAGGCTGCAATACTATGAAAAGTGAAAATACTGCACAACCTTCTCAAACTCCCAGGCCTCTGGATGCCCAAGTGTGAGGGAAAATGACCACCCACCAAACATAAATATTGGAACCATATAGATAAGACCATAATTGCACAGAATTCATGTGGAAGGAAGAACTTTTCATACTTAGTCATTTCACTGTTCTTGCGGGGGAAGCGATGGACTTTAGTCCAAGAGTCGCAGGTGCGGGTTTCACCGACGGAAAGCCACCATCCATACCGCTGATTGTCCGTTAATGGCACGCAATACAGCTGGTTAGGCGCTGGAAGTTAAGAAAGTCCTGTAACCTACACTTATTTTTACAAACCACGTCTTCAGCCTAAAACGTACATACTCAGCCCTCTTTCACTTACCCTTGGGTGTCTGCACCCGTCTGATCATCTCTTTGTATGTCCTCTGACTACCCTGATGTATGTCCGCACTGAAGGGAGTGGGCTGGTTGTAGACGCTGCATGTCTCAGTGCACGTCAGTCTTCTCGGGGAACTCACTGGAGGAAGTACTTTGTCCCAACTTTCTTCTGTTACAGACGACATAACCGAATGTTATTTATCAAAGAAGTGTACCATGAAACAATTCCAGTCATGCACTTTATGTGATCACTCCAAATTGCGACGCACATCTACGAACTGTAGCGCCAGTTGGTTAATATTAAGAAGAGTAGATAGCTAGGTTAGCTGACTAGTTAGCTAGAGCTGGTTAAGGTTCATGCTGACCTGTACAACGGGTTACCTTGTAAGTCCGGCTTCCTTAGTGATGAAGACAGCATCCTGTCTCCGAAAGGGTTCTGATAGCCCAGGTTTGTTATTCCAAAGAAAGCCATGGTCGGAAATAGTTCGGGAAGCGACCTGGCAAGCTATCTGGCTGTCTTTTAAACAAGCAACTGCTAGCTCGAAATCAGAACTGTTGTTTTCATGTGTAACGATGGTTACTTGCACCCCCTCTGCATATTTCCTGCACGTGGAAGGTGGCTCGGTTTTTTTTTTCTTTACAAGGAAGGTTTAGGAATATGCATTGCGTTTTATATTTCGTAGGTGATACCACAGACGGGTGAACACGGCCTATACTGAATTCAATTGCGCGTATATATGAAAGAAAACTAATAATTTATGTGCACCTTTCAAAGTAATTTGAATAAATATCCTAAGCACTTATGGTAATTTATTAAAAAAAATAAAATAAATAAATATATATATATATATATATATATATAAACTTAGCTCACTGATTTTAAACTCATGGAAGCCTTAATCATCAGAAGAGTTGAGTCAGGTGTGCCAGAAGGAAAACACTTAAATATGGATTGCAGCAGTAGCACATGGACTAGTTTGGTCCACTCTCTAAGGAACTAGCAAGCTTTCCCTTTGCTTGTACACAGGATGCGTGTCCAGTTTCACCGACTCAGACTACTCTTTATGTTTCTTTTAGTAGCTTTAAGTATTTTCCTGACTTTATTATTTACACTGCAGAAAAACAGACGGAGCCTGAATCACCTGGGGCAAGACCTGTATGCTCTGCCTCTCAAAGAGCAGGTCACCACAGCTCCTTGGAGTTTAGGCAACAACGTTCCTTTTAAAAACAGAGGCCTCCTTCCACTGTTACCAGACATCTCAGCAACTTGGGCAGATGTGAGTTGCCCATCTGGGTTCTACAGCCCTGAGGAGCTTTGGCCTCACCTTGCAAGGCCACCAGAAGATCCTGAGGGCCCTGGGGCCAATGGCAGAGCGTTTGTTATGGACAAATTGAGCCCAGCCGAACTGAGAGAGAAAGAAAAGGGTATGGCAGGGACTGGCTTCAACCAGTTTGCCAGTGACCGCATCTCTCTGCACCGCAGCCTTGGCAACGACACTCGCCACACAGAGTGAGTACTGTAAGGAAGCTGGTCTGGATCTTAACATCTCTGTTAACAGAGGTCTGTTTGTCATTTTGTCTTTTTTGACATCTCCCATCAAACCTGATAGTTACATGATTTAAGTGAAAGGTATGCAGTTATTCATTGCAAAATATACCTTCCTTTCTTAAATCAGTAGTAGACACAGAGTTTGATGGGTCATGTTTCTCTCGTGGTCCTTTTTTCAAGGTGTGTGGAGAGGAAGTTTAGCTGGTGCCCACGTTTGCCAGACACTAGTGTGATCATAGTGTTTCACAATGAGGCATGGTCCACTCTTCTCCGTACCGTCTACAGTGTCCTTCACACCTCTCCTGCTATCCTGCTCAAGGAGATCATTCTGGTGGATGATGCCAGCACCCACGGTAGGCAGAAGACACCAGACTGTGTCTTGTAAAACTGCTTTAGCACTGCAAACTATGAAACCCCAGGAAAATGATAACTGGAGCAATGGCATGACTTGGCAAATAGGAGGTCTTCTGGCAGTGTGTCTGGATCCCCTCTCCTGCAGATCATCTGAAAGCTCCGCTGGAGATGCATGTAGAGCCTCTGAAGGTGGTGCGCATTGTGCGGCAGAAGCAGAGGAAAGGACTGGTTCCTGCCCGACTGCTGGGAGCCAAAGGGGCTCAGGGACAGGTGCTTACCTTCCTGGACTCTCACTGTGAGTCGGATGTACTTTTGGACATCAGCCTAGCGGCATATTGAAAGACTCCCTGTTGTTCAGAATGTATCAGTGAATAGTGACTGTACTGAAGCGCTTTAAAAGACTAGTTGTTTCTTTTTTTATCCATTCTCAGGTGAGTGTTTCCATGGCTGGCTGGAGCCTCTTTTGGTGCAGTTGGTGAAGGAACCAAGGGCTGTTGTGAGTCCTGAAATTGCTGTAATTGATCCAAACACACTAATGTTTGCCAAGCCAATTCCTGGTGACCGACCTCGAAATCGTGGAAGCTTTGACTGGGCTCTGAATTTTGGATGGGAGTCTGTTCCTGAGCAAGAGAAATTGATATACAAAGATGAGACTTACCCTGTGAAGTAAGGGCATTTAAATGTTCTGTGCATTCATACATGCAGCCGTCACATAGACACACTATAATTTGCAGGAAGAATGAACACAATTGCAACAAGTCACATCAACTTGGTTGTTCTTGTGTTTCAGGACTCCAGCGTTTGCTGGAGGCCTGTTTTCCATTTATAAAGATTTTTTCGAGCATATTGGGACCTATGATGACCAGATGGAGATTTGGGGAGGAGAGAATATTGAAATGTCCTTCAGGGTGAGTCTCGCCATTCAACTTAAGGCTGGGCTGGTATTTGCATTTGTCATAAGCAGTAAGTGCATTTTCTTTGGATTGGGCTTGAAAGGCCCCTTTTCCAAATGTAGCATTTCTACTCTAGAACTCTGAATTCATCATAAATTGCACTTATGGTAACTAAATACAAACAATACTTGCTATAATGGGCAGTCTTTGTAGTCCCATACTGTTTCCACATTGTGTGTATTGGTTGTCTGTCCAGGTGTGGATGTGTGGGGGTCAACTAACAATTGTCCCCTGCTCTGTGGTGGGGCATATTTTCCGTACCTGGAGTCCCTACACTTTTCCAAAGGGCTTAGAAGTTATTGTGCGCAACCAGGTGCGGGCAGCTGAGGTGTGGATGGACGACTATAAGAATATATTCTACCGCAGGAACAAGAAGGCTGCTGATATTGCACAGAATGTAGGTTGATATACATTTTAACTTGCATTTTAATGCTAGTATTGCTATACACTGTCATAGTTTTAAAAAAAGCCCAGCCCAGTATTATATACTAACACTTCTAAAACAAACAATAGTGCGTTTTTGTAAATATTTTGACATGTAGTTTCTAGCCTGAATACTTGATAATACTTGATTTTGATTACTTCCTCTCTTCTTTGCCTGGAGTACTGCAGAAGTCCTACGGTGACATTTTGCACCGTTTGGAACTGCGGAAAAGGCTGGACTGTAAAAATTTCTCCTGGTACCTAAAGAATGTTTACCCAGAAGCCTTTGTGCCAGAGCTGTCCCCAGCCCTGTTTGGTTCGGTAGTATTGCTCCAAGGAATTATTGTAGCACACATCACACTCTGTGTAAACCTCATAACTCATTGAATTTCAGCTTGGTGAATCAATATTGACTTGCAGTGTAATCTGGACTGTGTTCATTCTGAGTTAATGTTACTTTATTTACTAAGGTGAAATTAATTCAACTGTGTGGCACACTGATTTGCATTAGAAATTTCTTATATATTTTTTTCTTATAAACTTTGACATTGTCAGTTTCAGTGTATTTTTGTGTTTGTAGCTGAAGAACCTGGGCTCAAGCACTTGCCTTGATATTGGTGAGAAGAGGCCCATAAGGAAGCCTGTGATTCTATACATGTGCCACTACATGGGTGGTAACCAGGTATGGTCGTGTGACCTCCAATGGCTGTCCAAAATATATTTTGATGATTTGCCATGTTTCTAAAATTACTACACGTGATGGGAGAGTATCAGAATGGTATTTTTTACAGAATTAGTGCTCTACTCCGTGATTGGTTAAGCATTAAATAAACTTTAAATAGCTACTAAATAAAATTTAGTCAGGAGCAGCATTGTCGGACAATAAATGTACCTTGTTGATAAATAAATGTACAAACAAATGTTATACTACAGCCTACCCCCCCCCCCCCAGCATTTTGAATACACATCTCAGCAGGAGCTGCAGCACAACACAGCACTGCAGCTGTGTCTCCATGCCACCATCGAGCCCGAACCTGTACGCATCGAGCTGTGTAGCAGTAAAGGGGTCGGCAAGGCAACAGCCCCACAGCAGGAGTGGACATTAACCCTCCTGTCAGCAGAGGTGCCGAAAACCACCTCAAAGCAGCACTCTTGCAGCACATAGCATAGCCACCAACATTTTGTTGCCTAAGTGGTGTTTATTACAATGTGTAACTTGTTTTTGTTTGTTTTTCCCCCTCCAGTGTTATCTTCTGCTGAGTAAAGTGTTTAAGAAGTGTCTAACAGTAGAAGGTGGTAAAGCCATTATGAAAAACTGCAACTCTGCTGACAAATACCAGCACTGGGTATTCCGCTGATCTGGAATGGCGTTGTTTTGTGGCCTTATGTTCAGTCCAGAGGAAAGAGGAACTGACTAGGCTTAATCTGAAAGTCAGGAATTGGTCAGGTGTAACCCGCATAACCCTATGTCTTTTTTTTCTTTCTTTCAATCTAGTGTTACCATTAATGTAGAAACCTACTGGAACCTATTTTCACAAACGGGTTATAAGACAGACATTTATGTAGGTGCCATGGAATGAACTCGCTATTGTACAATAATTTGCTGTAGCATGGATGTATTATGGTAACACATATTTTGAAAAAAAGATAAGTATTCTGTGAATTTTGTTGCCATCTCTTAATTCAAACGTACCTATTCACTTCTGAATGTAAAGTGGTGTTCTTGAGAGAAATCTTGCTATAGATGATTCTGATCGCCAGTGGGCGCTAGTGTAAATACAGGTTGGACTGAATATGATAAAGATATTAAGATTATGTTTTAGGTTCTAGCTCATTTTACCTTCACTAACCTACTTTGATCAATTTAAGTAGGCTAATAAATGATTTTGGAACAGCCAAGAGAGTTATTTGTTTTACTCAACTCGATTTATCAGTAAGTAAGAACTGGTCTATGATTTGCTTACGAGTCCGTCATATTTATTCTCACCCCCGCCCAGTCTTACGTATATGACGTCATTGAACTGGGCAGGAATGGGAGGTCTGCCGAGTACTGGTGAGTCCTCTAAACCAATAACATCACGGAGACGTCGCATCATACTAATGGGGAAGAAGGAAGCAGTTTTAAAGAAATGCGCCGCTAGCAAGCGGTTATTTGAGGTCTTTCAGCTTGCAACTGTGCTGTAAGAGTCTCGCCTTTTTGGCTCTTATCTTTTTCTTTTGCGTGCATCAGTGACCGCTTACATGTAAGTAGCTAGCTAACGCGGCTAGTGATCCTAGCGAGTTATGTTTTGTTCTAAGTGTGCAGTTGGGAATTTGGGATTTCCACTGTTGGCTAGCTAGCGGCATCACTGTGATGTGCAGGGCGCACATCATCTAACATTACCAACTTCGGTCAGCTTGTCTCGGAGGTGTCCAGTTAAACTACCTAGCTTTAGGTACAAGGTGTGTCTAGCTTAGTAACTATTCGGCAGCGCCTCAAAACACGTATGTAGTTCATTAAGTACGGGGCACCGGGAAGTTTGGATTTAGCCCTTTAATATAATCCGAATTGGAATGAACGTCTCACCAGAGAATAACATTATAGCTCAACACCTAGACTTCATCTAGGCTGGCTTAACGTAAAAGCAGGTGTTGCTATAGAGATTCGTTGCTTTAGTTGGTAAGTTAGAATACAAATATTCGGTTAGTGTCAGTCCCATCAACTGAAGAGCCGTAGAAAACCGACCAAGGGCGTCCTGGCAGGCTTACTTTAGGTGTGTGTCTGTTTAGCTGTGAAAGTGGTGTGTGTGTGTCTAGGTTTAGTCCGTATTTTCTGATGTAAAGTGTATGTTTTTGTATGAAATGTCAGACCAGATGGTCACTAGTGGTATCATTTTACCTTAACAGTTTCCTAAGGCTCTTGAACCAAATAACATGGGTAAGGAACAGTTGAATATTGAAAATAATCAACATCTCCCTGTCACGTAGTTGATTTAAACTATTTTCTGTCTTTAAAATCACTCTTGAGAAGTGTATACTCGCAGACTTGTTTTTTTCAGTAACACACTGCTTTGCTTTGTCATTGTGACTCTGCTTGTCTTTAGCAGTAAGCAAACTTCTATCCGTTTGGTGGTATCCCCACTCTCTCATGATTTGTGCATGTGCAAATTTAAAAAAAAGCTGAACTTTTCCAAAATGCTGATTTGCCTTTGACTTTCATGCAACTTTAAAATATGACAGAAGTCTTAAATCCAGTGTACCTGCCTATAGTCCTGGATGGCTGGATTTCCCTGCTCAGACACTTGATTCAACATCCTTACCAGGTGTAGTAGGACTGTTGGAGCAGGGTAAGCACTACACTGTGCTGAACTCTGGCCCTTCAGGACTGGAATTGAACAGCTGTACTGTGTATCTAGTGCTGCTTTCCCACCAGTGCTCAGAATCAGAACTACCAAAGTTGAATCACGCAAACGTTGTATACATTTCTAATTTTTTTAATGGCAGGGTCAGTGTTCATTAATGTAGATATTTGTAAACTGTCTCCAGACAGTACATCATCATACAGTTATTTCTGTTACTTCCTTGAACCTCTGATTGTTGGAGCTGGTTCTGGATGCTATCAGAAAAGCAGCTTTCGTGCATTGGGTCAAAGCACCACGTCTGAACATTTTCTTACATCCCTTGTAGAGAAGATGAGCACCCTGCCCCTCTCTCGCTCTGAGGTTTTCGGGGAGCTGAGGAGAGAGCTGTACGATGATGAGGAATTTCACCAGTCCGACGTCCATATCTTCATCATTATGGGTGCCTCGGTGAGACAAGGAGAGTGTGTGTGTGTGGAAGTGGCCTCATTTAACTCATGTTTTGGCTGAAACGAGGAAAAGGGTTGTAACTGATGGATCGTAATGTTCCTTACCAGTAATGCACTTTTATGTTTATATTCTAAAAGTTATGCTTCAGTTCTGTGTTCAAGGTCCACTTAGTATCAGATATCAACCATGTATAATTACAAAATTACAAACATATCTTGTTCTTGCAGGAAGTTAATATACTAATGCAGTTATTACTAGAGTTTATTTGAACAACACCTTTTGTAAAATTACAAAATTATTGTAAACTAAGGCAGCATTAAAAGTCTGCATAATTCAAAGAATGTAAATCCTTGCCAATCTTGTAAATTCGGAGTATCTGCAGAATCTTAACAGTGTTTGTAATACAATAGCTCTTTAAAACAGTAGCTCTTGCTTTATTACATTAAAAACTGTTTAATTCATTAAAGTCTTCATATCAGTATGAAATTGACTAAACATTCAGCTGTGACTTGGATCCCCTTTTATGAATGGATTCTGTCTTTCTCTAAGGGGGGACATGGAGATGCAGTTATGAAATCAGGGAACAAAGTGAGCAGACCTGAATGAGGAAATGGGCTTTATGCAGGCAGTATGGTGGAGTGTTGGGGCTTGAGTAATGCAGTAAAACTGTATAATGGTGAACCTTTCATGGCCTTGAATACTGATTGGTCAGGGATGATGACCGCAGACCACTGATTGGGCAAATGTTGTGAAAGTCTGGTCAGGCTGGCTTGGAAGCATGCAGGAAACTAAAACATGCGCAATAAAGCTTGGTAAAGTAAAGCACAGAAATGCCGATAAAGCACAGAAATGAAGTGTCCAAAACTGGTCATACAAGTATGTCAAAACAGCAGTGAGTATCACTGTTGCACTCTCTCCTCGAAGAGCCCAATGGCCTCCTTCCTTCTCCTTTTTTTCTTTCTTTTGGAATTATCGTGTGTGAGGGAGCCAGATTTTGTGCAGTCATTCCTAGTCAGCACTTTTTGTTCAGCAGCCCCAGGGGGAGGGTTGGGTTGGGTTATGGCCGGGTAACAGCTGACTGGTGAATGAAGCTATGGCACTGTGCTGGGACGCATGACGCGCTGTTAATTTAACACCCAGATTAACAAAACTGTTTCTTGTGTACCAAATTTCTGCCACATATGTACATGCCATGTTGGTCCATCTGTGCTGTGGAACGCCCGGACAGACTTGCAACAACAGGCAAAGTTGTTTTTGAAGAGCAGTCATTTCTGCTTTGATAGCACCCTGTGAACACTATGGTATGATGTTTGTAGGGTGTGGTGTGATGTTTGTATGGTGTGGTATGATCCTGTAAATGTTAAAGGGCTTTATATGCCTCCCATTTGGATCCTTGCCTCGAGTTGTCTTTACAAGTGGTTATTGTCCTAGTCCACATGCTTTATTTGTCTGACTGTTTTTTCCAGCATATACAGCTATACACTTCCAGTATATAGTAATAGTATGATATAGTATATAATAGTATAGTAAGCTATGTAAAAGGCCAAGTTACGTTTCATGATGATTTATGATTACCTGTGTCAGGTTACATGTTAGGAGCCCTTCAGTCAGTCGTGATCATTTAAAAAGTTCAAACTTGTTTTTTTAATTTGTACTTTTATTTCTCCATTTGTATATACCATTATAAACTGGTATTCTTGTTAAAGTTGGTGATGTGCAGTATAGTAAACGTAGATCCAAGCGTGACCATACAGACATATTTTTTATTTGGCAATAGTGTGATTTGTAGTTAGTCATGATCTAGTTGCATAATTGTAGGCCAAAATGTATTTGCTAGCTTGCTTCATTAATTCTTATCCTTAGATCTTATATCAGAACTCTTATGGCTGACCTGAGATCTGCCTTTATTGTCCTTCAGAGAAAGCAATGTTTGCTCATTTCATATGGTGCCATATCTCCACAGGCTTCACACTCCAACTGCAGCCGTTGAGTCATTTGAGCTTTAGGCCAGATTATTAGCTAAGGGGATGTGACTTGTGCAAGGTGATTTGCAAACTGTGACAGCACCAGTCCAGCGTTCGTGTTTCATGGCCACTCTCGGTGTACTCTGTAGCATGTGTGTAAAAGTGAAGCAATTATGAAGTTTGAAGGGCGGATCTTGCGTGTCCGAGTGCAGAGATGCTCCATATTTACTACATAGATTACTGACCTCAGTCAGAGTTGTATAGCACTACGTGCCTTGTATATTTTTTGCTTTTGTTTTTACTAGGGAGATCTGGCAAAAAAGAAGATTTACCCCACTCTATGGTAGGAACACTTTTTTTGATGTGTCGTAATTATTGTTTTGCATTATGAATGCTACATTATCACAAAACAGACTGAACTTTCTTCGTATCTCTCTTTTTCTCTCTGTCTGTCTCTCTCTCTCTCTCTCTCTCTCTCTCTCAGGTGGTTGTTCAGAGATGGCCTTCTCCCAGAACAAACGTACTTTGTTGGCTTTGCCCGCTCTGACTTGACTGTGGGTGCCATTCGCACAGCCTGCCTACCCTACTTGAAGGTAATTCCTCCCTCAGTGTCTGTGTGCACACATCTGCAATGCCCCTGATTATAGAAACGCCCTAGAAATGCCCCTGATTCCCTGCCTCAGGTGGCGGCTACTGAGGCAGACCGTCTCGAGGCCTTCTTTAGCCGTAACTCCTACATGAGTGGCAAATATGGAGATGAGGTCGCGTTCTCCAACCTGCACTCTCACCTGCTCTCCCTGCCCGGCGGAGCTGAGGCAAACCGCCTATTCTACCTCGCCCTTCCACCCAGCGTCTACCTTGACGTCACCAAGAACATCCGCCACCACTGCATGAGCACCAAGTGAGGGCCAGTAAGCTTTCAGCTGAGTAGCGTACATAAGCACACAAGACCTCTGTGTGCGATTGGTATTGCCTGGCGGCAGACTCTGAGAATGAGAAAGTTCTGCTGTATGATTTAAAGGGGATGGAACAGAGTGATCGTGGAGAAGCCATTTGGGCGTGACCTACAGAGCTCAGAGGAGCTGTCCAATCACCTTTCATCTCTCTTCACTGAGGACCAGATCTACCGTATAGACCATTACCTCGGAAAAGAGATGGTGCAGAACCTTATGGTGCTCAGGTAGGCTCCATTTCCTTGGTCGTGCTGTCTGTCCTTCATCCTTCCTTCCTTATTTGTTGAATGATTTTCTCTTTCCTATTTTTCTTTTTTCCCCCCGTGTCTCTGTTTTTGTCAAGCACCTCCTAAAAACAACATTCAGGTACTCTCCTACTGCCCCCTCCTGCTGCCTTTGTCCCTCTGACATCTCTCTCGTTTTCTCCTTGACCACTTCTGCCACTGTAATTGGTTGTCAAATGCAACTGTTCTTAGCATGACGTCCGCGTTAACCTGATTTTGAAGGCTCTTGCCCTGTGGTTGTGATGGTTCTGCTTTTGCTCATACCTAATGAATACTCCTCTTTTCCAGGTTTGGAAACAGGATATTTGGGCCCATATGGAACAGGGATAGTGTGGCCTGCGTAGTTCTGACCTTCAAAGAACCTTTTGGAACCCAGGGAAGGGGTGGATACTTCGATGACTTCGGCATCATCCGGTAAGCAGGTAGAATGTCTGACTGAGATGGTACTGTGCTCTACTTTATGGCTAAAAAACAATGATTGCAATGTGTGGGAAATAAGGAGCCATATTTCAAGTGACTTTCCATGTTGTTGTGATGCCTGCAAACAAAGATAATGAGGGAATCTTTTTCCCCCAAGCTGCATTTGCATTTGTCATTAAGCTTGGAGTAGCAATAAACCTGCAGTACCAAGGTGGTTATGGCTTTGCTGTCCCTAGCGAGGGAGCTGTGGGTATTAATACCACACCTGCATGCTTTACTAACTGCTGTGATTTCCCTCCTCCACCCTTACTGGGTCCAGTGATGTCATGCAGAATCACCTGCTGCAGATGCTGTGTCTGGTTGCTATGGAGAAACCTGCCTCCACCAGCTCTGATGATGTGAGGGATGAGAAGGTAAAGAAGCTTGACGAGATATCAGGTTTAGCCCTCACACTGTTGCACTGTCAGCAGAGGACTTACTGCGACCTTACTAATTAACCCCTTATAGAAGCAATATATTTTTTCTGTCTTCAACACTGATGTGTTATCACAGTGATTTATGTTGAAAAGTAGAGTATAATGTCACACAGAAACAGACTTGTTAATTAACACAAGTTAATACACACTTCTGTTATGTTGTTAGATGTTTCCATTTGTCCCTCCTGTCTCAGAGTTTCGAGAGACATTCATCAGTGAAAAGCATGTTGATGCTGGTGATGCACCTCCGTTTTCTCCTGTTATAACCCTTTTGTTGCCCCCTGCAGGTAAAGGTGCTGAAGTGCATTGCTCCTGTTTCTCTCTCAGACGTGGTTTTGGGCCAGTATGTAGGGAATCCAGAGGGAGAGGGAGAAGCTAAGCTGGGATATTTAGATGACCCTACTGTTCCTAAAGGTTCCACGCAGGCTACATTTGCCACAGCTGTTCTCTATGTGAGAAATGAACGTTGGGATGGTAAGTTATCTGGGTTCTAGTATTAATTGCCCAAGAGCCTTTGTTTCACAAAGCAAGACCACCTTCTTGACTTTTTATTGTCCCAGTGTTTGGGGGGGGGAAGATGAAAATGCTACCATATGTAGCTACCAATCATCTGCTGGGAAACTCCAGTCATGCACTGGTGCCTTTTTTTCAGTTTTCCTATCCTCATCCTCCCCCAGGTGTTCCCTTCATCCTAAGGTGTGGGAAGGCACTGAACGAGCGCAAGGCGGAAGTGCGGCTACAATTCACAGACGTGCCGGGGGACATCTTCAACGCGCAGTGCCGGCGAAATGAGCTGGTGGTGCGCGTGCAGCCCGACGAGGCCGTCTACGCCAAGATGATGAGCAAGAAGCCCGGCGTCTTCTTCAGTCCCGAGGAGACGGAGCTGGACCTGACCTACCGCAGCAGATACAGGGTGACTGCCACAGCTCAGCGGTTGAAGTCTATACATGCCAGAGAAGTGCCATGCTGGGTTTAGGGCGTAAGCATTCCAAGAACATTGGTTGTGTGTTTGTTTTTTTTGAGGTTAGATTTATTAGATGAGTTTAGTTCATCTGCACGTGGCTAAATTAATAAAAGTACAACAAGGCCTCTTGTGCTGAGCCCCACGTTCAACCTGTTCTCAGGATGTCAAGCTCCCTGACGCATACGAGCGTCTGATTCTGGACGTCTTCTGTGGCAGTCAGATGCATTTCGTGCGCAGGTGAGACCAATTACCAACCGGCTTTCTGAGTTGCTGCCATATTGCTGTGTTGATTGGGTCGACACATACCGTAGAAGTGCAAGCAAAGTTTTTGGGGGGGAAGGTGCTGAATCACACTGTGATTTGACTGACTGCTGGGTCGTTTTCTCTCATCCTAAAGTGATGAACTACAGGAAGCGTGGAGGATCTTTACACCGCTCCTCCATCAGATAGAGGAGGAAAAAACGCCTCCCATTAACTATAAATATGGAAGGTAAAATAAATGCTTGTCACATCCTTTGTCTTTTTGTTGATGTACAATAATAAATTATAATAAAGGAGTATGTGTTTAGATTGGCAAATTAAGAGATCGGAAGGGGGTTTGACAGTCAGAAGGGGAATTTCAGTGTTTAAAGTTTTCAACAATACTCATTTTACAAAATAAGGGGGGGGGGGGGGGTCACCAACAGAAAAAGCAAAAACAAATTTCAGCATTGATTTAGTGCCTATGTCTAAGTCTAGGGTTAATATGCATGTCTAGAAAACTGTGCCTTAAGACATTCATGTTCATTTCAACATTAGTAAGTTAAAACAGAAATCTGCCACAAGGGTTCTGGCCTAATTTTCAAGTGCATTGCTGTCCCAGTAACTCTTAGTCCTCCCTTTCTCTTGTAGCCGTGGACCATCAGAAGCAGATGAGATGGTGCAGAAGGTGGGCTTCCGCTACGAGGGCACGTACAAATGGGTCAACCCCCACAAACTGTGAGAGGAATGAGAGCTCAGGGTGAGAGGTGGATGAGGGCGGCATAACTGAGTGACTGTACGACTGAAGTGTGTGCGCACTTGAGTTAGTATGTTGGTGTGTTTTAAGAGTACATGATTTTTGACCACAGACCAAATGCTGGTATGGACAGCCACCATGTGAAGTTTACACTCATTGTTTTTCTATGGGGCTAGCTGAAGTAGAATTCATTTCTAAATTTTGAAGTCATTATTAGGTTCCAAAATGAACAACAGCTACTGCTATCATATTGTTTTGCTTTTTTAATGTTAAAAACTATCAAGGATATCCCTACAGAGTTCCTGGTTATTTTGCATATTGTTTTTGTTTACACTTTATTCCAAAATCTATATGGACCCTAAAGCAGTCACAAAGGTCTTAAAGATTTTCTGTCTCTCTAACACTACTTTTTCTTGTTGTTTTTTAAATTCTACGATCTACATGTTTGTAATACTCATGCAGTACCTTTCATACAAATAGGTCATGCAGTTCAAACGTGCCTGCCAGTTCAATAGAATAATTTTTAATAGAAACGCTTTGCAGGTGTAGTTTTTGGGTGGCAAACCACTTTCAAGCAAACAGTAACATTTATGAATGAAAAGTTCAGTAGCACTGTTCTGTCTAGCGCTCACGTCTGTTTTGTCAAGCACGATAAAGTAGACCTATACACCTTATTCACCATTTCACAGAAGCTCAGATTTAGGGTCTTAATAAGAGTGAATAGTTCTGTAATACCATAGGGTTAAAACATTTATCACAAGTTGGGGTTAACAGTTCAGGTGCTTTGTGTTGCACTTAAATTTAGCTTTTTTTTTCTCTGCAATAGCTCTTAATAGATAAATCTAAGTCTTTTAATGAATATTTCTCAATAAATGTGTCAAACAAAACTAAGAGGTCTACGGTGTCTGTCTTCTGTTAAGGATGCGGCGTGTAGCACAAAAACGGTCTGCACATAGACAAGACTAAGACCAGTTAAAGAGTGCCCTCTTAATTTTAAATGTCTACAGAGTAGGAAATTTAATTTTCACTCCTGTATTAAGAGTCCAGTTAGCATGGGTCTGTCATCATTCTGGGGATAGACTATCATGCTTACCTTTTTATGGATGAGGTTATTTATACAAGTTACACAGTTGTACAGTTAGTCTGGGTCTGTCATCGTTCTGGGGATAGACTAACATGCTTACCTTTTTATGGATGAGGTTATTTATACAAGTTATACAGTTAGCCTGGGTCTGTCATCGTTCTGGGGATAGACTAACATGCTTACCTTTTTACGGATGAGGTTATTTATACAAGTTACACAGTTATACAGTTAGCCTGGGTCTGTCATCGTTCTGGGGATAGACTAACATGCTTACCTTTTTACGGATGAGGTTATTTATACAAGTTATACAGTTAGCCTGGGTCTGTCATCGTTCTGGGGATAGACTAACATGCTTACCTTCTTATGGATGAGGTTATTTATACAAGGCATCCAGATGACGGTCATCATTTAAAATGCTCTATGTTGAGCAAACAACCCCATATGGGAAAAAAGATTATAAATCTAAATAAATGTATTTGCAAATTAATATATTGCTACACAGTTAAAATGTAGTTTATTTGAAATACTTTCATTACAGAAAATGCTAAAATATAATTCTAGACACAAAAATCACTATAGAGGACTGCTGAGTGCAAGTTAATCTGTGACCGTCGCAATCACCAAACTTTGCTTTGAGGAAAATTCCATTTGAGCAGCGTCTCTTCAAGATGTCTGTTTTGGTTAGGTGAAGTATGTTGGCGGTCATGAGCAGGGAATGTACAGTGTAATTTAAACTAGTTTCATACACAATTTTATTTATAAGTACACAGATTGTCCTGACTGTGGATTATGTTGCATAAGTTTAGTTGTAATGAATCCACATGCCTATGGTCACATTAAAGCTGTACTGTGTATGTTTGGGGAACCTCTCTGCTGGACATCTGAACATGCATGAAACGTGATTTCTCCAAGTGGATTTATCTGGTGGTTGCAACTACATTTACATTCAAGGAGAAATCAAAGAGAATTTATTTATGGAAATGTCCTTGGATGAGGATGGGCATGAATTATCTTATGTAATATTCTAATCTGTATGATTCTGGATTAGGAACCTTTCCAAATGCAAACATGTATCAACATAAGCACTTATTAGATTAAATTTATCTATAATAGTGGATAATTAGTCGGTGCATCTGTTAAATTGCTATTCTCAGTATCAGCAGTTTAACCAGGAGAAGGTAATGTTCTCTAGAAGGCTATGCTAAACCAAAATGTATTTGCTTTGAAACTAGTCCTATTAGCTTTGCAAAGTTATCTGAGAATATTGGTCTGTTATGGAAGATTGCATAACATTCCAAAGGAAATATTAAATTGTTGTGACCTCTACAAAGCCAAGCAAATGGTTAATTCTGGCCTTAGTTTGACCTCCGTCACAAACTAGCTTGCTGGCTCTCTCCCCTTCTGTGTTTCAGTGCTTTGATCATAGGTGAAGCCATAGAAGATGACTGGGTTTGCTGTTCCAGTGTCATTCACGATATTGCTTTCAAACGATTAATTAACATTCAGTGTTGTACAGATCAGCATTGTGAGCCATGCCCCCACTAAAATGACTCAGGTAACCATACAGAAGTGTTGTTTATCCTATGTGTGTGTTCGTTTAGCTTAATGTGCTGGTGATGAACATGAAGCTGCGTTGCCACAAAGAGAAAGGTTGTGCAGGTGAGCAGTTTGGTGTAGAGTTAGAGAAGGAAGGGAACATGTGCTGTTTGTTTGAATTTATCCTATTGCGATTAACATAGAAACAATGTCAATAAGGGACTTGGAAAGTTTGGTGCATATTTTGTGCTGAGAAGGAATAAGTGAATGTTGAGGGCTTGAAACCAGATGGTGGTGAGTGCCATTTGATCAGTTTTACAGGAGCACACAAATTCCAGCCAAAGCGTTAATGTTTTTGTCCGCTATCCATTTCTTCACCACTCTTGCTGTGCATGTTGGGTCATTGTCGTGTTGAATTGTCCACTGGTGCCCAAGGCAGGTTTCTCTGCAGACTGCCTGATGTTGTTGAGAATTTTGATGCTTTGCTCTTTTTTCATGGTGCCATTTACTGTGATTAGGTTCCCTGGTCCGCTGGCTAAAAACACCCCCAAACCATTATGTTCCCACCACCATATTTGACAGTGGGGAAAGATGCTTCTCCTTTTTTACACCAAATGAAGGATACATTATTGTGGCCAAACAGTTCAATTTTTGTTTGTGTGCCTTTTCTGGTGAATTGGCGTCCTCCTTGCTCTGCGTCTGTGGAACCCAGAAGTTTGCGGTGTATGTTGGAATGTCTGCCTTGAGACGTTGGCAGCAGCAGAGCCCAGATTCACCAGGATGGCCTTGGTGGTGATCCTTGGATTCTTTTTCACCTCTCTCACTATCCTCCAGGCCAGCACAGGTGTCATTTTTGGCTTCCAACCACATCCTCTGAGATTTTCCACAGTGCTGAACATCTTGTATTTTTAAATAATACTTTGCACTGTAGCCACTGGAACTTGAGAACATTTAGATATGGTCTTATAGTCCTTTCCTGACTTGTGAGCCACAACGCACAGCCGCAGGTCCTTAGTTCCCAATGAATCAGGTTAATTAGGATGTTCCCAATGAATCAGGGTAATTAGGATGCTTTAGAACAGCTTGGACTATTTGAAATGGTATTGAACTTTGGATTTTCCCATAGACTGTGACAGTTTGCAAAGGGTATGAATAATTTTGGACATGCCATTTTTTGTTCAAATGTATTTATTTACACAATGATGTGTCTTGTGCTTCATCTTATCTTCTGGGAAATGTCATTTCCGGTCAAGAAAATTGCTGGTTGAATAGAAAGAACTTTAAAAATTTGCCAGGGGTATGAATAATATATATATATATATATATATATATATATATATATATATATATATATATATATATATATATATATATATATATATATATATATATATATATATATATATACGCTCTATATATAAAGTGTATATATAAATAAATCTTTTTACTCATCTGGTTTCAAGCACTTGATGTGCACATTTTCATGTGTGTATGCAAAGACGAGGAGAGTTTCCTGACACTTTTATCAAGGTTTTGTACGAACTATCAGAGCATTACGACTTTGAGAGCAGAGATAAGAATATCTATGACCTAATATTTGTTGCAAAGAATATTCTGCAAAGATGCCTCACAGAAGTTGCAGCTCACAAATGAGCTGATGTGAGCACTGACCATTGAGACAGTCAGGCCATGGGAAGAGGTTGCTTCACAAGTCAACATGCAGGTGATGGAGGCAACAAGGGTGATGAACGAAGCCACTCAAGGGCAGCAAATGTCATGGTAAGTCAAAATGGGGGAAAATAAGACACTGGAAAGTTTCAGAAAGCACAGTGCAAAAATGATGAAAATTGGCAAGCTACAAAATTCATGTGCAATACTTGCGACAAGGTTGGGCAGTGGAGTAGGGTGTGCAGGGAGAGGGCAGCAGTGAGGGAGCAAACAGCACCCACAACCATACATCTTGGGGTTGTAAGTAAAGCAGACGTAGGAACTGGGAAGTTGTTGGTGGGCTCCAATCCGGTTGCATTCAAAACAGGCAAAGGGGCGGATATGAATGCTATCCGCAAGGAGTTTTACCATCTTACCAGTTTTCAAGGTCAAAGCAACTTTGGCTCCAGGGTTACTCAACCACCCAGCCATAAATTAGGATTTACCTAAACACCATAATCTTATCAGCACCTTCAAAGGCAGGGTTCAGCATCCCTAACAGGAAAAAGAGGGGGTTGTAAATTCCATTGGTGCACTGGGAGTTCTTACAACCCTAAGGCAGAATAACTACATCCTTAAAACTCTTCATTTCAAAAGTGCCACAGGTTTTAAATCACCACCAAGTAAACAAACTTTCCAGGAGTGCTTGGAGTACTCTTTGCTTGTCCTCATAGGACAATATTTAGTCAAGTTATTACATTATGAAATAAAATTATATTTTTGCTATAGCTCCACAGTGCCATCCAGCATCATGGAATGAGAAGTACTAGCCTTTTAAGCTTCATATGCAGCATATAATAACCTCACCAATAACCAACAGTGTGAATATGTAAAATATGATATGGTATCTGTTCTTCAAATGGGATAACAAGTTCAAGTAATATTTATTCAGCTAATGTGACCCTTGCTGTTTGTTCTCCAACTGTACATATTTTTTATTACTATTTCTTTCATTTGCATTCATGTGTTATTCTTCTTTTGGTTTCTTACTCGTACCACTTAAACAGTTAACAAGTTTAAAAGATTAGATGGTGGATCAAATCAAAATCAGTAAATCTAACCTGTCAAGTCAAGACAAAAGAGAGAACTGCCACGAGACATCCCCACTCCAGGAACACGTCATGAAGACTCTTAGTTGAAATAACATAAGTTAGCAAGGCAAAGTATGGCAAAGAGCCTCTTGCAAGAAGAAATGAACTTGAATTCCATTTTTGTTTGCAAACTTTGCAAAATGTAGAAAGATGGCCAGTATCAACGTTAAAACACCATCTAAAGAACTGCAACCGAGCTTGAAATAGGTGATTGACAGTTCACAACCTGCCTTGGACCAAGATAAAGACGTTCGTGTCTCCCATGAACACTGACCCTAGCAGGTTTGTGAATGATGTGATGTTTGGATGCTTATTGCCTTCTTTGGCCCTGTGACCCTAGCACCACCGTAGAACATCATACGTATGCAATGACCAAACCTGATGCCCCATGATAAGTCAGAGGTGGTAACTTCCTACTTGTATGTCAACTTTGATGCTGGCCCCCTTTGTCAGTTTCTAATATATATTCACATACTATCAATTAAACTGCAGTTTCTAGTTACTCTTTTAACTAGTTAAAAATAGTAATTAAGCTAGAAAATAGTAACTTAAACTAGATAATTTATCTAGTTAATTGTTCTAAAACATCATACTTTAATTACATAAAGGTGCATCTCAATAACTTAGAATATCAAAAAGTTAATTTAAGTAATTCAATACAAAAAGTGAAATGCATATATTACTGTATATACAGTAGATACATGACAGAGTGATCTATTTCAAGTGTTTATTTATGTTAATGTTGATTATGGCTTACAGCCAATGAAAACCCAAAATTCATTATTTCAGAAAATTAGAATATTATATAAGACCAACTGAAAAAATTATTTTTAATTCAGAAATGTTGGCATGTACAGTAAACGTACTCAATACTTGGTCGAAGTGCTCTAAAACTTCCTGCTAGAGGGCTGTGCTGACTTTGGACTTGATATAACACAGTGGACCTACACCAGCAGATGACATGGCTCCCCAAACCATCACTGATTGTGGAAACTTCACACTAGATCTCAAGCAGCTTGGATTGTGTGCCTCTCCACTCTTCCTCCAGACTCTGTGACCTTGATTTGCAAATGCAATGCAAATTTTCATATGAAAACACCTTGGACCACTGTCAGTGTTCAGAATAGTCCAGTTCTTTTTCTCCTTGACCCAGGTAAGACTCTTCGGGTGTTGTCTCTTGGTCATGAGTGGCTTAATACAAGGAATGCGACAGATGTAGCCCATGTCCTGGAAATGTCTGTTTGTGGTGGCTCTTGAAGCACTGACGCCAGCAGCTGTCCATTCCTTGTGAATCTCCCCCAAATTTTTAAATGGCTTTTTTGTGACAATCCTTTCAAGGCAGCAGTTATCCTGATTGCTTGTGCATCTTTTTCTACCACACTTTGTCCTTCCACTCAACTTTCCATTAATATGCTTGGATATAGCACTCTGTGAACAGACAGCTTCTTTAGCAATGACCTTTTGTGGCATACCCTCCTTGTATAGTGTCAATAACTGCTTTCTGGACATCTGTCAAGTCATCAGTCTTCCCCATGATTGCACAGTGTACTGAACCAGACTAAGGGACCATTTTAAATGCTTAGGAAGCCTTTGCAGGTGTTTTGTGTTAATTATTCAAATTTTCTGAGATAATGACTTTTGGGTTTACATTGGCTGCAAGCTATCAACATTAACAGGAATAAACTCTTCAAATAGATCCCTGTTTGTCATGAACCTATATATTTGTGTTTCACATTTTGTATTGAATTACTGAAATTAGGTTTTTGATTATATTCTAATTTATTGAGATGCACCTGTATGTCTAACAGCCAGTTAGTTTTCCCTCTTGTGTTAGGATTGGGTTTCTTGAACCAATCAAGAGTCCAGCTGAATCCTGGTCTGCACAACTACAGTCTCAGATTCAGAGGGCGATAAGTTTCCTTTTCTCAAGACTTGGCAGGTCAGTCAACGTAAGAGCCATGGCTTTGGAGTAACAACAGCTTTAGACTGTGGTGACCTACTAAGTAGTCATCCTCAAGTGCAGAAATGCCAGTACAGATCAGAGCATACCGGGTTTCAAACATGCACATCATAAAGTCTACAGCAAAGCAGTGTCATTCAACCCTTAGAGCCATAATGGTTGTGATTGTGGCCTGATGGAAGTGTAACAGATTGGAAAGGGAAATAACTGAATTTTGTTTCCTATCTATTTCACTTAAAATCCCTAAATGTTTTTTGACGATTGTTTGGTTAGTTTTCTTTAATGTATTTTATATTATTTTGTTGGAAATTAGCAGGGAAGAATATGCTTTGGCGGTTGAACAAAATTTGGGCTGGTTTGTAATCACTTTTACTCAAGTTAGACTCTCACAAAGTGGGTAAAAGTCAAACGACGTTGTGACCCCGATCCAAATAAGCCTTGGATAGCACTTGCTTAACAAGAATCCGCTTGTTAAGGCTTACTGTAATGTTAAACGCATGCAGTCTGCTAGTCTGTATGACGTAGTTATATTATGTCGTCACTGGCGTGGTTACTAAGTATATAAGGCGTCATTCCTGTCACCCACAAGAGATCCCGCTTCTGAAAGGTGATATTGGCATTTCGGCAATCCGTCTTACTTGGAGAGGAAAGCGACAGTATCTCCTAAACTAGAGGTATGCTACTTTTTTATTCCCTATTGTAACTTCATTTATAGAGGAAAAAACCGGATTTGGAGTTCCATGAATGGCACAGTGAAGCGGTTTACCATAAGCGTTTTTATTAACCACAGTTCTTCTAAATAAGCTATCTTATTTAAGTTAGCTATATTGTAATGTGCATATTGTAATATGTATATTTGACCGCAGTAATACATTAGGGCTTCGTAATATTTTCTTCACAGTTAAAGAGACTACGTTACGTCCAGTTTAAATAAACCTTAATAATAGTGCTTAACAGTAATGATTATGTAAAAGGATCGAGAATGATGGTGGTTCTAAAAATATCTAGCTTAGTTGGCTAACATAGGTTATGCACTTTTCTCAAAAGAGCAGGATGTTGCAAAGATAGTTAGCCAGTTAACATAGCAATCTTGATGAACAGTACTGGTGATTGTAGATATTGCTGGGCATGACTGGGTCTTTTTAAATATCACAGAGCTAAATATATACATATGTTTATGTATGATAAATATACTTTTAATTGATAAGGTCTTATGTCTAAAAATCTAGATTTTCGGGTAAAATACCAATTGTTGCATTTGAACTTTATATAAAATTAGCTAATCCAGTCCTGTTCAAAAGCTTGCTATAAAGACTGGAAGCATATACTTTATCTGCCTTTACTGGGTAGTTTTGAATATCCACCTAGTGATTTTTTGTGTGTGTTACATAATACCTTATAAGGTATTTTAGCTAACTCGAGTTAACAGCAAAGGCGGTGTGTTAAACGGTTACAATAACGAGAGTACTGCAAGTAGTATAACTAATGCTACATGTGCTATCGGAGAAAGACGTTGGCTTAAATTACTCGAATTAATTTTTCAATCATCGCAAAAAAAAGACGGTCTCCGTCTGGTTTGTACATTATTTGCCAGTTAATACTATGACAGAGTCCACAAACGGGCCGCCTGGTGTTGAAATTCGGCCACAGTTGGATTTTTTTAAAATGCAAACTCACCGTCTCTTACTACCTAACGGGAATTACTAATCGGAGTGTAATTACTAAACATCGACAATAAATATAAATAGGTAAGTACTTAATGTTAGATTTAATCAGCCAGTAATGCTTTCGACACAATAACTTGTCTAACGTATGTTCCTCAGTCATGGCATAAAATAGGTTACCAAAATGAAACGTCAGGTCAAGGACAAACTTACCTGCTGAACTGTAAATTGCCGCTTTTACTGCCAGCCGAAGTGTGATGTAGTGCTAACGAAAATAATTTAACCAGTTGCTCAGAAGACCCTACAGGATTCTAAGCAGTCAGCTTCTAAACAGATGATCAAGTGCTTCAGCGACATCCTTGATATTGTCATCAACATGAGTGATGAGTATGCTCATTATCTGACGTTCAGTTATATATTATGCATTGTTATGGAAAATGTAAATATGATCTGTATGAAAAAGAAATTAAATATGATTTATCTGAAAAATAAATCTGGAGGTTAAGAAGATTTAAGTGTTTGAAATAATAAAGATGAGAACAGACTGACGTGCATTATATACCCCAGAATAGTTTAGTACATTTACCATTTTAAAATGTAAGAGATTTAAGATCTTACCTATTTTGTTTCATATGAGAACAAATTTAATGATCCTGCCTTGTCTCACAATTATGTCTCCATCAAGATCATCAGTGGACATATCGGACTCCATATGCCAGATCATTGTAAATGAAGCAAAAATGGCATTGCAAGAAGCAGTCTTCAAATCTGTTGCTTCCAAAACGCCATTATCCCAGAACTGGAAGACAATAAGTACTTTTGTGACTAAAATGGTGGCAAACATCCTGTCAAACACATTTAAAGCTTTTCACGTCTTGGAGACTGCAGTGAGTAGAAAAAATATTCCAATAATGACAGAGGCACAAGAGGATTTCAACCCAGATGCAGCCACCGTCACGTGTAAGATCGTTGTGGTGCTTGATAGCTTGGGTGACAGTAGTGCAAAACCTGATCTTAAACAAATTGCAGATCCACTAATGACTGCTGCTGAATGCAAGAAAGATATGGCTTCAACTAACTCCAAACAGAATTTCTCCAGTTGGACACTCTTTCTTGGAGAAAAGATCCAAGAGGCACAAGGGCCACAGTTCCAGACTAAGGCCTTTAGAGCTGTGAGCGAGGTGCTTGAAGCAACTGAAGACTCTGGTTTGTCCTCTGACATTCACTGCTGTTTATGTACTATTTATGGGTTCTTGAATGTAGCAAAGCATCCTGGAATGAAAGGTTCAGAGCTACTGTGTAAAAATTGTTACTGAGCAAACCTATGAACAAAAACCACTTTCTACTGAAAAGAGCATAATATATATGTTCATCCAGAAGAGCAAGCAGAATTTAATACTGGAAATAAGTTGGTAATGCTGACACCTTCCCAGGCAGATGGTATTGATGCATCTTTTAGCGTACAGGGTGAATTTTATTCTCACCCTGATGAGGTAAGCTGCAAAATCCTGGATTTAAATGAGATGCAGGTTGCTAAATCTAGTTCATCTAAAATATGTGAAGCCAGCCAGTCTGCAAGTTTACAGTCATTTGAGCTGAGTCACAACATCAGCAGCTCTACCACTTTTCCAGTCCTCAAGGAGTCTGAAGTCACCATTGCACCAACTAAGTCTGGGAGACTTCTTCAAAGTCATGAAGGCAGTGAGTGACTTCCTTTCCAATACCTTATCACTGCAGGTTTCACATGGTACACCTACCCAAACAGATTTGGTTCTAACCGGAGGACCATGCTCTCCTTCAGTACCCTCTTCATCAGATTTGCAAAGTATTGCTCTCAATATTGCAGGCACAGTTATTTATGCTTTGGACAGTCTTGTTGAGTCAAGTGCAATTGATGGTCAAAGTGATTCTGCTACAATTATTAGTGCTCTTGATTAATTTTCATTTGTCTCATCAGTATGTAGCCTAAGCAGATCTGATGTTGCAAACGGGTGTGTTTCAACCCCGCATAACTTGTTCAAAAGGGTACATGGTTACTTACTGGCCCTTTTTGTGAGTTGTTCTCAAGAGCAGTACCCTCTCAAATACGAGAGCCAACCAACCGCTCCTTGCTCTACTTTGCAGGTCTCTAAGGAACATAATATTTCCCTGTTTAATGATCTAACTGTGACATGCACAGACCATATAATCAGTGAGATTATAAATGTGTATAACTCAAACATCCCCTGAGTTTGCAGATTCAAAAGAGAATCTTATCACCTACCATGAAATGCATGGCATAATACAGGGTTTGAAAAAACTCACAAGTAGTGAATCATCTTCCAGCAGTAGTGTGACTAACCGAGCTCTAAAAGGAGGAAAGGGCATTTCTTTCTTTAAGCTAGATTCAGTTTGTAATGATGATATAGCACTTGGCTGCTCCTCTGATGAAGTTGAGGAATTTTTCAGCAGTCAGTTCCAGAACAAACTGACACAGGTTGTCAGTGACCTGCTGACAGCAGCTGAAAAATTTGGTGACTCAGTTTCTCCACAGTGTTCCATGGATTCTGGCACAGTTGTGAGTCAGACATGGTTGGGACTGGCTGGGACCAAAGCCCTCTCTGTGGCAGCATCGTCTTCCTCCACTAAAGTCAAATCTACAACATCAGATATTATAATGTTGTTTTTTAAGCATTCACGGAGTTATTCCTCATCAGTCCAGTCTGATGATGCTAACAATTTCATTGGACAAAGTCCATCCTCTCTGCTTCTCACAACATATATAGAGCTGTGCATAAGAAGGTTTTTGGATTTCTCCTGGGGCTCCAGGAATTGTCAACCAAACAAGAGACTTCTCCACATGTCAAGCCCGTTGAAGCTGTGAGCGTGTCATCTGCAATGCCATCTGCAGAACTTCCAAGAATCAATCTCAATATTGTTCATTGCACAAATGCGGTTATTGGCAAAGTTGTGGAGTTATACAGGACTGAAGAACTTCTTCCAAAATCTAGTTCTTCTAAAGTGTCTCTGATGCACCAGTCAAATTTGCATTCAGTTGTTCTACGTGATGACAGTATCTGTGTGGAAGAGAAAAGCAGCAGCATTGAGAAAGGTTAATATTATGGGATCAATTGATGATTCTTTGGACAAATATATTGAGGCTATGCATTCAGAAATGACCAATGCAAAGAGCAGTTCTAATATTCAGCTAAGAACAACTTATGCCTTTTCAGATGCCTCCTTAGCCAGGTCCCCCACTTCAGTAGAGAACATCCAGCCATTTATGTCTGATGATCATTTGAACATGCCAGATATCTCAGCCAATCCATGCAACAATGCGTCAAAAGTGGATATAATTACAACTGCTGGAGTAGCAAGCCTTTCCTTTGTGCCAGAGACAAACCATGTCACGGATGTCTCCATCGCTGAGAATGGCAAAATATCTGAGAGGCAAATTTCAGATTCTCACTTGCTGTATTTGTAGAGGACTCTCTTAAACCTGTGGTTGTGAAAAGGCATGTAGGATTCTGTTTTATCACTCAGATGAAACCTCCTACAATCTGTGTTCACTGGAAGGTAGGCAAAATGTTTTGCACTAATCATTTGATGTCATGCACTGTTCCATAAATTAGTGTAACAGTTGGTTATAGAGTTGGCTTTATAGAGTTTGTCTTGTTACTTTTGTGAATTCTCATTTGTCAGTTTGTTTTGTTTAATGTTTGCTCTTCAAGAAATCAAATAAAATGAACCCTGCTGGTCTGGTACCTGATGACCAGAAGCCTTGCTCCTCCTCTGCACATTTTCAAGAATGTAAGTCCATGAATGAGAATGCTCTGAGGACACAGTTATAACAGTATTCTAAAAGCATTTAATTAGCATGAGGTTTACTGTAGTTCTAATAAATCTTATCTTTTATAGCTTCATACCTTGAACCAACGGCTTCTACATCCTCAAGAAAAAAACGTCGCAACCTTTTGTCCTGGATGTGCTCAGCAATTTCCAAAGCCCTGCTAAAGCCTTTCAAATGCATGGATAGACCATCCTAAGAACGAGCCTCACAGGAATGAGCCAAACTTCAGCGCATCATCAGGACAGCAGAGAGGATCATCGGATGTAACCTGCCAACGCTTCAGGACATCTACACCAGCAGGGTGAGGAAGCATGCTGGCAAAATCAGAGCTGACCCCTCTCATCCTGGACATCATATCTCGAGACCCTCCCCTCTGGTAAAAGACTCAGGTCCATCAGAACCAGCACAACACGACACGCCAACAGCTTCTTCCCCAGAGCTGTAGCTCTCCTCAACCACAGTGCTCACCACAGTGACATCCTGCACCTCAACTGAACTGTATTTCTGATCGCTAAACTCAATATGTGTCACGGTGTGGGAGGCTTCCCCTACCGGTCGCCTACGGTACAGCGGCAGTTGTCCTGTTGTTGTTGCGTTGTGTGCGTCCCTCAGGTGGGTGGAGCTTATTAGCTCCCTCACCTGACGGTAGTTTGTCTGTCTATATATGCCTTGTCTATGTACCAGTTGACTGCTGGTTATTATATCCTTAATTTGGATCAGTGCACGGGATTTTGGTTTGCGCACGTTATTCATTAAACCCCTCTTTTTCTCTGAGACTTGGCGTGATCGCTTCCTTTTCGTTCGCACTCTCTGCCCGTCACATGAAGCTTGTGGATGCCCCATGTCCTTGATGCCCTGATACTTTTCCCTGTCAGTCTGTTCGCCAAGCGGTCCTGGATAAGTTCTCTTGGTTTGTGTCGAGGTTTCCTTCTGCAATGTTTTCTATTTAGCTTGATGGCTAATGGCTTCCCCACGGGTGCAACTAAAGTGGCCTTTGTGATACTCTACAATGAGCTATGGCAGTATGGAACTCTAACCCTCAAGAGAATGGTATGCTTTATTTGCGAGTCAGTTTAGGGACATGTTTGACCATTCATCAACAGACAAAGATCCAGGGGAGAAACTGCTGCAGCTTAAGCAAGGTGAGTGCTCGGCTGCTGAACATTCTTTACATTTCTGCACGCTGGCTGCAGCAAGTGGTTGGGGTGATGAAAGCTTTGCCCACCGTTTATCAATGGATTCTTAACAAAACACTCCAGGCAGATGTAGGAGTTTCACCTACTAATCTTTTAAGTAGATATCATTTGTTTTACCTCAACGATTAATCAGTCTCATCAATTAAAATCAATCTCATGTTCATCATAAACCAGAATCAGAATTTTTAGTTCTCAATTAAAGAAAGTAATTAATGGTTTAGTATCTGAAGGATTTAAATAACTTAATTATTTGGAGATAATGGCAACAACCACAATTTGAATCATATCAACACAGACAACTTGGATAAAATAAATGGCACATTTATTTATAACCAACTACTAAGATACAAACAGCATCAACAACGTGGATCAGTATATTTACAGTGAATACTAAACATCTAGTGGATGTCAGGGCTGGCTCCAGTGCGGGTCCTCTGGCCGCCGCTAGGAGGAGCCCACGGGCTGGTTCTAGGCGGAGTCCCTGTAATCAGCAGTGATCTGCTGCAGCTGTCTCCCTTCCTACTTTAGGGAGAGAGTTGTGGCAGTTCACTGCTGAATCGTTTGGTCTCCATGCCTCTCGTTTGACAGCCACTTTCTCGTATCTCCTGTTGTTTGGTGTCTCGCCACTTACCTCCTGTGCCGCTTCCTGGCCCATCTCAAGTTTTCCCCACGCTGTTATATTTCCTATCCGTTTGTTGTTTTTTCTATCCGTTTGTTGTTTTGCGGCGTTCGCCTGCCAGTGACCTCCCCTGACATCTTTTGTTGGTTTATTGGTTTTGTTCCTTTGCTTTCCTACGCGTTAAGTATTTTGGCTTTGCCTGGTTTTTCTCCCGTTGGTTTTCACGGTCGAGTCTTTTAGTTTTTGCGTTGATCTTTTTCCACGTTTCCTTATTTTCGTTTCCTTTTCTCCCACCGTTCTCCACAGTGTTTTTGGGTTCTCCTCCTCGCCTGTTGGCGAGTTGTTTTGTTTCCTGCTCGTGATATTCGGCATTTGGGTTTTTGCTCTCCACCAATCCGCGGTGGACTTCACTGCTGAATTCCATCGGCGTTACAGTGGATGTGTAGAAAGGGGGAGAAGAGTAAATGTATGGCAAGTCATTTTAGCTTTTATTCCTATTTTTCTTGATGTGAAAATGTAATTTCTACTAGTATTAATTTATTATTAATAATCAAGTACGAATTATTTTTTTAGAAGTAAAAATGTTATTTCTACTAGTTTTACTCTGTATACTCACTATCACTAGTAAACATTTAATTGTTATACGTTCTAATGTAAATTAGCTTGATTTGTATGCGGATACAAAGGACGAGCTAATTTACTTTGCACTTTTCTTAAAGAGACCACATCAAGTATTTAAGTGTGGGCTTAAACTCTGGTGATGGGCAATTTAGGTCAGACTAATTCATAGGGAAACTTACAGCAAGGCAGTAACAAAGACTTGTGTGGTGGTTGCCAGACAACATGTTACAAGTGGAAAAATCAAAAGCTCTGTTGTCTTAAGGGTCAAAAATGACCCGCCACCACATATAACTGAAGAGACCGCATGTCACCCCATAATGATCTTTTTTCAACACAAAATTTGATGACATTTCCTACAGTGTATCTAAGATTGGACAAAGTGAAATAGAACCATTGTTTATATTTCCATGAAAGATGTACACCTCCAGGGTACAAAGATTTTCTAATTTTTGACCCACCAGTTTTAAAATCATTTACATTAGTAAACAAAAAATCACACTTAGGTTCCCTCACACACACAGTGTTGTGCCAGTTCACATTAAAAATGAACTTTTTCAAAGTTCCTCTCGAAGTAAGATGGATTACTGTAATGACATAATCACCTTTCAGAAGCAGGGTCTCTTGTGGGCGACAGGTACCAACATCCACAAGCCTTATATACCTGGTAACGACGTCTGTGACGTCATGATATAACTACGTCATACATATTGGCACACTGCATGCATTTGAGTAACATTACGTAACAAGTTGATACTTCGGCGGAGGTGCTATCCAAGGCTTATTTGGTTCAGGGTCACAACGTCATTTGACTTTTATCCACTTTGTGAGAGTCTAACTTGAGTAAAAGTGATTACAAACCAACCCAAATTTTGTTCAACCACCAAATCGTAATCGTATAAAATACATTCAAGAAAACCATCCAAACAATCGTCAAAAAACACTTAGGGATTTTAAGTGAAATAGATAGGAAAGAAAATTCAGTTATTTCCCTTTCCCATCCGTTACACTTCCATCAGGGCACAATCACAACGAGATAACCTCATTAAGGCTCTAAGAGTGGAATGACACTGCTTTGCTGTATCTTGTCTATCTCAGCCTTTATGATCTTCATGGTCAAAACCCGGTATGCAGTCATCCATGAAGCAATATCCACCAAGCATGCCGAAATACGCCCAGAAACCTCGGTGTCAGAATGTGGGAAGGAAAGAATTAGCTGCATAGCAATGACAGGAGAGATCATGAGACAAAATAATGTCACCAAGAGAACGAGTATATAAAGAGAAGAGGGCCTAAGACTGAGCCTTGGGGGACTCCAGTGGAGAGTTTACATGGATTGGATGTAGATCCTCTCCATGTTACTTTTTAGGAACGAGTATATAAAGAGAAGAGGGCCTAAGACTGAGCCTTGGGGGACTCCAGTGGAGAGTCTACATGGATTGGATGTAGATCCTCTCCATGTTACTTTTTAGGAACTGTCTACTAGATATGACTGGAACCATTTCCAAGCAGAGCCAGTCACACCGAGGCTAGAAAGAACAGAGAGGAGGATGTTGTGGTTGACCATGTCAAAGGCTGCAGAAAGATCCAGAAGAATTAAAACTGATGATAGCTTGTTATCCTTGACACCTTTGGGATGAATTAAAGCGGAGACTGAGAGCCAGGTCTTCTCGTCCAACATCAGCATGTGACCTCACAAATGCGCTTCTGGAAGAATGGTCAAAAATCTCCATAAACACACCCCTAAACCTTGCGGACAGCCTTCCCAGAAGAGTTGAAGCTGTTCTTGCTGCAAAGGGTGGACCAACGTCATATTGTACCCTATGGTTTAGGAATGGGATGTCACTTAAGCTCATATGTGAGTCAAGGAAGGTGAGCAAATAATTTTGGCAATATAGTGTATATACATATATAGTACAATAACATTTTTTTACTTAGCATGGGGTCATTCATAGTACAGTGGTCCTGGATCCAAGCAGATTAAGTGCCTTGCTGAAGGACCCAGCAGTGGCCACATCGCAGAGCCAGGATTTAAACCAGTAACCTTCCAATTGACAGCCCAATGATTAATGCATTTTCATGAATGGATTGGTAGAGAGAGTGACCGGCTTTACGTGTTCATATCACTGAAGTTCTCACAGTTGACCACCCTGGTGAAACAGGCACAAGAGTCAAGAAAGCCAAGCTGCACAAACAGTTGATAGTGGCCTTCTACCAGTGCACCACAGAGGTCATACTAGCATACTGCAGTAGTGTTATAACACTGCAATATGCTAGTACATTGCCAATAGTAAGTCAGCAGCACCCAGAGAGATTCAGAGTCACTTACCCTAAAATGAAGTACTGGAGCAGCTGACCAAACAGTATCAGATCCAGTTGGTGGACCTTTAGAAGTGGGGGCAGTACATACAAGCAGCATCCTCTTTAGCACAGCTGGTTAAGAGGAGCGATGCTGCTGCTGTGTCCCTATACCAGCCCCAAGGGAGAGGGCACTGCTGTGAGAGGAGAATGGTAGCGCCCACTGACAGAGACCTCGCAGAACTCCTGCTGGACATGATGATAGGCATGTGCTTTAGGTTCCCTGTCAGGACTGCATGGTTCACTGGGATGGCTGAAGGAAAGGTGGTGGAAGTTGGGAAATGTGAGGCATCTGTCACTGGTCAAAGAGAGATAAAGTGGGGAGGGGCACTGTGAGCCAAGGACTGCAAGGATATGATTTGTATATATGTATATAGACTTACTTTTTCATACCAGAATTGATGGCACAGCATGTTCTCATTTCAGCAGTACCTTTAGTTATGGTTGGACCTTTAGTATAGTTATGGTTTCATTTTGACAACTCCACAATGTGATCATGATGTTTTTAAAGAAAACACAATAAAATAATCTCATTAAAACATTTAATTTAAGATAAACCTTAAGCTAAATAATTATGCAAAATATGTACTAACTTTGGCAAATCACAAAGCTTATATCTCTGAACATTTCTTAAGAATTCCTTAGAATATTTCTAATAATATAACATATTTGCCCTTCTACGATAATTAAACGATAATTTAATTAAACTAAAAACTGATGACACTCAACTTGTCCTTTCCTTTCCACCTTCTGACACACAGGTTTCATCTCGGATCTCGGCTTGTCTTGCTGATATCTCATCTTGGATGTTGGCTCATCACTTGAAGCTGAACCCCAGCAAGACTGAATTACTGTTCATCCCTGGAACTTCAAGTCCTCGCCAGGATCTTTCCATCTCTTTTGAGAACTCGCTGGTCGCCACATCTGCTGAAGCTCGAAGCCTTGGTGTAGTTGTGGATGACCAGTTATCGTTCTCAACCCATGTTGCAAACCTGACTCGGTCATGCAGATTTCTCCTTTACAACATTCGGAGAATTCGACCTTTTCTGTCTAGCGAGGCTACTCAAGTGCTTGTTCAGTCTCTTGTCATTTCAAGACTTGACTACTGCAACTCACTCCTGGCTGGTCTTCCTATGCGTACCATCAGGCCCTTGCAACTGATCCAGAACTCGGCGGCTCGACTTGTCTTCAATGTTCCTAAGTTCAGCCATGTTACTCCTCTGCTGCGCTCTCTTCACTGGCTTCCTGTAGCTGCCCGCATCAGATATAAAACCCTGATGCTGGCCTACAAGGCTAAGAATGGACCAGCACCTCCATACATGGTTGCAATGGTCAAATCCCGATCTGTACCCAGAGCTCTTCGAGCTTCAAGCACAGCTCGGCTTGACCCACCATCTCTCAGAACACGCGGAAAACATGCATCCAGACTTTTTTTCAGTTCTGGCACCTCAGTGGTGGAATGAACTTCCCCTGAGTGTCCGAATGGCAGAGTCTCTTGCTGTTTTTAAGCGAAGACTGAAGACACATCTGTTTCAAGAGCACTTAAATTAAATTTTACTACACTAGCATTTATTAAATATTTGTGACTGTAATGACTTTTCTTGCTTTTATCTTTTAAGTAGGGTTTTTTTCAGTATATATTTGAGTATATCTAGGCGTCCATACTGACTGTATCTAATAATATCTTTGCTTAAAGTTTCTTCCTGATTTTAGCCTAAACTAACTAGCTAGAGATTTTGTTCTGAGTAAAACAATGAAGCACTTTTTGTAAGTCGCTCTGGATAAGGGCGTCTGCTAAATGCCGTAAATGTAATATAAATGTAATAATTAAAAAATATATTCTTTTCATTCATATTTTCGTGCATGTTTTATTTCTGTTTTCTATGTTTTTATATATGTTGGTCTACGTGGGCTAAGTCCATATAAATCTAAAATCTGGATTGCTAAACCCAGTTTAGCAGCAATAAATTAATACGCTTTAAAAATTATTTTAGTTTGTACCGGAAATGGAATTTACGCGACTTCCATGTCTTGGGCAATATGGTATAGGACGAGTAGCTTAGTGCTATTAACTTCTACCAAGTTATTTGTCATATAACGACTTTAAACTGGGAGCAATATTTTACTGTGTAGTGGGATAGTAAAACTCCACATCTAAAATGAATATTCGCAATGCTAGGGTGAGTAATGACGCTGTAAATGCTGCACCGATTGCTGCTAAATTAATGCTGCTACATTAACTCTGTCTGTCCAGCTAGCTAACGTGGCTAGGCAGGTAGCTGTTGCCGTTTCAAGCGTAAAAGTGTAGATACTGTAACTAGTTAGCTGGTGAAGGCGAATAATTATCTTGTGTGAACGATATCTCGACAAAAGCCGTCTAGCTCGTTCAAGCTGAATATTGTACACTATCCGGTTAGCTTGTTGACGAAAAATGTGCTCAACTTTGCAACAGGATTTGAAATGCTAGGCTACCTAATACAGCGAGTTCGCTAAAGAGCTAAAGGTTTTGGCAATGTTACGTTCCATTCCGTAGTGTGGCTACATTTCTTCCTGGAAAATATATTATTTAAAGTTACTTTTCGTTCAAGTATTTGGTTAGCATAATCATTTTGTCTATATTTATAATTGCAGCCGGAGGATCTGATGAACATGCAGCACTGCAACTTGCTGTGTCTTCCAGAAAACTATCAAATGAAGTACTACTTCTACCACGGGCTATCATGGCCACAGGTCTGCAACAGTCCAGCCCAGCGCAGTTCGCTCATATTACTGTAGAGTTTGTCTCACTGAAAGTGTGTTATTACTGAAAAAGTCTATCATTTTTACAGCTTTCATATATAGCTGAAGATGAGAATGGAAAGATAGTTGGATATGTGCTCGCCAAAATGTAAGTAAAAAAAATAGCTATTTTAATGTGATCGGTATATTGATTTTGTTATTTAAAGAAAAAGGTTCCACATTATTTTTGTGGGTTGTAATTCTTTATTATTTCTGATTTTTTATGATTTACTACAGGGAAGAAGATCCTGATGATGTGCCTCATGGACACATTACATCACTAGTTAGTAACACACCATTTTCTCTGACAGTATTTGAATATTAATTTGCCTCGGCCATTTGCTTTCCCTATTATCTCTTTTATCAAAATGTTCAGAAAAATAGTCTAGTGTACATATATATAATCTAGTGTTTGTTTTTATATAGGCAGTTAAACGTTCCCACAGACGACTTGGTCTGGCTCAAAAATTAATGGACCAAGCCAGCCGAGCCATGATTGAGAACTTCAATGCAAAATATGTATCTCTACATGTTAGGAAAAGGTATTTTTACAGCACATCCTCTGTTGTTCTCTGGCTTTATGTGTCTACTGTTACTTTGTGTCTCACCTTTTTTTTTTTTTTTGTGTTTGTTGCTGTTTTCAGCAATCGGGCAGCCCTTCACTTATACTCCAACACACTCAAATTTCAGTGAGTATCTGTCACACTACCCCAACAGCTCCCTGTGACTCCAGCTTCATATTTTTGATATTTGTGTCCTGCTGTCCTTTAGGATAAGTGAAGTAGAGCCTAAATATTATGCAGATGGAGAGGATGCATACGCTATGAAGAGGAACCTTACACAAATGGCAGATGAGGTGTATATGGCTCTCCATACATTCTTTCAATGAAATGTACTGTATTGTAACTATGTAGGCACCGGACACTTAACTGCTACATACTAGCAGTTTGTCACAGGATGGTGTAAGAGATGTCCTTTATTAATACATTGCTGAGCATTTGGATGGAGGATAACATTCACACCACTAATTGCTAATAAAAGGCCAAAAGTCCTTGCTATTTAAAAGAAAAGTAAAGTAGCATCCGTGCGTTTTGCACTTTAGGTTTTACCTTATGGGAACGGGCATTTGGCACATTTAATATAGATGTCATTCTGGAAAAGGCTGAAGCAGGTTTGAGGTGCAACTTGTGCTGTATGTCTCATTTGTTTACCGTTCTACAGAAACCACAGTAGGAAATTTTTATGCTAGTGTCTAGATTTGTGCTAGAGTGTAGTGCTAGTATCACCATGGTTATGGGTTTGATGAAGGTGGTCCTGGATGAGTCGAGCCAGGTTCAAATGATCAGTCACGAGGACACAATTGAAACAATGTCCTTGATACTGCTGATTCCTCAGAACCATGGCAAAGATGTGTTGCAGTTTTAACTGAAAGTTGTCATCTAGGTAGGCTAATTGTTCACTTATTCTAGGTTTATTGGTTTAACTTTAAGATCTGCCTAAAATGAATACCGAAGCTCACCCTACCATTATTAGCACACTGTATCTAAGTAACCATGTAAATTCATTATAGAGGCTGTTGAAACAAGTTATATAAAGTATTTTGTTAAAAGCATCTATGCGGTTAGTCTGCTATAAAAATATCAGTAGTCTAAACATTGACAAGCCACGTCATCTCAAATTAGACTCTCCTTAAACCATCCTCCCTATAAGTGTTTGTCCACCCACAACAATTGCTGGTGGTAGGTTTGACAAATCTACCAGCCTTCAGCTGTTGGCAGGTGGTAATTTCCCACCGTGTCTGGTGAATAACCGTTTTTGTCAACTTGCTTCCTTCTTTCTCCCACTGTGCTGTCACCTTCATTCACATCTTGAAGGCACACAGCTGATTAAAAAATTTCTAATGCACTGCAGTGGCACTAGCTGGCATTCATTACTAAATGTCATCCTCTAGCCGTCTGTTACCTGGCTGAGGTTGTATAAATACCACCCAATTAACCTACCAGTCTTTTATAAAGTTAGACTAATTTGTGCATCTCCAGTTCTTGTATCTGTAATTAGAAAGGTCATGCTGTGTTCAGTAATGTCATTCACCTGTGCCTGCTCTGGTGCACAGCTGCAGAAGCCAGGGGTGCGTCTGTGGGGCTCAGAGGCACCGCCATCGCAGGTCGCCACAGTCACAGGGCTGGTGGAGAAGCTGACGGTGCAAGATGGAGAAAAGGAAGGTGATGGAGACAGCGGTGGGGAGAGTAAGGAGATGAGCGAGGTCAGCGAGGCGACGGAGAGCACAGATGTCAAAGACTCCTCCTCGGATTCCTAAGCATAAATCCCACCTCATCAGAAAAGCTCTGTCCTGCCCCATCTCAGCTTGTGGTTTTAATATGGGTTTAGTACAGCTGTGTTTGGTTCATTCTAATATCAACATACAAGAGACATGCTCTGCCTGTAGTGTTCCTGACTATGGGAATATTTGTAATACATTCATAAATAAAAGTGGGCACTGAATACACACTTAGTTTTATTTATTTATTTTAGGTTTGCCATGTGAGTTTATTCATGAAAAGAAACAAATGCTAAAATAAATTAACAAAATGGTTCTATTGTTTATGTCCTGTTATTCTGGACCTTGACGATATGCACAAAGAGTATATAATAAGTAAACCTTTTGTTCACATCTTAAAGAAGTTACAATCTGAAGAGGTAAGTAACTGCAGTGTACTTGGGTAAGATACGTAGGGATATAAAATTGTAGTAAAGTACACAAAGTTTCCATATACACTCACTGGCCACTTTATTAGGTACACCTGTCCAACTGCTAATTAATGCAAATGTCAAATCAGCTAATCACATTTAGGCATGTAGACATGGCCAAGACGATCTGCTGAAGTTCAAACCGAGCATCAGAATGGGGAAGAAAGGTGATTTAAGTGACTTTGAACGTGGCATGGTTGTTGGTGCTTGTCTGAGTATTTCAGAAACTGCTGATCTACTGGGATTTTCACACACAACCATCTCTAGGGTTTACATAGAATGGTCCGAAAAAGAAAATATCCAGTGAGCGGCAGTTCTGTGGGCGCAAATGCCATGATGCCAGAGGTCAGAGAACCAGTCGTTACAACCGTGGCATGGAGAAGAGCATCTCTGAATGCACAACATGTCAAACCTTGAGGCGGATGGGCTACAGCAGCAGAAGACCACACCGGTTGCCACTCTTGTCAGCTAAGAATAGGAAACTGAGGCTACAATTTGCACAGGCTCACCAAAATCACCAACCCGGTACTAGCAAGGTGTACCTAATAAAGTGGCCGGTGAGTGTGTGTATATGATATATAAATGTATGTAATGATACTGGATTCTGTACTTGCTCTGAATGGAATGGTCTAGTCTGGATGTGGCTGAATTTGTCTACATGAAGCTTTTTCATGTCTTTGTATGTTAAATGTGGTGGAAAGGAATCCATAATTTTCTTATTTGGCCAATATTAACTCCCACTCCCTCAGAAGTGATTACACCACAGTCATTCCTCAACAATCCTAATTGTGATGTTCTGCATAGTTACTTGCCAGTAAATGAGTGTAATTTGAGCAGGCTTAATTGTACTTACTGCTTTTAGATAGGCCACATTGCTCTGTCGAATTTCGTTGAGAAGCTGGTCAGGTGGTGTGAGGTCCACGTTGGGTGGCTGCCTCCTTCGAGGAATTGGTTTCAGTGTCTTTAACATGTCAGGTTGGTTTTGTCATCTGCAGGTCCTTGGTTTGCTGGGCGTCTCTGCTTAGGAGCGCTGCGTAGTTGAATGGTAGCCCTTCCATCTCTCCTCTCCTCTCTCATGCTGAGCTCCAGGAACGGGTAACACTGTTTTGGAGTCTTCTTAAGTTGCACATCTTCCAGCAGATTTCCCAGATCAGTAAAATGAGTCAATTAAATGATTCATTTTATTTTGTGTGTGTGTATGTGTGTGCGCACATGCATTTTTGGTTTAGTCCAGTAGGAGGCAGCATGGTGTTGTATACATTTTCGTAAAAAATAAAAAAATAAATCCACCTGTACAGAGGCAATAACATATTTATTCCAGCAGTATTATCAGTTTATAAGATGCAATAAATATATAAATTATATGTATGTGGTGCTGCTATACCACAAAGCACAATACCACAAAGCACAAACCATAAAAACGTGTTAATAACAACTTTGCCTTTGACCACATTTTTAAATATGTATTTTTGTGTTCTTTAGCCAGGCTTTGGGTTTAACATAGTCACCTCCAAAAAGTACATAATCAGATCAAAAGTAAATACTTTGCTACTTGGTTATAATAAAGTCATTTCAAACCCAAAGTGCTAGAGTACAAAAACATACCACATAATGTGTTCCCGTCCTAATAAAATTGTATAACTCTGCAACTCCATAGACAACTTAAATTCAGTATCATTAAACAATGGCAATTTCATGTAAACTGCTATAAAGAACACAAAACACAATTTATTGAATAGTAATTCAAGTCTTATACATACGTCTAAGCCTCAGGAAATAGTATTACGACACTATAGCACTTGTCCATGTGTACTTCATAAGTGCAGCATGGTCTACAGATATTCTATTCAACTGCATGACATCACTTATCCTCTCAAAAAAGGAAAAAAAAAGATTTAGTGAAATTAAGAATTGATGCAGAAGTTTGAGCAATATCTTGAGCAGTGATGGAACCAGCTCCCTTGGTTTCCATGAAGGTTCCAGAGAAAATGTCAGTGTCTTTAGGTTATTTCCTCATGCCGCTGCCCTCCAGTAGTGAAGGCTGATCTGTGCAGTCTGCCTGAAAGCACGCTCTGCTCAAAAAAGACTGGTTTCTCTGGACTCAAGAACTTTGGGAAGAGGCACCTGTACATAAAACAGTTGATTTAGCATCAGGATTGTACTTGACCCTGAACTGGGTCTATTGTGTACACATCAATGATTCATTATTTATTCTAAGAAGTAATTTTTTTACAGAATTGCTGCTGCAATAAAACATTTTTACCATTAGTTTGAAATAAGAACTGTATTGTATTATGTTGCCTTCATATATATTTTAATAAGATTGTTTAAGTGGCTTCAATCACTGAAACTCAGTATTTTAAACCTCTTCATTGGAGAAGATTGCATTTGAGAACCTTGTCAGCACCATTCTTATTTGCTCCCTTCAAGAAATATCCCATAGGTCTGTGTATTGACACTGGAATCTGTACTTGCTCTGAATGGTCTAGTCTGGATGTGGCTGAATTTGTCTACATGCAGCTCTTTTTCATATCTTTGTATGTTATAGGTGGTGGAAATGAATCCATAATTTTCTTATTTGGCCAATATTAACTCCCAGTCCCTCAGAAGTGATTACACCACAGTCATTCCTCAACAATCTTAATTGTGATGTTCTGCATAGTTACTTGCCAGTAAATGAGTGTAATTTGAGCAGGCTTAATTGTACTTACTGCTTTTAGATAAGCCACATTGCTCTGTCGAATTTCGTTGAGAAGCTGGTCACGTGGTGTGATGTCCACTTTGGGTGGCTGCCTCTTTCGAGGAATTGGTTTCAGTGTCTTTAGCATGTCTCTCAGGTTGGTTTTGTCATCTGCAGGTCCTTCGTTTGCTGGGCGTCTCTGCTTAGGAGCGCTGCGTAGTTGAATGGTAGCCCTTCCATCTCTCCTCTCCTCTCTCATGCTGAGCTCCAGGAACGGGTCACGCCGTTTTGGAGTCTTCTTAAGTTGCACATCTTTCAGCAGATTGCCTGGACCCAAGTCTGAGCTGGGCGGAGGCTGCCGTGGAAGAAACTTTGTCTTCCGTTGCTGCTGAGTCGGGCTGGACACTGGGGACGGCTCCGGAGATCTTTGCAGAACCTCCTGAGGCTCCTGGACAGCTTGTAGAAATGCGGTCTCAGGAATGTAGCCTCCTAGCATCTGCAGTAGACCAGGAGGCAGGTTCAGACTGCTCTCGTACATCTCCATAATCTGCTGCTGCTCCTTTATTTGCTGAACCCTCTGCTCTTCCTTCCTCTGCTGTCTCTGGCGGTCCAGGTTTCTGGTGAGCAAGTTGGTTACCACCATCCGGGGCCCTGCTACTTCAAAGTGGTAGCCCAGCTTCAGGAGGGTGCTATTGGCTTTGAGGAGACGTGACACCTCCATCTCTGCATGGTGACCAAGCATGTGCCTCTGGTTGTGGAAGCGGAGTTCTGTCAGAGTCTCATTGAACTGTAGACAGCGCATTATTGCAATAATACCTTTTCCAGTGATAAAGTTGGACTCAATGTTCAGTGTGGTGATGCTTCTGTTCTCTCGCAGCATGTTGGCCAGTGCAAAGGCTACGTTTTCGTCTGCTCCAGTATTTGCAATGCTGAAGGTCTTTACATGCTTGTTCTTCTTGAGCGTCTCCACATAATCCAGGAGCATTTCTTTGGGAATGTTTTCAATGTTGTTTAGGTTGATGTCAGTGACAGAGGGGTTGTTCTTCCGGGTTTTGTCCAGAGTGCTCTCCAGATTAGTCTCATTCCCAGAGGGCCTTGCAGTCTTTTTGTTCAAACCGTTACCGAGTGCGAGCTTTGGGATCTTAAGCTTGGATATGACTCTCTCCTCTTTCTCAGGGACCCAGTTCTCATAGGCAGAGGGAGCAGATTCAGAATTAAGCTGAACTGATTGCTTCTGGTCAGCTAACATCAATTCTTGCTCATTCTGTTCTGATCTAGGAGCTTCTCCCTCGTTCTTGGAATCAGAAAACTGTAGCGGGGGCTGTAAGATTTCTTGAGAGGCGTCAGACAATGCAGGGCCATTCTCCTCAGTCTCTGCTTTAGTATGCTGTCTGTTTTGCTTGTCCTGCTTGTTGTCTTCCTCCTCCATAACCTCCTCTATTACCTCTTCAATCACTTCCTCAATCACTTCCCCTCCCTCTTCTCCCTCAACCTCCTCCACTATTTCCTCATACAAATATTCTACATCATTTTCGTCCCCTTCTTTCCCTTCATTCATATTTTCATTTTCTGGCTCTTTCTGATGATACCAAAAAGACAAACAAACAATTAAACAACATAAAGTTTAAATGATCGTAATAATCAATAATGTTGTTGCATGCTATTTAGCCAGTTGGTAAATACATAGTGGTGCTCATATTATTACTGCTTATGTTATTACATTTTGCTAGTAGTGGTACTAGTTACCTTACCTGACTGGGCAGCAGGGTTGTGGGGACTCTCTCTTCTTCTAGCAGACGCTTAGACTCTTTTTCCCAGTAGAGGTACTCCACTAGTGATCTGTGGTCAAATGAACCCGTTGGAGGTTTATCGGTCTGGTCCTTCTGTCTCATACCCACTGGTACTCTCTCATCAGGTGCAATCACCTCAATCTCGTTCTGTAGTTCTTTGAGCTCCTCAGCAGATAGACCTGCCAGAATTTCATCTTCATCTATTTCCTCTTCTTCCTCTGTTTCCTGATTTTTGTTATCTGTTAAAGAAGAATCCTTCTGTTTTGAATGCATTCTCAGTCAAATAAGTAATATCCTTTTTTTGATGCTGAAACAATATTAAGACTTACACTATGCTAATATTCGAGCCACATATTAGCATTTAGCATGGAAATTAAAGAAGAAAGATCTGAACACATATAAATTATGTATATTTTTTAAATATACTGTATATATTTTAAGTGTTTATTTTATCAAGTTTATTTTATTAAGCAATTATTACAGACGATTGTAGAAATTTCCTGGCAAAATGACAGGAAAATGAGAATGAACAACACAGTCCTATAATGTGACCCAATGAAATCGGATGCCAGTGTTGTACCTTGAGCCACCATGTCTCTCTGTCTAACTCCTGCCGGCACACTCTCCTCGGGTGCGATAACCTCCATCTCATCCTGGAGCTGTTTGAGCTCCTCAGCTGAAAGTCCTGCCAGAATTTCATCTTCATCAAGCTCCTCTGTGTAGGAGTCCTGGTCACTGTGGTCAGACATGTCCCCTCAGCTTTTCTTAGGAAAACACTACCACAACTAAGGCACAGTGGAGGAACACATCTAGTGTATGGGGTGAATGTCAGCTTGAACTGTATCTGGGTGAGAAAATCCCTCAATGCCTTATGTGTGTCTAAAATTATGCCCATTTGACAGAGGGGAAGGTATTTATGATACAGGAGATTCTAACAGATTCTATTTTCAGCAGCTTGAGTCAGCTGGGCTATGGTACACCAGTGTGGAGGACTGAGGGTGGGGTAAGACACAAACAGTTGGACATGTCAATCAAATGACCTACAGGGCTGAGCTCTTAACACTTCCCCTATAGCCTATGTGTTTATCTGCTTCAATATAGCTGTAAAATGATCATGTGGATATATTTTATTCAATCAATCGGTCAGTCAAAAACCATTTTACTATAGCCTAAGCAGTATAAAAAGAGTATGTACAAAAATTGTCAATGTTATTGCACTCTTAAAATTTAAAAGTGTTATCTCCTTACTTTTTTTGTAAATGCTGCTCCACCCCAAAGAGTTCTGTGGAAACTAGTAATATCTGTGATGTACACAGGAGAAAAGAACTCCAATATGCAAAGACAGCAAAGACATGACAGATTTTTAATTTATTTTTATTTTTTGATAAAATAAATTTTTTGCTAAGTTGCCAGGGACTGCTGTGTATAATTCGGTCATGTAATAAGGCGACAAGTGTTTTTGGTCAAATATGTCCAGTAAATAAATTTTGTCTGGTTGAATAGTGTATAAAATAGTTATTTGTCACAGTATATGCTATTAAAAACCAAAAAATGGTCGTTTAACAAGTTAAAAAAAGTTGAAAGAGCAAATGAGTCCCATATAAGACAGTTAAAACACAGCTTTTGCTTGTTTGCCTTTTTAATGCTTTGATATTTGCTTTCTACTGATGTTTATCCACAAGGCCGTCATATTGGAAGTTCATTAGACTTATTTCTCTGAAGCTAGACTTTCTTGTTCAATAATGAGGACAACTGGCTGATTGTGAAATCTGTTAATTGGAATACTTGTATAATTGTGGTTTATTTTTTGACATTACTGTGGAACATGTAACTGGAGGAGTTTGGCCATGTGTTGACATCTCAGCACCATGGCAAAACCTCCCATTAGCTACTGATTTATTAGGACTATATACCCGCATATACATAATAAATGCTGTTGTCTGTTATAATAGTGTTATAAACACTAACATGCTTTTTTGATGCAGTGGCGTTTTCCATTTCCCTTGAAATATTCTATGAGGCAGAAATTATAAGGAGCAACAACATCCAAATACCTCCAAAGGATAAAGGCCCTCAAGAGCCAACTGAATGGGAACAATAACATCAAAGTCATAAACACATTTCATATACCTACCAGTTATCATACTCCCAGCACACACAATAAACTGACCAAGAGACAAGCTGGAAGCTGCTGACATCAGGAACCAGAAAACTCTCAGTTCCTGGGTCACTCCACTCAAGAGCCAATATCCAAAAGCCATGTGCCAGCTGGAAGAGACCTACGAAGTGTAAGTGTAAGGCCCATGATGAGACATCAAACATCCATGAATGTATCCAAACATGGTCCATGGTCACCATGGTCACCATGGAACTGCCCAGGCAGAAAATACCACTTCAAGGAATGTACCACCTAGAGGTAGCAGAGGTGGCAGACACAAGACAGTCCTACCACGGCTGGAACAGGCAGGACTGAAGGACAGCACAGAGACACTAATCATGACGGGTCAAGATCAGGCACTAAGTACAGGGTCAATCAAAGTAAGGGGCAATTCCCAAATATCACAACAGACAAGACCAGAAAGAGCAGGTAGAGGGATGCAAAATGCTGGCAGAGAAAGCACACACTGAGAGAGATGACCAAGTAGCAGAGATTATTTACGGGAACATTTGCAAGGCATGTGAGCTGGACACAGAGAGAACCACAGAGAGAGGTGGAGAACAGCAAAGATCCTGTGGGACTTCCTGATCCAGACAGATAAACAAGTAGTGGTGAACCGACAACACATTGTGATAAGATGTGAAAAGCAGCAGTGATAATACATGTGGTGTGAAGTGAAGACTTCATAATCAGATATTTCACTATTTTAGCATGGGTTGTGACTATTTGTTAAATCTGAAATAATACTGAAGCCTTTTAATATAAATTCATACAAACATTGGATTGGACAGATTTATTTAATATTATTAAATTCATTACGGCCATGTTAAGGAACAGTACACCTACACTCCCAAACTGACACCAATGCTAAGCAACCACAATTAATATGATTGTCACGGTGAGGGAAGCTCCACCTACCGGTCGCCTACGGCACAGCGGCAGTTGTCCTGTTGTTGTTGCGTTGTGTGCTTCCCTCAGGTGGGTGGGGCTTATTAGCTCCCTCACCTGATGGTAGTTTGTTTGTCTATATATGCCTTGTCTGTGTACCAGTTGACTGCTGGTTATTGTATCCTTAATTTGGGTCAGTGCACGGGATTTTGGTTAGCGCACTTTATTTATTAAACCCCTCTTTTCCTCTGAGACTTGGCGTGATCGCTTCCTTTTAGTTCGCACACCCTGCCCGTCACAGAATAACCAGCCACCTTTCGGAAGCCGCCAGTCTCCTTTACTTTCTCCTTCGTTTGTGGTCATGTCTCGTGGTAAGTGTTTGTCTACGTGAGATTCTGTTGTTTGAATGTATGTGGAGGAGAGCTGGGTGGCAAACCGCTCGTCCCGTCGTGCATACGTGCTTGTTTGTTTGTGTGTTTGTATAGCACGTTGTGTGGCACGGCGGTGACTGAAGCGAGACCCGATAGCGCTCTCCTCCAAGGGGGCGGCGCCTTCTCGCTAAAAGTGCTCGCCCGCAGTCTGTGTTTGTGCATGTGCATGTGTGAGATGTGTGTGATGCGTGTGTGAGACTGCGGGCTTGAGCTAGTGAGTGGAAGGGGCGTCTGCCGTTTGTCTTGCGTGTTGGGTCGTGTCTTCGTGTATATGTTTATGTTAAATGTAATTCCCCGTGTGCTCCCTCCCTTTTTGTTTGTTAATGGTGTTTTTGGGGGAGGGGAGCAATGGAGGTCCTGTGCTACCAATAGGGGCACAGAGGTGCGCAGCTCCTGAGGGAGGCCCGCCAGGGAAAGGGTAAGTCTTGGCGTTTGTGTTGTCTGCGTGTATGTGTTGTGTGCAGGTTCCTCCTACAGGTTGGCAGTGGAGCCCCTGGACCTTGTGGGACCTCCCAAGTAGGCAGGAGCCCCCTGATGTTATGGGGTGACCGGAGCCCTGGTCGTAAATAGCCCCTCTGAAGGGTAAGGGCCCCCCCTGTACGTGTGGGGACTATAAGGCTCCGGTCTGAAGAGCTCCTGCCCACAGCAGGAGCCCCCCTTATGTTGTAGGGTGACCGGGCCTTGGTCATGAGTGGCCTCCCTGAAGGGAAAAAAGGGGTTTCCCAGATGTGTGGGTGACTAGAGGGCTCCGGACTGAAGAGCTCCTGCTGAAGACAGAGGTCCCCCCCCTCGTGCTCGGGGTGGCTAGGAAGTTGGTCCTGGGGTGTGACCGGTCACCAGTGGGGAAGGAGTGCTTCCCCCCCTGGAACCTCCGGCAGAGTGGAGGAGTCCACCCTGCTATGCACCTCCCCATTAGGGGCGGTCTCCCCGGCCGGTTAGGGTTGCCCAGGGTGACTCCAGGCCCTGTGCAGGGGATTGCCCCGGGCCGAGAGGTAGGTCAGGAGGCGTTCAACTATATGGTAGGTAGGTAGCCTGCACACACGCCCCCTAGTGTTTGTGTTTGTCTTAGCGTGCTTGTGAATTGTTGTATGTAATTCCCGTGCGCTCCTCCTCCAAGGGGGCGTTTGGGGGAGGGGCTATGGAGGGTCCGTGCCACGGCCTGTGGCACGGAGGGGCGCAGCTCCTATGGGGAGGCCCTAGTCAGGGTAAGTCTTGGCGTCTGTGTTGTGTCTGTGTGTGTGTGTGTGCTATGTACTGTGTGCAGGTTCCTCCCACGGTTGACAGTGGAGTCCCTGGACCATGTGGGACCTCCAAGTAGGCAGGAGCCCCCTTATGTGATGGGGTGACCGGAGCCCTGGTCGTAAGTAGCCTCCCTGGAGGGGAAGGGCTCCCGTGTGTGTGGGTGACCAGAGGGCTCCGGACTGAAGAGCTCCTGCTGAAGACAGAGGTCCCCCCTCGTGCTCGGGATGACGAGAAGGTTCGCCCTGGGGAGTAGTCGGCCCACAATGGGGAAGGAGTACTTCCCCCTGGAACCTCCGGCAGAGTGGAGAGTCCGCCCTGCTATGAACCTCCCCAGGAGGGGCGGTCTCCCCGGCCGTTCTAGGGATGCCCAGGGGAACTCTCGGCCCCATATAGGGGGTTTCCCCGAGCCGAGAGGTTGGCCGAGGTGATGTTCAACTATGTAGTAGGGAGGTAACCTGCACACACGCACACTTTGTGGGGGCCCTTGGGCCGTGAGGGCTCTGTGACCGACTGGGGCGTGGTTTTGTCTTGTTGACGGCCCAGTCGGTCCAGGGTTCCGCCCAGGGAGGCGGGAGCTAAATTGTGTTCTATGTTTTATGTTTCAGCTCCGGGACCGCAGGAGGCGTTTCCCTGCCTTGTCCCCGCCTTCCTGCCCCTTCGTCTGGCGTCTTGTGTTCTGCCGCTGTGAACCGCACATCGGGCCGTAGTGCGGCTTGGTGGGGGGATCTGTCACGGTGAGGGAGGCTCCCCCACCGGTCGCCTACGGCACAGCGGCAGTTGTCCTGTTGTTGTTGCGTTGTGTGCTTCCCTCAGGTGGGTGGGGCTTATTAGCTCCCTCACCTGATGGTAGTTTGTTTGTCTATATATGCCTTGTCTGTGTACCAGTTGACTGCTGGTTATTGTATCCTTAATTTGGGTCAGTGCGGGATTTTGGTTAGCGCACTTTATTTATTAAACCCCTCTTTTCCTCTGAGACTTGGCGTGATCGCTTCCTTTTAGTTCGCACACCCTGCCCGTCACAATGATATCCATTGATGGTAAACTGAATAAAACAATTCAAATGCAGATTGCAAATATATTTAAAGGGGCTCACTTTATTTTCTCCAACTATTTATATTACACTGGTGTTAGCATGAGGCTAAGACCACAGTAAAAGGCCAAATGGGAATAATTATGTTCTTATTTACCAAGGTTTGTTTACATAAAACCAGCAGAAAATCTTTATCTCAGGACTTTGAAGTGACTTCTCAACCTTTTTAACAACTCTGCATTCCAAACATTTTGTGACTATAGTCAGTGACAAGTTCAACAGCCCTCGCAACATTACAGCCCAACTCTCAAGCTCAACCCCAGCCAATTAAAGGCAGCTTGAAGCATTGTGAAACAATAAATATGTCTAATAATGTTTTTTTCTCTATATTGAAGTATACACAACAATTTTTATGAACAAAAATCAGGTCTTAAATAGTATTTTGATTTTGACATACTTATGGCTTTGTATTTTCCTCATATTAACATTCAGACATGTAGCCTGAACAGATGGGATTATGATTCATTATGATTCATATATTACACACACTGTAAACTTACTACAGACAATATAACAAAAGTTCCAGTTTTGCAATGTGGTAAAAGATCATATGGTTACGTTTGAACATATTCTAGGTTTGGTTTGACAGACAAAGACAGGTGAACAGTCATGAGCAGAAAAAGCCAAAGCAACACAAATCAAAAACACATAACAGAGAGATATACAATAGCTTGTGAGTTCTACAGAAACTACTCCTGACTTGTCACCATAGAAAAAATGGTCCACACATATATAATATAGAAAGGTGATAAGTTGATAGCATACATACCCACTTTTCACATTGCATATGCGTGTACAGATACACACACACACACACACACACACACACACACACACACACACACACATACAACAAACACACTAACCCACAGAGGCACATACAACAGATCTACACACATACACATAAATACATTTAGGCACATTTCAGAAGGGTTTGGATTAAACCCAGTGAGAAGGAGTGAAACCACCTCCAGACTCTAAGAAAGCAGAACAACGACTTGATTATAGCCTGCCCAAGCACATGACACGTATCATGCTAGGCCAGAAGAAGCGTCATGGCTTAAATACAACTTTTACTACGGCATGATTCGTTTATTTTTAGTATACTGAAATGATGTCATCCATGTTCCTTCTTTAAATTTCAACAGATTTTATTTCATTTAAAGGTTAAGAACACAATAAATTAAACAAACAAAACAAGCGAAATGTCCCATGTTTTAGAGGCATTTGGATGTAATAAATGGCCAGCACTTTGGCTGATGGGGTTTGAGGTCCACAAATGTGTAGAAATTCTCATCGCAGAGCAAACTCAAGCATACTTTTCCCATAATTCCCAAACCAGTGCCAGGCCTTACACCTCTTCATATAAGGTGACAGCATACAGTAGCACACATGAATTAATGGAGCATGTCTCCAAGGGCAACAGATTTAAAGCTGCTATTTATTTTAGAAAAATGTACTCTCAAAACGCCCTTCATCGTTTTTATAATGACACCAAATATTATCTGTGCATTCTCAAGTTAGTGAAAAAAAGATAAATGAACAAAGAAAATCACTATCAAAGCTTCGCACCAGCACACAAACTGTTGAAACAAAAGCACTTAATGTAATGTATACAAAGTATACTAGATTGTTTTTTGGTATAATATTCATTACTTAGTGTACGTCAGTAATATAGAAGCATGTGCAGCATATCCCTTTGTGAAAACATCTACCCAATGAGTTTGTTTCCCTGGAGTTTCCCATTCTCAATAAATCAAAATACAACTTGAAATATCAAACAGAAATGCATGGAACTGGCACAATAGAACTGGTTCTGAAAAGCCTTGTCCACAAAGAAGGCAAAACCGAGAGTTTGACACTCTCATACAAGAAAGGAAATAGCTAAATTAAATTCACAATAAAGCTTAGCATCCAGCACTTAAGAATAATAATAATAATAATAATCATAATTATAATAACAACAATGATAATAATAATAATAACAATATCAATGATAATAAGAATTATAATTTGTTAATTATAGTAAGTAATAAAGCATTTCATTTCCATTTTCAAATGCTCTGGCACAGACACTGAAAAGAAACAAAGAAACATTAACAAATCTCTCTCCCTCTGTCTCTCTCTCTCTTTCTCTCTCTCACACACACACCTACACACCCACCCACACCCACACCCACACCCACACACACACACATATTTTCACTGTTTGTGCCCCCATAGATAGACTCAAGCAGAAGGGAGGGAATATCTAAATAGACTAGTCTTGCACAAAAGACTTAATAAATAACCTACCAAACAAAATAAACTGACGGAATTCACTTTACAGCATGCGCCAGACTCGGTGGACTTCCAACACAAACCTTTTACACGTTTCCATTTTTAACAAACTAAATAGCAACAAGAGTTGGAGAAAAGTAGTCTGAAAAGAAGAAAAGAAAAAGAGAAAGTTTATACAGAAGATCAAACATCTGGTGTGGCCCATTAAATAAAACATTTGATGCATATATATCTGACTCCAGATGTTAAAAAAAAAGAATATCAAATATGTTCTGGGGAAGGCATGATTTCTCCCTGTCGGATTAGCTTTCAAGATTTCAGGGGCAGAGAGTGAATTCAGTAGAATAGACATGACTCCAAGGAACTCCAGAAAACACTACATGAGAGAGTGAGAGAAAGAGTGAGTGTAGAAATAATCTAGATTACAGCAGTCAAATCTTTTGATGATTAGTTGTATTCAAATTTCGCTAAATGTCGTGTCTTCTACAATCCAACCAGCTCTGGGTTCTAAATGCATACAGCTCACATATGTGCATACACAGCAAGACACACACACACACACACACACACACCTTTCACTGGGTATTCCCTTTAAAATTAAGCCTTTCCCCTGACAATGACATATGGAATGCTATATGGGAATATTACAGAGGGATAAAAGTTCTATTCCCATTAATCTGAATATATATCCTAACCTCTATCCTACAGGATCACTGGCTCTCTCTTGCTTTCTCATTTTAGCTGTAAAAGACACGTGTCTCCCCCTTTAATACAGAAGAACATTGTTGAGAACTAGAAAGATTCATTTCTGCATAGCGTTCTCACTCTCTTCCATCTATTGTCTTTCACCAACACAAAATCATTAAATGTTATGTGTTCATGTTCTTACATCTACAATGTTTAGGAAAACTTAAGTGGCAGAGGAAGAAAATATTAAAAGGCATACATAATAATCAGCAAACTCTGCACAAATATTCATATATAACAGTCATGAAGACACATATATTTAAAGGTAGGTGCGGTCACCATATTTGTCTATGTAAATTGGAATAAAAATGTAAACCACAGAAACAAGGAGTTGATAGGAATCTAGTAAATGTTTGTTTAAAGTGCAAGTCTGTGGCAGTTTTTCTTTGCAGAAAACAATGTGCTAAAAACTGCTGAAAGTCTTTGACATATACAGCTTTGCAATAGATAAGACAGCACCCGCTGGTGACTGCATGGCCAGACCACACGGTCGTATGCTTCCTTTCTCTGACCCGTCAGCGCATTCAACCCATTAAACAGCAACATTTAAGACACTTCGAATCTCTCTGGTCAGAAAAAAAAAAATAGAAAACACCAATGCTCAAACCCTTGTCCTTACGAGGGAAGAAAGAAGGAGATGAAGCAAAGACCGGCTCAGACAGACGTGGGGTCACGAGGAGAAGGACTCTCCTCTGACAGCCCTGCCTCCATCTCTGCGATCTGTGTGTGCGCCTGTGTGGCTCCATCCACACAGAGACCTGACTCGGGTATTCTGCTCAAGCACACACCCGTCAGAAGGGAAACAGGCGCTTCGCAACGGACCGGGCAGCCCCGGCGCGGGACTAGGACATCCAAGCGAAGTCTTTCTCGCTGCCCGGCCGGGCCTCCCCCTCCTGGGCCGAGTCGCTCTCCTCCTTCCCATCGTCCGTGGCCCCGTCGTCGCGCTGCGACATCCCTGAGTCTGCCGTCCACTTGCCGCCCTCCTCCTCGCCCTCACCCATCAGCTCCGCCTCCGCCATCATCTCCTCGTCTCCCTCGGCACCATCATCCGGGAAGCGGTGGTCTCCGGGGAAGCGGTGGTCGCCGGGGTAGAGAAGTTCCTCCTCGGGGGAGGCGGCGTCCTCGGTGCTGTGGTCCAGCAGGGCGGCCATGCCGCGGCCGGAGCAGTCCGCACACACACCGTGACGCCGAGATCCATGCTTGATGCCCACGCTGGCGGCCGACATGAACACGCGGCTGCACACCTTACACACATACTTCTTATCCTTGCTGTGCACCTGAAAGACAGTGGCATACGTGGATGAGATGCAAAGAGCAATGCGAGGATAAACAGCCTATCAAAAAACCGAGACACAGCCAGGGAGAGCAGGTCCTGTCATCTTGGACAGTCAAGCCAGTGCAGCGTGGAAGAGCACGGAGCCTCGTGCTGCCAAGTAGACGTCAGGCTGCTAAGCGCCTGCTGCTCTGTAACTGCTCTTTAGCTGCTCCGTAACTACTCTTTAGCTTCTATGTAACTGCTCTGTAACTGCTCTTTAGCTGCTCCGTAACTACTCTTTAGCTTCTATGTAACTGCTCTGTAACTGCTCTATAGCTGCTCTTTAGCTGTTCTGTAACTGCTCTTTAGCTGCTCTTTAGCTGTTCTGTAGCTGCTCTGTAACTGCTCTTTAGCTGTTCTGTAACTGCTCTTTAGCTGTTCTGTAACTGCTCTTTAGCTGTTCTGTAACTGCTCATTAGCTGCTCTGTTACTGCTCTACAGCTGCTCTGTAACTGCTCTATAGCTGCTCTGTAACTGCTCTACAGCTGCTCTCCACACAAGCTGCCCGTTAGCAGTGCCAAACTTTTACTGCCGCTTTGATCTGCCTAAAACCAAAGCTAATTTCTGTGGCAAACTCTCTTAACCACACTCAGACAGGAAAACATGTGCCAAAGCATGTCTATGATTTCTGTGACGAGACTCAGAAACATGGAGAGGAGAGTAGTGGTAGGGCTGAGAGACGATGAAAAAACAACTCTGAAAATGTTACAAAGAATGAATCACGCAGTGCTTTTATCTTCTATTTAAATACTCTTTACATCTTTGCACAGAATACTGTTTGACTTTTTGACTTTTTACCACTTCATTAATCATACAACCCAATAAAAAAACAATTCAAAGAACTGTATAAAAGTCACATCCTACATATTTAACAACATTTTTCACCTTTAAAAATACTCATATTCCACAGTATGATAATTCAGTAACTTATATAATTAAATTCGTATAATTAAATTCCAAATCTAAAACAAAAGCACAAAAACATAGCAATGTGTTCTTGCCACCAAAATGCTACCTGCAGGCAACTTAGGATAAACTGCTATTAGGATCATAAACCTCCCATTTTAATCATTCACCTTATAAAATCTATTTCTGGCCTATCATTTAGTGAATCTCTGTTAACCCCATTACTGCCCCCTGCTGGGTGCCCTGTGTGCTGCATTCCCATGGACTCACCAGTGTGTGCCTCTTCATATGCTCACGCCTGGTGAACTTCTTGCCACAGATCTCGCAGGGGTAGGGCCGCTCCCCCGTGTGCGAGCGCATGTGCCTCTTCAGAATGCACTGGTGCATGGCAGAAAAACTGCAGTACGGACACTTGAACTTCTTCCTGATAACCGTGAAGTCGTTCACTGCAGGGAGAAAGAGGAGATATGGTCAGACACCAATCACATGAAGTGAACCATCACACATGCTCTTGGAAAACACCCATGACCCAAGGACTCTGCTATGACTGACATCCCCCCCCCCCCAAAGAGTTCACACTCTACAGCTCTAGTGACAGAACTGACAGACAGATGTCATCATCGCTACTACTGTTCCTTCATGCAAGTCCCCTTTCTTTCTGAGACTACAGGGACATTTTTTGGTGACAAAACATACTGAGCCACGCAAATAAACACCTAGAACAATAACCACTGAAATATGAATGTAAAAGCACAGCTGTAAACACACACCTAGGCCAACTGTGTGGCTCTAACAAATGTCTCATTGCATACCAGGTGTTTCTCAAAGTTTCATGGATTTGCTACATTAGCACGCTCAACCTATTCTGAGAACCATTAAGGAAGGTCTCTCAGCTAAGCTCACCTTCCCTTAGCTACCAAAGCCAGTCCTAAAGGACAGTTTCCCTAGCAACCACTACAGCGCCGAGGCACATTTGGTCACATTGTTGAAAAAACTCAAATTCTACGTAGATATAAATCTGGAAGAAGAGCAGCACATCTCCTCTGCTGCCTGCTGAACGATCACCATCCAGTCAAACTGGCACAGACAGGCTTTAGACAAGACACGTCGTAGATGACGCTTCGCCCAAATAACGGAGGAGTTGGAAAAGAGAGCGAGCGAGCAGTATATGCATGAGTTCTGCGCCTCCCCATCTGATGTCTGTAATTGCATTAGGCCAACAGACTGCAGCTAATGAAGAGAAGCAGGGAGCAGGCTGAGATGGCCAGAGCAGACCCACGCCACCGCGCGCTGGGAAGGCGTCTGGCCTTCTCTGACAACGCTCGCTATATGAGGTTAAGAATGAGGAGAGCACTGTGATGACCACATCCTGGACATATATGTTTTAACAGATGGCTTAAAAAAATGGTGAAAAAAAAGGTTTCAGAATAAAGTTTTACACTGACAGTGTTATTCAAAGGAGGTAGCACAAGCCGGTTCAAGCTTCACAAGAAAATTTATTGACTACAAAGATACAAACAACCAATTACATGTTTTTCTAAATAATTACCTATTTTTGTATTCAGTATGAAAACCTTTTTTGTTGTTTCAAAAGACAAAAGTGCAAATACCACAGCAGGGTTTTTTTGCTGTATCAAATACTACATGAATTTTATATCAAATACTAATGGAATTTTCACATCAGCATGGTCTTCAATCAGCTAAAACCAAACACAACAGAAAGCCAATTGATCCTTTCTTTCCCTGAGGATAATTTTCTAGAAAGTTTACAAGCACAAGTTCAATGTTTTCTTTCTTTTTTTTTGCATAGTAGTGGTTAAAATTGTGAGTTGCAAAAACACACCTGACATTCAGCCTAGCACCAGCTTCAAGAGCTCAAACAACAATGGCTACACTGTGCTTCGCACATTCAAGAATCCTGGAGTGAGTTTCTCTAAAGGAGCTTGGCGTAGAACTGGAAGATTAAATACACCACATTTTTTAACATGTAACAAACGAAACACAGAAGCAAAGTTTGCATCCAAGAAGCATGCAGTACAAGTCATGAGAAAGAGTCACCAAGAAAGGGGTAAAGATGCAGTCTTCCCCATGATTACAGCAGCTGCTGAAATATAACAGCATTCTATAACTGCACTGGCTGCTATAATAGCATTTCCTAGTGAATGCTTTTGCATTGAAAGAAAATGTCATATTGCCAAGTAGCTACTTGTCACTGGTTATGGCTGTTTTAGTGCACATCTAGGTAGATGTGCACGTGCTTGTCTTTGTCTTTGGCAAGACATAATGACCAGGCATCTAGATGCATGTAGTCTAAAGATCTTCCATTGTGAAATGATCTAGAACAAGAGGTAGGTATAAATGTGGGAATGGCTTCCATTTTGATGCTGTGTTTTGATGGTCAGCACATGATTACTGCTTCTTTTCATTTTATCACAGCCATTCAGGGAAACAGTCACTCATCTACTGTATATGGCTTACAGATGTCTGTTTGGAGAGAGACATTACAAAACTTTCATAACATCCCCGTTTTATAGAGATAAACTCTAAGCACTCAGAGCACATGAATATCCTCTCTAGAGCTGACATAGTATGCTGACAAAAAAGTGTGCTCTAATGCTTGTGGTCTAACCACTCAAAGACAGACAAAGCTACACATTTGGCAAAAACAATGTGCCTAGTTTACATTACACACAATGTTATTCACTTAAAATTCCAAAACAAAAATATTCTTAAATCATTAAAGGGTGTCAGAATGAGTGACACAATGTTCAGTGCAAAGGTTTGACTAAATATTTGGTTCACAGCAATACTTCTTTCCAAAATACTAGCAACTATAATGTATCTACATACAAAAATGTGAATGAAAAATGACAGTTTCACCACTGGCCCAGCATTTTCATAGAATAGTCTCACCTTCTATGGCTGTGACATAAACCCTATTGTAGGGTCAGTGAGGTTTGTGGGGGTTACTAGGGTACCCTCGACCTTCATGACTTCTCTCCTCCCACATTCTCTTTATCTCACAGGTCGAGGGTCAACTGGGGTAAGGGCCAAGCTGAGCCAATTACTGACATTATTCAGCTGTGCTTAGACACAGACACACAAACGCACACATACACACAAACGCACACACACACACTCTGACACACGCACAGCGGCTTACAGCAAGGACATTGCTGGCTGAGGGATTTTAGGTCTACCCGTAACCCTCCTCATCCCAGATCATCCAACTCCACTCAATTATAGCACAGTAGTGGGAGGAAATAACACATTCCTCCTGCAAGGGGCAGTATTGTGCATAATCAGCCCAGACAGTAGGGATGTGCTTCAGTAAGGCAGACTTTGTGTCGGTCTAGGATTTATACGTAAAAGAAAAGAAAAAACAAATTCCGGAAAAATTTTAAAAACCAAATGGACTTGCACACGTTGTAGAGAAACCTGGGCTTGTCAAACGCACCCTAAGAGACAGAAGCACTCTGAGGCAGAGACCCTGTTTAGCATTCTTCTGAGGGACACAATGAGGAGGCAGAGGGTTTGAGGACAGAGCCACCCAAACACTAGGCGTGCTGGCATCCACTACACTGAGATCACTGTGTCCTCTTGTCTGATTACTTTGTAGAATAAAAGAACTCCATGCACAAACACAGGTGCACTGTAAGACTGCATTTTGTCTTTGTCTTCGCATAGCAGTCGTGCTCATCAACGCTCAAAGCCGCTGCAGTTGGTGCATGTACAGTAATCATATAAAAATCTTCACATATATATATAGAATATATAGTTTAATTCACAAAATATTCACATTTTTACATGTCTCAATGTTTACACAAGTCTTGTACAAATATCTCACAAAGCTTGTACAAATCTCAGTGCTCTTGCTAAAAAAAAAAAGCATCATGTAAAGGAACCCCTGAGTAGATTTTGCGATAAGTAACTCCAGTGTCTTCATTATAACCTACAGGTCAAGCTGCAAGTTTAGGCAACTAGAGGGGTGGACCAAGGAGGCATGGTCAGCGATCAATCTCCGTCGTGGGCGTGGCCAATGTTGCCATGGCCGTCAGCCTTGAGGGCGTGGGAGTTCCAGAGCAGCTTGGCGGGGGCGGCGGCTGCTTGGCAGCAGATCTTGGCGTGGGTGGCCAGGTTCTTCTGGGTGCTGAAGGCTCGCGCGCAGGCCGGACAGGCAAACACACGCTCGCTGGAGTGCACGGACGACAGGTGGCGGTTGAGGTCGGTGCGGTCGCGGAAGTGCTTCAGGCAGTAGGCGCATTGCATCAGCTTGCGCTTGAAGTGGATGGTCTTCTCGTGGCGGTCGGCGTTGGACTTGAGCGTGAAGCTGGCGGGGCAGCGCGGGCAGCGGTAGCGGGCCGCCACCGGCGCCAGGAAGGACGCGGCCGCCAGGGGGCGCTGCTGCTCGAGGCAGTCGAGGGACAGGGCCATGAGCGAGAGCGTGTGGCCGTACTCGTGCTGCCTCAGCTGGAGCAGGCTGCTAAACAGTTGCTTGCACAGGGAGCAGGCCAGCTCCCGCGGCCACCCTGCACCTCCGGCCCGCACCTCCGCCACACACACACCACGCCGCTCCTCCGCCATCTGATCCTCCTCTATAGGAGCCTGGCCAGACTCCAGGCCTGAAGGAGGGAGAGAGAGCGAGACAGAGAAGTGGAGAGAGAGAGAGGTGAGAACTAACACCAGGAGATGAGCTTATGTATGTGAAAAATAACAGCCAGTCATGCAGAGAAGGCCAGATAAGGTATGAGAGGCCAGAACAGATCACACACACACACACACACACACAAATACCTGCACTGTTACTTGGACTATCTTCGTCCTCTTGCATCTCCTCCTGTAAGAATACATGTACACACAGTTAAATCTTACTGCCGAATACCAAACATGTATAGATTGTTCTGGGGCATGCAGGTAGGTGTCATTACAATGACATACACACACACACACACATGCACAAACAACAAAACAAACAAAAAGGCTTCTCCGTCAGCAGACAAATGTGACAGAAATGTTAAACAAGAAAATCAAAGACAGAGAGAAAAGCATCAGGTCTGTGGGCCAGAGAGGACGGCTGGATGTGCTGTGTGCATGGTCAGTCTCAAGCCTGCGTTTCCGTGTACCCAGCAGGTGGAGAGAAAAGTGGAATGTTCTTTGTCTCGTGACACAAGAGGATATTCAATATTTGTTTTTGAAGCGGTGTGTGCGAGTATGAGAGGAGGGGGTTGGTAGTACAGATGCACTGTTGTTTGTTCATTCTCGCTTTGAGAGTGAATGTAGGTGTGACCTATCCACCTCTATACCTAAGAGCCCCCTCCTTTTCTAACTCTCACTCACTTCCCTCGCTTCCTCTCCCTCTCCTTCTCTCTCTCTTACTCTCTCCCTTCCCCCCTCCCTTGTGTAAAAGCAACACACTATGGTCTAACCAAACAGATGGCTTGTCCACAGAGATGGTACGGCTTCTTGGGAGGGAGGTCCTGTGAAACCAAATGCCACCTTAGCACACACGGGGAGAATGCAATTTCCTGGACCCGTACAAGAAAACACAAAACCTGCCCTGCCCCTCACATTGTCCACCCCTATAGATTCCCACCATCACCTCTCCCCTCCTCTTATCTGTGGCCTCCTGCCTGGTGGAGAAAGTCTGTGAGAGTTCTCCTTGGGCTAAATGCCCTGTGTAGGCATGTTTTCTTATGAGACGTGAAGAGAAGAGACGGTTAAGAGAAATTAAACAGAGAAAGAAGAGACGAGAGACACAAATGAAGAAGGGGGAAAAGAAGGGAAATTCAATGTTATACGTGAAAACAGCAGGATGATGGGCTTGTGGGGGGCTTAGGGAGGCTGTGACGAACTTACCTCAGAGGGCTCCGGCTCTGTGTCGGGAGCACACGAGGGGCCCTCGGCCAGCGGCAGGCCGAGCGCCCCGGGACGCCGTCGCCCGGAGGACGGCGGGAGAGGAAGAGGAGGGAGAGCGGACGGAGGGGAGGACGAAGACGCCCTGCGTTTGCTATGGAACGGGGCCCCGGGGCGGTGGGCGCCGCCGCTGCCGCTGGAGCAGTGAGACCCTGGGGAGCACAGGAGAGGAGTCTCACCCACCTGCACTGAGAGCAGCCGCCATCTTCCACACAGCGGAGGGGGGGAAAGGGGGCGGGGCCAGGGGCCAAACACAGTCACTTCATTTTACAACCAGAGAGGGAGAGCAGGATAGGAATGAAGGAATAAAATAATGGGAAAAAGATGAGCGTTTTATTTATTTATTTATTTATTGCTTTTTTTTTCCCTCCGTGAGGAGCGGGGTTAGGGGTTGAATTCTCTCACTCGCTCTTTTTCGCTTCTCCATCCTCCCACGTGCACACACAAGGGAGGGCCGCCTGTGTGTGTTTGTGTGTGTGTGTGTGTGTGTACACACTTGCCCGCGTTTGCGTGAGAGAGTGAAAGAAAAGGGGTTTCGAAAAGATGCCTGAATTTCTTCGTTTCAGTTATCGGGAAAAACACGGTCAGTTGTTTGAGTCCATCCAAACCAGAAAACAGGAGGTGGTGGATTATTGCGCTGTGTTTAATGAGAAGCTCTGTTCCTTTGACCATTCAGAATATTGATAACTTTTAGATTTTTCCCCCACAGTATAACACTGGCTAACAAAAGGATAAAGTGTTGTTGAGTTTTTACATGAGTTATTCACTTCCTTCATTGCAGTTTAAGGTTTGATGACACTGAATGATACGCTTGACTAGGCTTCTATTTGTATGCAGCAAAACAGGCTGGCTTACAGTTTGCATTTTGATGTTTTATACCTCATATTTTATTTTCCCAGCTTCATATTGCTTGCTGAATCGATGCCTCATGACAAATTAAAGATTCCTTGCCATGTTCTGTTGGATAATATGATTTGTTATGGGTTGGGTTATGAGATTTTATATGGGTTTTTCAATTAAATGAATATTTAAGTTTAAATGCGAAGATGTTTGTGTAGTTGTTTGTTTGCACTTGGGTTTTCTAGAGGACTGTGTTGTTGGGGAAGGCGGTTAGGTGCTGGGAGGACAGATGCACACCCTCTGGTAAAGCAAGACCATGGACGGATTCCTGGAATACTCGTCTCCCACACCCTGCACTCCCGTTCCCCATGAGAACACACACACACACACACACACACACTCAATTACACTCCTACACAAACACAGTATGAATGTTTCCCAATAAAAACGGCCTCACCCCATTCTTTGTCTTTGTCTCCCCACACACTCATCACCACACACTCATCCCTCCGGAGGAAGGTCATGACACAGAGGGTGGAGTCTCTTCCCCACACATCCCCTTTACCCATTTCCCTGGTCTGATCATGACGTCTCATCCCTATGCACTAACAGTAATTTCATCTGCACATTCAAACATCATCTCCACTGCCCTCCCTAATCTCATTCTTAAGAATCAGCAATGGCTTGTATTTTCAGCAGGGTTTTTATTCCCGCTATTAAGAATATCCATAATCGTAAGACAATTACCAGCATGTAGTTTCACAGGTAATGGAGATGACCAGGATCAGGCAGGTGATGTGACCATGGATCAGAACTTTTTTTTTTGTGGCTAGCCCCAGATCAGTTTGCCCCACTACAGCCACTGTACCTGATTCCAGGTTTGTACAGAGAGGGCCATCTATACGAGTCCTGCTGTCAGACGGTCAAGCACAGAAAGACTGGGAGGGTGGAGAGACCTTGAAGATATGGGCTTTTCCTATTAGTTGAAGACTGAACTGTATTTCTGCCTGAGCCCTGACTAAAATGGAGGACCTAGTCCATTTTGGCCTTTAAAGCCTTACTGACAGAAGCACTGAAATAATTTAAAAGAATGTGCTACACATTTGGATCGTATTCTCAACACCACACACTGTGTAATACATTTGATGCGTATTTGTGAACTTCACAGCAGCAATCATTTGACAAACTGCTATTCCAGCCCTACCTACCGAGCACAGTAAAGGAGGAGTTGCAGTGATATATGAATACCATTCTTTGTGGTAATATCCATATTTTAAGTGTCAATGAATTAAAACGAATTCTTCTAGAAATGAGGAATTTAAACATTGATGTCTCACAATATCAGAATTCTCCAAAGGTGATCAATTTGCCTCATGTTTTACAAAAACTGAAGCAGTTGTTGCAAATACTGAGTCTGTGCAAGAGTGTAAAATCAGTGAAATAATGAATCTAAAACTTAAAAAAAAACAACATACGACTGTGAATGAAGGCTTTGAAGTTCAATTTACTTTTCTCTCCTCTCTCTGTCTCTCTCTCTGTTTGTCTGTCTGTCTCTCCATTTTCAATTTCAATTTAAATGAGCTTTATTGCCATGACAAAATCATTTCTCTTTCTCTCACTGTCTGTCTCTGTCTTTCTGTTTGTTTGTCTCTCTTGTCTGTTTGTCTGTCTAGCTGTCTCTCTCTCCCTCATTCTTTCTGTCTGGCTGTCTGTCTGTCTCTCTCTCTCCCTCTCTCCCTCTCTCTCTCTCTCTCCCTCTCTCTCTATCCCTCTCTCTCTCCCTCTCTCTCTCTCCCTCTCTCTCTCTCAGGAGCTGGGCCAGAGCAGGGCAGGCGTCTAAGTGCCATGTTCACCTTACTAACCCCCACCTGCCTCTGCACACCCATGGGAGTGGGAGCAGTGAGGAGGGAGGTCACTCAGAACCACACAATCCAAGAAATACCCTCATACACAGCCACCTGCTTTTCAGTTGGGCAAAACAAAACACTGGCATAATATAAAGCAAAAACGACCTGCTCAAATTTCTTTACAGTATTTGTGTTTTGTTAGAACAGCAACACAATAACATTATGACAATGACTGCTACAATTGCTAATAATTCTGTGTGTGTGATCTCAGGTAATTGTGAACTGTGACCAGTTTGATCTGATCACAAATAGGACTCATAACTCATAACATAATGGACACCAAATGAGAACTACACATAATTCTGGATTACACCCTGGTCATCTGAATAAGATATAATGAAAATGTTCTGGTTTCATTTTGGTCTCTGCTGGAGTTGGTGTCCCAGAACTTGGCTATATTCAGCATGAGAGTTTGCTTATTAAACTCTTGGATTTACACATCACAGAGTGAGCAACAGTAAAGTGCTAGAGAATTAGATCGAGGTTTCAGTATTTACTGTGCACACACACACACACACACACACGCACACCCCCCCACACACACACACACACACACACATTCTCATTCACATGCATGCACACACACATATATGCCCCCACACACAGTCTCGTTTAAATAGTTTCACCACCTTGCTGTCATTTTTATTTTCTTGCAAAATGCAAAACAATAAAAAGCCTTCAGTCCATCAACGCGATCGTCAGTCTCACTTCCATGCCTGTCCCCTGTAATACAGCTCCCACACGCTCTACGAGATCTAACCGGCATCTGAGTGTATCATCGAGCCTCAAATTCACAAACACTCCGTGCACGCTCCCCTGAGATGCTGGCACTGACAGCTGGGTGGACAGGTTGGCAGCTCGCTGTCACAGTCTATAGATCAGTGGGTGAGGAAGGGAGGCGCGCATGTCTAAAGCCAATCACATGCCCAAGCTCTGACCTCAGATCAGTTTCTGCGGAGGCTCGGCTGAGAACGTGGTGTTGAGCGGGCCCGAATCCCTCTGACCGGGCGGGACCCTGCAGCTCCATTAACTGGGTGCCTTTACCCAGGACTTAAGCCAGCGCACTTTGGAGTGTGAGAGAGGGACATGCGAATGCTGAGGTGGTGGAGCAGGAAGGCCTGAGGCTGAACTGCGTCTGGAGCGCTGCTTGTCGAAGAGGCCTGCGTGCTCTCAGGAAGGCGCGGCCTGACCCCTCTGCTGGACACTGACCCCTGTGCTGGACGTTTATAAGAGAGCGTGTGGGCCCAGCTATTGTGGTGTATTTGTGCGTGCTGGTGTTGTGCGTTTTGCTCAGGAATATGACCCGTCTTTTTCTATACGCTAGTTCAAAGCAAATGTTGGTGATATTCCCTGGCAGGCAGACAGTGGGAGCAATTATGTATCATATTTCCTGATTGCTCTATACACAAATAAGACACTTCTGAGCCTTTAGAGAGCATGGATACAGCGCAGCATTTTCCACATTCATTCAGATAGAGTTTTACATGCTTCCTTATAGCTAGAGTTGGCTAAACAAAGCACTGGTGGCCTGACTGACAGCGACTGTGTTTCGTCCTTAAGAGTGGCCATTAAGCCTTAATCCAGTGCGGAGAATACACAGACACAGACCCAGCCACGCACATACTAGAGTCTGCCCTGAGGGACAGGATGAGTGGCTCTGAGTTTTCCTTCAGTGTTCCTCTCTCACTCAGAACACGAAGGGAGTTACACAAAAGACGCAATTACCACAGAGAGAGAAAGAGAGGCCAACACGCAGAGAGAGAGAGAGAGAGAGAGAGAGAGAGATAGAGAGAAAGAGAGAGAGACCTTGATGGAGTGGTGCAGTGTGCAAAAAACAACAGTGTAAATATTTAAAGGCTTTTATTAACCTATAATCTGTGTACGGCTTATAAAATATGTTAGGAAGAAGCAGTTACGAGGGAAATATGACCTACACACACACACACACACACACACACACTTTTATTTTACAATAAGGACTTGTGCATGAGAATTAAAAATGTCCAGAGCATTAAAAAGTATTTAAAATATCACATACGCGTTCCAGAGTAAAACACGCTCAAAGTCACATTAATTCACTACAAAAATGAAAATCTCCACTATCACAAAATAAACATCACTACTGCCAGAGCACAAGAAAATCTCCTGCACACTCACAAAACTAGATCCTAAAGCCGACAGAACACTAACAATCACAGGAAACCAAACCATCTGCAGTACCAGCAACTAGAGCTAGGGTGAAAGGGCCTGGTAGAACATCAGGTCACGCAGTCAGACAACAACCTCTCCTATTCTTAATGGCCCCAGGCATTTTAATGGAACTCTGTGGAACCTTGAAGCTCTGGACATCCAAACATAGATCATCTTCAAAAAGTGTCTATAAGCAACCTGTTTGCAATCTAGGGAACCTCTACGAGCACGTGGTAAGTGGGAGTCTTTATGAGTCTACGGTAACTACAGTAAGATAATACACTGTGACTTACGGGAGAGCGAGTGGCCTCCTTTGGGCAGGTAGTCAAACAGCAGGGGGTTTTCCTCGCTCAGCATGTCCGCTCCCAGAGACAACAGGCTGTTCTTGCTCATCAGCGCCGCCCTGAGGTTGGCCACAGAGCCGCCTCGCTCCTGGCCCCTGCCCACAGCCTCCTCTCTCTCACTGGCCAATGAGGTGCCCAGGAACCCCGTGTCTCCAGCCTCCTGCTTGACGAAGAAGTCCCCGCGGCTGTCGGAGCTGGGCTCGGCTTCGTCCGCTCCTGGGGAAGAGATAAGGGTAATGCTTAACTGTCATGCTCCCCTGCAGAGGTTTTATAGGTGAACACTTTAACTAGCACGCACCCGAATATCAATTAAATGAAATATAAATCTAACATGATGTAAATCGAAGCCTCAACCTTACCTCAGCTAACCTTAACTTCACCTCAAAACCTAAACCTAAACTGTAAACTTCACTCTACACTTAACCCTGCTGATCATCTGACAGTTTGCTAACAGTGAGTGAGTGTAATGGTGTAGGACGCATGTTGCTCATGACCAAAGTGTTACATTTTTGAACAATTACAGTTATGTGATAAATATCAGCATCTCTGCGTTTGTAGATGTTACCTTGTGACCATAGCTACATTATAGCTACGAGGAAACATATTTGCAAATAAACCGTCTAACGGATCAAAACTTTCACCGCTACCTCTTTTATCCATTGATTTTTTATCTTTGCTCATCCACTTCTCCTCCAATAAAATAAAGGCTAAAGCCTCAGATCACAGAGGCGCACGAGCACACAGCACACCTCCGCCCTTAGCCGGGAGACATGTGTCGGGATGGATGAAGACTCCACCGTAACCAAAATGACAAGATAAAAAACACCACACACACAGAGAAAGAGGAGAAAACAGCAGCTTTTAGCGAGCTTGAGGAAAGAGTGCTGTTTAGACAGTGCTGACAGTACAAAACAGAGGTGCTGCTCAAGACTGCTGTCTCATTGTTCTGGACTGACTGTAGATCAGCGCTGGGCTCAAAGCAGCTGGGCTCACAGGCCGTCCGCCAAAGCCTGCTCAGACCTTACTACATACACTACACCCTCTACTGGCTTTTTGCTATATATCTTTGCAGTATATGTCTTAAACACAACAAAAACACACATCCGGTTCACAAACATATAGCCCCTGACACCCGTGTGTGTGTGTGTGTGTGTGTGTGTGTGTGTGTGTGTGTGTGTGTGTGTGTGTGTGTGTGTGTGTGTGTGCGTGCGCGCGTGTGTGTGTGTGTGTGTGTGCACTTAGGTCTGTCAAGTTAAACAGCTCATGCCCTGGTGAGTCCATAATGATCTACACTTTAACCTTAGAGTCTTAAAAGGGTCACACAAATAAGAACTGCACATTCTCCACAGGTTAAGGGGCAAATGTAGGCACACAGTTTTTTTAAATAAATGGGCTAAAAGTTTAATTGGAGCAAAAAACAAAATATGTTTTTTTTTGCATACTGCAACATGATGTAATATTATGATTTTTAAAAATCTTGGTTTTCGTGTTCATGTTGATTCATACCTAAATTCATAACCAAACCAGTTTTTACTTTACACACCAAAACATGTGTATGCTGTGTATCTCACAGCCCTGGTCCCGGTGGAGATGATGAGCTGGTGTGGTCTTGTCATTGGTTTCATGGGTTTGTAGTCTGTAGCTACATAGTTAGGGTGCGTTTGTCTTTTTGTGTATAAATATCTTGTAGGTTAATTGAACCTTTTTTGTTTCCTTAGGAAAAGAAATAAATATGTGTGCTTATTATTAAGTGCTAAGTGTTATATATAAGTGAGTGATTTACATGCAGATGACTTGACCTAAGTTATTTGACTTGACCATTCACTTATCTAAAAAAATAATTCTTTCATTTTCATGAACTGTTAGTGCAGGATAGACCACATATGAATAATGGTTAGTACACATGTATGATGCTTCAGTATATAGACATTTCCATCGACACACAGATATTCTGTCAGTCTTCGTAAATATACAGACATCATGTGTTGCAACTGGGCATACAATAGAAAAACTAGTTCAGTCTGTATATACACTTTCCATTTCAGATCATAAGAGTAAAAAAAAATAAAAACAAAACAACACAAAAAGAAGAAAGAAGAAAGACAAGCCCAGAAGTCCCATACAGGCAGCAGTGTGTGTGTGTTGGCCCGCACACCCGCACACACTCACACACTCACACAAGCAAGCCGAGTTAATTAAGGTGGCAGAGTGGGGGAGTTGGGCTGAGAGGGCATAGGGTTGGAGGAATTCATTAGAGGAGTGCAGCCTTCATCTGTGGGCAGGGGGCATGGAAGTCAATCAATAAAATGGATCTTCTACTCCCAACAACGCAGGCAAGCAGCACCCGCAAAAGGAGAGTAGAGCTGCTCGCCCTCAGACCCCTATCCCCCCTCACTCATCTGCTCCCTGCATGCTGCTCTGACCCGTACACACACACACACACACACACACACACACACACACACACACACACACACACACACACACACACACACACACACACACACACACACACACACACACACACACACACACACACACACACACACACACACACACACACACACACACACACACACACACACACACACGCAAACACACACACACACACACACACACACACACACACACACACACACACACACACACACACACACACACACACACACACACACACGCAAAACACGCACACACGCAAACACACACACGCAAAACACGCACGCACACACTTTCAGATAACATCAACTACAGTGGACATTAATGCAACACTTTACTACTGCAAACCAGTACATGGTCATATTTTGCACTGCATAATTTATCGATATGTATGATATGAAATTTAATATTCAGTGTGTCTGATGCCCACAAGCACCAAATAAAGGTATAACCCTACTGTCAACAACATAATTGTCCAATTAACAGACTTATTAAATAATCACCGATCTTCTTACACTAGTTATTTAGAGTGGACATACTCATGAGATGAAATGGAATTTATAGGAATGGAAGGGCGGTAAATGGTAAATTTAGAAATCTGTGCTTATTTAGAAACCTGCAGGATTATGCCTCTCCTATGACTGCCCTTTGTTCATGAATATTATGTGCAAGGTTAAAATGAGCACTGGTTTAATTACCATGTCACATTGCGTCATATTACAATGGTAGCCTAAAGAATATGGGAGAGCATTGTTATATCCTTCCCTCATAAGAGAGCGCTGAATAATTTTGATGCCTCCTTGCAAAGAATTTCTCAGTTTAATTTGGTTGCCATGGCAGCCAGGCACACTTGGCTTCAACATTTATGCTAAATAAAACACCCTTTTAAGAGTAGACACAAATAGGCGGACTCATGGTGAAGGCTTTATGTGTCTTTGTGTGTTTGTCTGTGTGTGTGTGTGTGTGTGTGTGTGTGTGCACATGTGTGTGTGAGTGCATTCACCCATGCGTGGGTGTTCTCCAGCTTGGACATGAAGCGGTATGTTTTGTATTCAGTGTGAATGTCTTTATGTTGTCTGTGAGTGTGTATATGTGAATGATATGTGCAAAGACCAGAATTATGAATATTTGTTTGCAGTAAGTTTATGTATTCATCAACTGTGCGTTATGTGTGTCCAAATGTGGGTGTGTACATGTGTGAATGAGAATGCTAATGCTTAACAGAGGTGTTAGTTGTGTACCAGTATCCACCAGTAAAACAGAAAGGGTGGGGAGGTGGTCAGTTGACCTATGACCCCAGGTTCCAGCTGCAGTGCTGTCCTACACACCCCTCCCTGGCTACAACTCAATACATCCTTTTGTTTCGCACCATTTCAGGGTATCTCTAGATGCCCTCTTCATCTCACAAAGAGATTAGTGTTAAATGCACATATATCTGCACACACAAACACATATGCACCCAAGTGCACACACACAACACACACACTGGGACACATGTACGCACACATGATGGGGGGTGAGTAGTGCTGGACATGCCCTGTCTTTCCGTCCTCCTTTAAAGGACTTTATTCCTTTAAAGGACAGGAGGGCAGAGCGCTTTGGGGGATGGGGGGGGGGCATGTGTACTGAATCGTTGAAATGGTCTCACTCATCATTTCCACTGCCACACACTCATAACAGATACACACAGCACAAAAAGACAATTGAGAGCTGACATCTTAAATGCCTTTTGTGTGTGTGTGTGTGTGAGTGTGTGTACGTGTGTGTGTTTGCCTGTCCAGTGGCTACTGCAAGAGGGAGGGGAGGTCCGACTTGCCTCCTCAGCACGGCAAAGTTTGAAAGGGTAAAAAGTAATTTCCAAGGGACGGGGGAGAGTGAGACACTGAAAAAGCTCAAGAATTCAAAGGCAATTTAAAAGCAGTGTGGGAGAGGGGAATGAAAAAACTACTGGGTGAAGAGAGAGGAGGGAAGATGGAAAGTAAAAGAGAGGTTGTTATTCTTCTCTCTCTCCCTCACTTTCTCTCTCTCTTTCTTTCTCTATTGTTTTTATGGACTAGCTGGGCCACAACCTCCATGGAGAGCGATATAGAGAGAGAGGGAGTAAGAGAATAAATCAAACAAACCCTGAAGGCTAGAAAAGAGAGAATGAAGAAAAAAGGGAGGAATAGGAGAGGAAAAGACAGGAAAGATGAGGAGAGGAAAGGAGAACAGAAGACAGAAGAGGAGAGGAGTGGAGAGGAATGGAGAGGAGAGGTAATGGCAGGGTTGGGGGGCAATGTGGGCGATGGAGAGGGCAAGAGGGTGAGAGGAAGAGGAGGTTAGGATTGGAGGATTGCAGAGCTCAAGGTAATCTGGGGAGTTAATGCAGCTTAACAAGAGCAGGCCTGCAAAGAGAGAGAGCAAAAGAGTGAGTGTGTGTGAGAGAGGGATGGAGAAAGAGAGAGAGAGAGAGGCAGAGAGAGGCAGAGAGAGAGCAAGAAAGTGAATGTGAGAGAGAGGGAGAATGAATGTGAGAAAGAGAGGAAGAGAGAGAATGAGTGTGACAGAGAGAGGGAGAGAGAGCAAGAGATTGAGTGTGAGAGAGACAGAGAGAGAGAGAGAGAGAGAGAGGAGAATGAGTGTGAGAGAATGACTGTGACAGAGAGAGCGGGAGAGAGAGGGAGAGAGAGAGGAGAATGAGTGTGAGAGAGAGGGAGAGAGAGAGGAGAATGAGTGTGAGAGAGAGGGGGAGAGAGAAGGAGAGAGAGCAAGAGAGTGAGTGTGAGAGACAGAGAGAGAAGGAGAGAAAGAGGGAGAGAGAGGCGCAAATGTGGCAGAGAGTGTGAAAGACAGGAAGAGAGGGGGTGAATCAGACAGTTAAAGACAGTAAGAAAGAACAAGAAAAAAGGGAGGGATACAAAGTGGGAGAGAGGAGAAAGGGGAGGCTCGGTGGGGTGTGGGGGTGTGGTGTGGTGTGGTGAGGGGGGTGTGGTGGTGGGGTGTGGTGGGGGTGTGGGGGTGGTGTGGTGGTGTGGTGGTGGGGTGTGTGGTGTGGGGGGGTGTGGTGTGGTGGTGGGGTGTGTGGTGTGGGGGTGTGGTGGGGTGTGAGGGTGGGGTGTGTGGTGTGGGGGGTGTGGTGGGGTGCTGAGTGGGGGGAAAATGGAATGCAGGGTGGGAAGGGAAGCAAACACACTGGGCTTTGTGCTAAAGGCTGAGGGGAAGGTGCAGCGCTACATCCACAGAGCAGTCCAGAAATCAGGGTTTAAAGAGCATACAACTGGGCTGGCCCTTTTACACACCTCCACATGGATGGCCAAATGTGCACACACACACACACACACATACACACACACGCACGCGCCCATGTGCGCGTGCACACACACACTTATGCATGACAGTAATTGTGATCTATTACACCGAGATCAACTGTACTGTAAAAAATAGGCTTAAACCACCTGATCACTTTCCTATTAATATTTTCCCATAATTCCCCAAAATATAATGAATGCATCAACAAGAACACGCTTGTTTTTTTTCTACGTTACTATACTTAGCAAACGCTTCACTCTTGGAACTATAGCCAAATTTGTAAAATTAAAGAACTGTGACAATGTGTGTGTACTTGTGCATGTGTGTGTCCCATGTCCCATTCCTCTTCAAATCTACAGTATTCTGACTCATCAAGTATTGTATCACGTTGCCTATATTCCTGTATCCTTGGCAACTTCTGCGGTGAACAATGGAGAGCATGGCGGCCAGGGAAGATAGACAGCAGAGAGAGAGGGAGAGAGAGAGAGAGTGGGAGAGAGAGAGAGAGAGAGAGAGAGAGAGTGGGGAGAGAGAGAGAGAGAGGGAGTGGGGGAGAGAGAGAGAGAGAGAGGGAGTGGGACAGTGAGAGAGAGAGGGAGAGAGAGAGAGAGAGAGGGAGTGGGAGAGAGAGAGAGAGAGGGAGAGAGAGAGAGAGAGAGAGTGGGAGAGAGAGAGAGAGTGCAAGAGCGAGAGAGAAACTGCAATCAACAGTGTTTTTTTTTTTAACAGACAGCTACAGCCATTGACATGTACACCACTTCTACAGACAGACACATGAGGACATCCAGGTGAGAGGAGAAAGGGAGGCAGATTACCCAGACTGCTCTGCTGCCATCTGCCATCACAAGCCCTCTGTCTTCGGTTGATTCTAACACACCTCTCCTATGGCCAATGACTTTTGCATAATTGGTGGCGATGTTTTAAAATAACCACTACCAACATCATAGCACAGTTTAGAAGATACAGATGTTTTAGTGATTGAGCTGGTACATTTTAATTGGCTTCTGTTTCATTTTATAGCATTTTTCTTGCCTCACTGTGTTGAGTCTACTGGTCATGGAACAAAGAATATATACCTGTACGTGTAGGAATTGTCATATGAACGGCAACCGTACTACCAACACCGAGACATGAGCTCACAGTGCCAAATGGTCAACAGAGTGCCATGGCAACAAGATCTCATCAAGACTCAAAACCAGGTAAAGAATTTCACAATGGAACATAGCAATGCACTGAAACCTAGTTCCTTCACTGCAGCTTCACAAGAACAATGAATACTGTAGCGTATTTGTGTGTGTTTGTGTATGAGTGAATTTGTGTGTGTGAGTTTGTGTGTGTGCGTGCGTGCGGGTTTGTATGTGTGTGTGAGTTTGAGTGTGTGTGTGTGTGTGTGTGTGTGCGTGCGGGTTTGTATGTGTGTGTGGGTTTGAGTGTATGAGTTTGAGTGTGTGTGTGTGGGGGGAGTGCATGTGCGAGTGTGAGCATGCATGCATGCGCACGCGCAATGTGCCAGACTCCCAATATAACTTTATACAAGGTTAATGTGACTGACATGAACTGATCTAGAAATGGAAGATAAGGAGGTTTAAGGGCGGGAGGGGGGTGTGTGGAGGGCTGGGGGTGGGGAGAGTGGAGAGAGAGGCAGAAGACCAAGAGATGGAGTGAGAAAGAGAGAAGACAGACAGAGAGAGAGAGAGAGAGAGAGAGAGAGAGTCGGCTCAATTGGAGCTTTTTATACCCTCTTGCCAGAGGAGAGGCTGGCCTTTGAAATTAATTGCATACGATCAAATCAGCAGAACCTTGGCAAATGAGTCGTCCTCCCCCCATTAACCCCCCACCCTCCCCCCAGAGCATGGCGGACAGTGACATGTCACCCAGGCAAGTTCTTATTTAAGCCTACTGACATGTCACTGGCCTGTCCTCCACAGTGGGAGAGCTGGGCCTGGGAGACCCAGACGCCTGATCACAGTGAAGGATCATCAGCGCTATGCTAAGCTAATGACGAGAGAACGAGGGACATGGAAAAGGAGTCTGAGGGGAAGTGTGAGGTTAACGGAGAGAGGGAATTGAGTTAGAAGGGTGGAGTGAGGAAAGGGAAGGAGGGAGTGAGGGGGAGAGAGAGAGAGAGAGCTGAAACGTGACAGTGGAAGAGGAGGACCAGAGGAGAGAAAAGGGCAAGAGGGGGAAAAAACTGCCTTGATTCCTTCGAGGCAAACAAAGAGGGGAAAAGTGCTCATGCTTACAGAGAGAGAGGGAGGAAAGGGACGATGGAGCGAGAGACGGGGGAGTAGCGAGAGATGGACAGATGTGTGCAGAGAGAGAGGCACGTGTGATAAAGACAGAGGGATAATTTGGGAGTACAGAAACGGCGGCTTCCTCGGGCCAAGTGAGGAATGCGGGGCGGGCGGATCTGAATGTGTTCTGGGGGTGGTGTCCGTGTGCCAGAGTCTGTGTGTGTGCGCGCACGCATGTGTGTGAGTGTTTGTCCGACACACCAGACAGGAATCCCTAACCCCCACAGACTCTGGAGCCACTTATCAGGGAGAAAGGGGCCAGGGTGTCTCTCTCTCTCCCTCTCTCTCTCATTCCCTTTTCATGCTCCACCCTGTGTCTCTCTACCACCTCTTCCTCCTCACAGCCTTCCTCTTCCTCTTTTGATAGTGTCTGTTTTTTTTTTTTCTACAAGGACACTGGTAAAAAGCCAGCGAGAGAGAGGTGGAGACAGAAGTAGGGGAAGGAGGACAAATCCTTGAGTGTGCCTTCGTCATGGAGACACACCGGCGAGCCCAGCGCTGCGACCAACTCAGTAGCGAAGGAGAGGAGTCCTGAGCCTTGTGACCAAGACACACCGTTACATCTCCCCACTCTGTCGCTTTTACCCGCTTCTGTTTTACCGTGTTCTTCCTCATGTATTTTCTCTTTGTGGTCAGATATTTCAGGTGAGGGGGGGATGTGCTCTTCCTCATGCCAAGGCATGTGTGTTTGTGTATGTGTGTGTGTTTGACAGGTAGCTGGTGCCACCCTGTGTGTGTGTGTGTGTGTCTCTGCTAGTGTGAGTCTCCCTCTCTCTCTCTCTCTCACTCTCTCTCACTCTCTTTCGGTCTCTCTCTCTGCCACCACCACACAATGCCTCTGAGAGGGGGAACAGGGGGGAACAGTCTGCCAGCTTCCTGCCATTTTCTCCGAAAAAGGAGTTTTGTGTTCGCCCCCACTGACAGGCCTCTTTTTTTTATAAAGCCAGTCAAAAAATATACTTCAGTGGAAGAGTATTCGAGTATTCACAAAGAAAGCCACACTGAAAGAAACACACACTCTCCGCTGGTTTTGTATGTCTGAGTTTTAGTGTGTGTGTGTCCATATGTGTGTGTTGTGTGTATATGTGTATGTGTGTAAAACAGACATTTAGGAATGCATATGTCCATGTGAAGCACATGCCCAAGATACAGAGTCTCTCAAGGCCACCATGTTTCTCTGCCTCTGTCTTTCTTTTACACACCCATTTACTTTCTCTTTCTTTCTCTCTCTCTTTCTCTCTCTCTCTCTCTCACACACATACTGTATATATATATATATATATATATATATATATATATATATATATACACATACATAATAAAAACGCTGCAGACCTCTAGTTGAAGGAAAGCAGAAGTGACACTGTGAATTGGTGGAGCAGATGAAGGATGTGTGAGAGCAAAGAACAAATGCTTCGAGCCTATAGCTCAACACACGCACGCACGCATGCGCACGCACACACACACACACACACACACACACAGATATAGCATCACTGACATACAAACTTTCTACTATGGCACACCTCCTCCTACCAAACAAAATCCAAACAAAATAGTTTGAGCATGTCGAGCCGTATCCTGATAATACTTGTGCCCTAACAGCACACACTCTTAATTTGACCACCTCACCCACACACTTACTGTGACTCGCTGAGAATCACCTTTACTACAAACTCTACATACCCATGCGTGCGATGAAATTTACGAATTTCAGACCTCGCGTATATTAATCATGCAGCCATATGATGCGGAAATTATTTTATAGAAAGTTTTAAACATACTGGGTGCGTTTATAGCAGCAGCATGGCAACTCGCATTGTGTCAAGTAAGCCAGTGCAAGTCAGAGTGGAGGGTCCACAGCTACCTCATCAACACCAGCCCTGTCTGCGCTTCCCCTGAGCCTCCCAGCGGGGGCAGAGAGGGGGTGAAGGCCTCCGCCACATGGGAGCAGCAAGGGGAGAGGGACAGGGTGCGGACGCAGGGTGGAGATGAGTGGGGAGTTTGAAAAGAGAGGGGGAGGGAGAGAGAGAGGAAGAGAGAGAGAGGGAGAGAGAGGGAGATGGGTGTGGGTTTAAAGAATGACAGAGGGTGTGTTTGACTGAGCGTGTGAGGAAGTTTCACCCTCCCACAAGGGCTTGGAGTGTGAGTATGGGTGTGTGTGTGTACGTGTGTGTGTGTGTGTGTGTTACACAGCCAGGCTGACACACCCAGAGGGCAGCAGACCTCCACATCCTGCCTGGGGCGTCCGTTTGTCCTAACAGTCTGCTTCTTCCTCTCCTTGCCCTCCTCCTCCTCCTCCTCCTCCTCTCTCCCCTCTGCACTCTGAGTGGCCTGACTGGAGGGGAGATCGCTCTGTGCTGAGGTGGGGGTGGGAGGTGGTGTGGGGGAGGGGGGGAGAGGGTGGAGGGAGGGGGCTTGTCTCTAAAGAACAGAAATCCCCCATAAAACCAGAAGAGGAAGAACAAGCCACAGAGTAAAATAGAGCAGCAGCTCTCCAGGCAAAAACAAAAAAAAAAAAAACAAACAGCAGGGCGTTGTCTGGCCCTGAATGGGGAACTGTGACCGTTTGGTGGTGTTTTAACCCCCTTCACTCACATGCACGCACACACACACACAAACACACACACACACACCCTCACACACCACACACACAGTTCACCCTCTCCGCCTTGCCCAATGCAAGAAGAGGAAATAGCAAGGGAGGACTGTGTGAGGGTTTGAACCTACATAAACATGGTGGCACAAACACATACGAATGTGCAGGCACACACACACACACACACACACACACACACACACACACACATATATATATATATATATGTGTGTGTGTGTGTATTATCTGTATATACAGTATATATTATCAAACACAGTATTAAGGAGTCACTACTAATATAAAACAGTTCTGTTGCCCCCAAAATATTTTGCCCCCATATTTCAGATTTATCCTGCAATTTCTCTTTCTCTCTCTCTGTGATTATGTACTGAATGTTTAACACAGGTGTTATGAGTGCTGAAACGCTTGCTCAGTCTCACCCAGTTAACAACTCGGAGAGAAAAAACAAAGTCTTTTGCAAACGCAGTCCAATCCGCCCCCACCTTACTCTCCATTCCCTTCACCCTGGCAAAGTAGTGCAGAATGGTCAGAAACCAGTCTCTCATTTCTGTCATAATTAAATACACCTTCCATTAGACAGCTCACCAGGACATGGCATTCCTTGTCTACATCTGTTATGGTCAAACCATTTACTGTTTCTCTGCATGCCAGTTTTGTTAAAATCTCTTTTAAAGAAGTTTTTTTTATTATTTTCTTTGTTGTGTATTCCGTGTCTCCCCATAAAAGCCCGCCCTTTGTTCCGGAGCTGGAGGACATGTCCAACCAGGCCTGCTAGGAGGACATGTCCTCCACCTGGTCCAGGGGAAGGCTGTGATCCGGGCAGGGCCCTGGCTGGTGGAGCCAGGCACAGATTGAGCGCAGATACTGACACAGTGCAGGTGCAGGGTGGGGCCACAGCATCCGTCTGCCAACTCCTCACTACCTTTCCTTCCCTCTTTCATCCCTTCATCTCTGCTAGGGAGCAGGAACCGTGTGGAGAGTGAGCGGGGGGTGGTGACGTGTTGGAAAATGACACTGCCGTCACAATCGGCACCGTCGTCCGATAGCAGGGTAGCTATCCCTTGTAGTTCACATGGCTGCAGTGCGTGCATATAGCACAGGTGTAAGTTAGGTGTTTTTTTTTGGACAGGCAAGGGGTAGTTTCAGGTGGGGACTTTTGTTACCCCCGTGTCGTGGGGGAGGTCCAGCTGTGGTGTAGATTGAGAGACAGTAAAGGGGAACTCCGGAGTGAAGAATGCTGTGGATTTGTCAGGCTGCAGCACTGCCCGTCGAGCTCGTAGCGTGACCGGCAGAGATGGTGGGAGGGGTGAAGTTCTGGTGGACATGCTTTATAGAGCGGTGAAAAAAAGAGAGGGGGAGAGAGAGTGTGTGAGAGAGAGAGAGAGAGAGGGGAGGCAGAGAATGGTAAAAGAGGGAGGGGGAACACAAAATACTCTTTCTGGCAGATCAACATGACAATTTTGCCCAGAACAAACAAGCATTCAGCCCCATTCAGGGATAACACAAAAAGCTGTGGGGCTAAGCAGGCATGGGGGAGCACACACAAGGAGAGAGAGAGAGAGAGAGAGAGACTGATGGAGAGGGAGAGAGAGAGGGAGGGGGGAGCAATGGAGAGGGAGAGAGAGAGTTGGAGAAAGAAAAGGAGAGAGGGAGAAAGAGAGAGGAGATGAGGAGAGAGGGAGAGAGAGAGAGAGAGAAAGAGAGAAGGATCAAAAGGTGGGATGATGACTTCAAAATCACCTCCCTCTCCCTGACCAAGTATAGAGGCAGAACAAGAGAAGGTCAAGAGGACATAAGGACATGAAGACATATTGATGTTATTGGTAGCAGTTGTGTGTATTTTACATTTTAAGATCATCAAAGATTATTAAATCTTTGGCAATAAAAATATGAATATTTGTCATGCCAATAAAGCTCCACTGAACTGAACTGAATTCAACTTAAATAAATGCTACGTAAGAAAGAAAAAAAAGAAACCATTAACATAGAGAGGGGTTAAAATTTAAGTCCAACTTTTGAAATATTAAATCTATTTTGGTTTTAATGGAGAGGGAGTATATTAGAGGAAATATGACAGTAGATTATTAAACTGGGAGAAAGCAGAGAGGGAAAAAAGCCAAAGGTGACAGGGGTGAGGGGGCTGAGCTGTGTTGCCAGAGTTTTAAATATTAAACCTATTTCAAGTTTAATGAGGTGTAAATACTATGGGGAGAATCTTGAGAAGAAGGGGGTGAAAGGGGGATCACTCTCATTATTTTAAGCACTCACCTTAAGACTACAGAGACTTAGAGAGGAAAGGGAAGAACACAAGGGAGAAGACAAGAAAAGAAGATAAAGAGGTGGCATACCGTAAAGGAGTGATAGCACAGATACATTAGCTTTCTGCCCCATCTTTTTTGCTAAAAACAAACACACACACACAGACACACACGCACACACACAGACACACACACACACACACACACACAGACACACCACACACACGCTCGCACGCTCACACGCTCACATGCACACACATGCATGCACACTCCCCAGAGTTTACAAACAGGAGGCATCTTGCTGTGACAGTGTGTGCTGGGAAACGATGCTGGAAATATCACATTAAACAACTGAGACTGGCATGCGAACAGCTGAAATCAGACATCACGACTTACTCTCTGCTGCACATAGGTTTATTCTGTCACCGCGAAAGGAACTCACATGAACCAGAACACAGCTGAACTTTGATAACACAGCAAGCTAAGTATAAGTCAAGCTGAATTTCACTCTAAATTAGGCAATATGACCCAGGATCCTCTGAATGTGGAGATTATTGTTAACTTTGCAAAAATAATTGTTCTGCCCTTTGCTTGTAAGAAAGCAGAGTGCATCCTCACAGGGAAAAGCTACTACACCTTTAAAACTGTTCGTTATTTTTATCATATTAAAACATGTCATGTCTTTAAAAAAGGCTTCCAGTTTCATGAATTAATATGTGAGCATCAGTCTATGTCTGAGTTTGTCTAATGTGTGTATGTTACTGTGTGTATCTGATGATCCATTATGCCTTTGTATGTGTGCTTTGGGAGGGGGCTAATTCCTGAAGACTGAGTGTTTATACAGAGTGACATAAGTTCATAAGTGGCTGGAGCAACTCCCATTCATACCTGTACACCAACCCTGAACAACCTGCCTACTACACACACCTGTACACCAACCCTGAACAACCTGCCTACTGCACACACACTTGAACACCAACCCTGAACAATCTGCCTACTACACACACACCTGTACACCAACCCTGAACAACCTGCCTACTGCACACACCTGAACACCAACCCTGAACAACCTGCCTACTGCACACAATAGTACACCAACCCTGAACAACCTGCTTACTACACACACACCTGAACACCAACCCTGAACAACCTGCCTACTGCACACACACCTGAACACCAACCCTGAACAACCTGCCTACTGCACACACAGCTGTCTGACTCGGAAAAAAAACCCACAGCCTCCGGCTTCAATACCCCCAAAAAAAAAAAAAAAACGTTATCGACGCAAAAGACAAACAGAACCCTCAAAAGCATATGCAGCCTCTGATGTGGCAGCCACATTTAATCAGTGTTATTTTGTGATATGTGTGTCATATGCAATGGAAAGGAAAAGGGGAAGATAAGTTTAGTTTCAGCCCTGATGATGGAGAGATGATAAGGGCACCTAAAACCGAACATATGTCAACCGAGACGCGGCCTGTGTTGAGACAGAAATCCCCATAATCACACACAAAGGTCAGCGAGTGGCTCTCAGCCCAACCACACAAACCCCCACAGCTCCGAGCCATTAGAAATGAGCGTGATTAAAATTAATAATATCAAAATACTATCTACACAAAATATACACTTATTAATACAGGAATTACTGTACTACAGATATTTGAGCTGTTGGCCGTGGCAGTGGTGGGAGTATCTCACTGTGTGTGTACTGGTCTGAGGCAAGAGACAAAACGCTTGCCCAACAGACTGGCTTTCTGTGGAACTCTGAGTTAGACAGCAATTATGCAACCATTAGCGTGAGTGCACACACACACACACCCAGACAAACTTCACAACAATTCCTTCTTTCTACAGTTCTTAACAGGAGAAGAATGTTTTTTTCTCAAAGAAAGGGAAAAATGTGAACATATACACATCTGTGTGCAGGATAACAATTAAATTTTTGTATTTTGTGTTTAGATTACAGTGAGCTGGTGAGCCTCATGGCTCCAAAGCGTCCCTTCAAAAGGGGGCTGATTCAAACGTTCAAAAGAAGACATGTCTGTAAAAAGGTAGGATTTAATCAGGTCAAATGTATTATCTATTTTAATTAGGGATTAAATGGATGCCTAATCAGCACTGTGACAAGGTCATTCGCTAGATAATGTTTAAACATATGGACAAACAGTATCAGTATGGAAGGAGGCAGTTGGGCTTAGCTCTTAGTGGGGGCGGACTGGGAGAGTCATGGTGATGGGTGTGTGTGGGAGTCTGTGTAAGCGCGCACACGCGACAGCGAGAGAGACAGTCTTATGACTGGCGGCTCTTTTTGTCTTGGCTTCCTATTTATCCTAAATAATCCCTAAACCCTGCACTAATACTCCACACACGTGTATGAGCAAACAAGCACCCACACACACGTACGCACACACACTCACGTATATATATATATATATATATATATATATATATATATATATATATATACACACACACACACACACACACACACACACACACACACATATATATATATATATATATATATATATATATATATATATATACACACATACACTATATATATATATCGCACAGACCACCACCAAAGAAAGAAAAAGAAAATCAATACAACTTAAAATAAGCTTACAACCCAAGCTGCCTCATCTAAGTTGCCTGGAGCGCCTTGTCTCCACACGTCAGAGCATGTAACAGGCAGCATCCTCAAAGCACTTTAAGTGGAGGAACTAAATGCCAGACTGGTCCATGCCATCATTCCACCTGCAACTAGAGACTTCCTGTGGCCTTTCACTGAATCCGGGCTTACTCTTCCAAAAGCCTTACACCTCCCAGAAAAACCATACGAGCTGCCCCCTACCACCCACTCCCCACCCCCACCGCCCCCTTTAGGTTACATGTGCGCCATTAAGTCTAGAATCAAAAATGAGCGTTTATTTTTTAAATCTTAATGAGACGTAAAGCACTCGTTAATGGAAAGGTATGATCATATCTTATTATGTGGATGTCGCGGTTGCTATAAAATTCACATTTTTAATAGAATGACCCATGGGTTTTTTTGAGCTCTGCGACTAGGCGACTAGAAAAAGTACAAGCCACAAAATGCACTGCATCTCAAACCATAGAGGCGTGATGTTCACATGTGATCAGATGCATGTGAAATCTGCAGTAGGAATACCCCAGCTACTCAGTCCCTGTCTCACTTCTATTTGGGTGTCTAAACCATGTGATTTAAGTAATATAGGAAAGTTTCTCCCAAACCTTGCATTGCCATACAGTTCTAAATAAATGTGACTCATCCAAAGGTAGTAGATATTTGGTTGAGATATGGTATAAAAAGACCGAAATGACCCAAGGGACTCTTTGTTACAAAAGTATAAGTTTGTGTTCCACAAAAGTCTGCATATGTGGATGGTAAATGGGAACTGTGAATGTGTTTCTGTGATCTGCCCTTTAGAGCACACTAAGAGACTGAGATGTATCGTGTCCTGTTCTTTATGTTTGCTCTTTTGGGTTGGGTCAGTATGTGCGGTTATTTCTGTCCGAGCCTCAGGTACCAGGACTGGTTGGCAGGGGTGTGGGGTGGGTGGGGGGTGTTCTGAGCATGTGCCTCCAGATTTAAGTAGGTAAACTGGTGCTAACTGTGGCTGATCTCTTCCACTCCCTCTTCCCTCACAATCAAGAATATCTTCTTAAGACCACCGTAGGGCGGAGCCTCCAAACACATGTGCTCGCGTGCACAGACGCATACACACGTGACACCTGTCCACACCCATACTGCACTCCAGACATATGACAATACACACATCCACCCACTCTTACGCGACCACACGTACACCCACCCACTCATTAATACAACCTCCAATCCCCCCCCACAACACACCCGCAGACAGTCTCACACAGGCAACACACCTTAATCCTTACACTGCCACCAAGGTCAATTCAATTATCCTGTTTTCTTAAAGAGTATGTGTGCCCATTTCACAGCCTGCTCAAATACACCAGAGATTACAGTTGCCTCACTTTTAATGATCTACATACCTATCAGCACCAGTAGCTAAATGTTGCCCAGACAGGTAGGGCTTCTCTACCCCCACTAGAGTGTTCTCATTCCTAAAGACGACAGCACGTTTTTGTTTTTTAGGTTGATGAGGCTGTCTCGTGTCCCATGTGTCTGTCTGATATTAATGAGGAGATGAGTTTTTCAACCCCAAACTCCCCATCCCAATCTATAAGAATCTGTAATTGTCCGATATCTCAGAGTGGGATTTCCATTGTCTCTACAGCTGAACTAATTCTCCAAACAAGGTTTGATTTGTAGCAAAATGAATCAACCAACGAAATCAAAACTTGAAACACTGGACACCAACATCCATCTGCACCATCGTTCAAGACATTTTAAGTGTGAAATCTGTATTAATCACTCCTCTGTAAGAATTCTGAACAAATGTCTCTCCTTTCATTGTTTGTAACATCTATGCTTAATCAAAATCAACCTTTAATGTAGGTGAAACCCTTGTACTAGCAGTGAGTGGTAGTCCCTCACTACTAAGTCAACCAAGCTACTGGATAATGCTCCACTAGTGCTAGATTATCTGCCCAATTTCATGCATTGCAGGAATTATATTTTATCTGTCTGGCTTTGTTATAGACATGGACAAGGAAATGGTTTTTCTCCCCATCAAAGCGCCTATGATTTTGAAGGAATGGCCAGGCTCCATTTCCCTCCAAAGCGTAAAACACACTAGGCGGCACATTAACAGTCGCCGCTCGTTTAACGCGCCCCCATCTCTGCCTGCACGGATCTCGGAGCCGCTGGTCCTACCTGGAATGTCCTGGTTGCTGTAGCTCCAGCTGGCTGTGGAGAGCACGGCGGGCAGTGGGGAACCGGCGCGGCTGTCACCCTCGCTCTGCTGAGTGATGTGTCTGACCGTGTCCTTGTTCTTGCGATTCTTTCGCCGTCCCGAGCCAGGCAGTTGCCAGCCCCCCTCCCCTCCGTTCCCCTGCTCTCCGGGCGTCCCCCGCGCTCCCCGGCCGGCCACCGAGCCGTCTGGGATGTTGGACGGGGAGACCTGCTCCTCTTTGACCTGAACTGAGCGGTAGTCGGCCGTCCAGAGGGGCTGTGAGCACGCGTCCTCCTGGCTCTCCAGGCTTTTGGGCTCCTGGTCCTCTTTGCCGTAGGTGCTGCTACTCTCGTGACAGCTGGCGATGGCCGAGTCGCCCGAGGAGTTGGCCGGGCTGGTGCGGCGGGCCAGCCACGGCGAGTTGCTCCGCACCGAGATCATGGAGGCAAGCGCCTCCGAGGCAGCCCCGCCCCCCGGGCCCGGGCCACCACCCACCGTTCCCACCACGCCGCCCATCTCCATGTCGGCCAGCTCGTCGGCCAGCTCCGAGCGGATGCTGATGTCCAGAGCCGCCTTGATGAAGCCATGGCACGCCTGCACAATGTCGGTCATCTGCAGGTAGCTGGCGGCCGACATCACCTCGATGACGTTCTTGCTGGTGAGCGCCAGGTGGGCGGAGTACATGAAGTCCAGGATGATCTTGAAGCCCTGCGCAGTGACGATGTCCAGGTGTGTGATGGTGGCCTGCTGTTCCGTGCCCTTCTTCACCTGGCAGTAGAGGGTCTTGAAGTAGCGGCTGCTGCCCAGCAACACGTTCTTGTGCGCCTTGAAGATCTTGCCCTCCACGATGACGCACACGTCGCACAGGATGCCGTGCTGCCGCTGCTCGTTCAGCTCGCGCAGGAGCTGCCGGTAGTGCGACGTGATCTCCATGTCTTCCTTCCGGTTATTCATTGGATTACTGGGTGGCTGCGTCTCCTGGACAGAGTCTGAGATGGAGAAACAAAGACAAGTGTGCACACACACATGCACACGCACACACACACACACACACACACACACACATTGCTTAGCAGACTTCTTAGAATGAGAGGAGGAAATACCCTTTTCTACTTAAGAGATTAAAGTAACATTACAAGAACAGGCTTTTATTTACTGTTTAAGAGTTTCCATGTTAAGGAAAGGTTGGTGACTTTTAGAATCATTTTGAAATGACACCTGTTGCTCCAAAATCACCTTATTATTACTGGTATCTGCCAATGTAATATATAAACCAACATATACATACAAACATACTGTAGCATAAAAGAAACTTAAAATATCATTTATATATCACATTTGTATATCACTACATGAAATGCTCTATGTTACTGCTGCTACAAAATAACCATCAGTGTTTATTTAGCACAATTTGTCTCCACAAACAACAACAACAACCTCGCACACATCACAGTAAGATCCCCCAACCCAGAAAACATGTGAATTATTATTATCATTGTTGTTGTTGCTATTATTCTGAAGTATTTATTTCTTTCTTGAGATCAGTGATGTCTGTTAAGATGTGCTGATATCCAACGGCAGAGGGACTGCAGTGCGGGAGTGACTGTTGGGCCAGCGTCGGCAGGCTGCTGGGAGGCAGCCATGGGCCTCTCTGCTGGGAGGCAGCCACGGGCCTCTCTGCTCAAAAGGAATCGGCTGTTTGGCAGCCCCGTTTTCCACTTGATCACGAACTGACAAAATGCTAATTACGTCCAGCCATTTAACAACAGAAAAGGGGAAATGTGTGAAGAGGAGCGCCAGTGATTGCATTAAAGTGCTTTATATCGGCGCTGTAATTTTATTTGGTGGCTAATAAGTCAAAACAAAAGCACTATTAGCAGAACAAAGAAGACGCGAACAATGCCAATCAGTCTTTATTGGGGGGGGGGGCGTCCCTTATGGCAGTGGTCACCAACTACTCCATCTTTACTGACAGCCCAGATCCCTGATCCCGTGTCAATCGTAGCTGTAACGGCTACTGTAATTTGACAAAAAAAAATGGAGGGCCTGTCAAAAAAGACCTCGACTTCAACTTGGAATATTGAGGTTTTAGTTACTGCAGTTAAGGACAAAAGTATTTGTGTGATAGCCTATGTCAACAGAGTGTAGCTCCGCCCAAAAGAGCTGTAACATCACCCACCGGTGCATCCGACATTCAAGGACAGATCCTCTGAGAAGCTCGCTGAAGGCTCCAAAATATTTGTATTTTATTATTATATTTTTTTTAGCAGATCACTTGGAAAGGGGGTGATCTTGAAGCTGTCCGTGTTAGCCACCCAAAGCACACCCACAAGGGGAAAACAGCTCACAGATGGAGAAGAGGCGAAGCTGCTTATTCAGAGACTTTAAAAAACAAAGATGAAATCAGCCATATCACCCTCCTGCAGTTGCATCTGTACCAGGTGCGTAGCTATACAGCTGCTATAGAGGACATAGGGATGTGAAGAGGTTTTCTTTTTAATGCAGCCTAGGTCTGTTCTTGTTGGCTGATTTTGACTTTATTCCGAATGCATAAGGCGATCTTCGTCTTTAAAAGGCTGGTGGCCAGAGCTTTATGGGTTGATCAGAGACCAGATGTAATCAACAGGGAGCACACACACCTTCAAAAACATGTCAAGGCGCACGGGTGTGAAGCATACACTGGAACAAACAAACATCCACACCCACACGCGCTGCGCCACACACGCGCACTCAGTGGGTCTTCAGGATTAGGAGTAAATCACAAGGCTGTGGAGTGTTACCAGAAGGGAGGTGTGATTCGTTTGGGAGTGTTCAGGCTGTCAGCTTACGTGGGGTGGAGTGCACTGTGGCCACACCCCTTCCTCTGAGTGACAGCAGGGTTTGCTACAGGGCCACATTTAGGCGATATTTGGGACACATTTAGGCGAACGCCTCTCCTGATGGCTTGTACGATCAAATCAGTCCACTGTCCACTTGGACAAACACACCTTTCTTTAAAAACGGTGAAAGGGAGAAAACGAGAGCGATAAGAGATGCTTCTTTTAATCCTCTCGGTAAAAGCTTTTGGTTAGCATTACTGACTTTCTTTAGTGGTTCTGGGGTTTGCCTTAATTGCTTTTAAGGTGTTTTTAGGGAGGTTGCCAACAACAATTGTTTAATGGCAAAAGGTCTGAATCAAAATGTTTTTCGAAAGGACTGAGCCAAAATGTTTGAATGAAGATGCTATTTTCTTGCTTTTTTCTAATGAAAAAAACTTTACTCAAAGTAAGACCACACACACTGACACACGAGCATGCCGTTTTGAGTAAATTATGCTATTTTCATCTGGCTATTTTCACACATCTTTAAGTGCTTAAAACACTAACAAGTCACCAACACAAACTCACACCTCTGGGTCAGCTCTGCATCTACTGACTTCTGACAGCCTTCAAACCATAAACGGGTCTGTGTATGGTAAAAAAGAAAAAAAAAAGAAAAAGAAAATAAAAAGAAACACCACAAAAATAATTGTCTTTTAGGCTAAATAGACATCAATGGCTAGTCTAAGTTGCAGGGAAGTACAGAGTAAAGTAGCTGAAAACAAACAACAGTAAACACCGACATCGCAAATAACAACAACCATTTCGAACGGAGCAACTGTTGGACATGTGTAGTGAAACAGCACGCTAAACTCAGGCTGAGAGACAAACATAGTCAGTCTAATCAGATTTTCTGCTTGAGCAGGACCAGAGGGATCTAATGGTTAGTGGAGCAAAAAAATGGTTAAAGGAAGGGAGAGGGAAGCAAAGGAAGGCCTATATAATAGACTGATGAGGCACACCAGCTCTCTGAACCCTCTGGAGTGCTTCTCTGGAAGACTCTGATCAGAACATCTGCAGGTCGCTGTCCTCCTGCCTTCATACACGGCTCGCTGGCTTCCCAGCACCCTGTTAGCGCAGAGCACCGCAAGGTGCAATCAGTGTTTTAGAATTGCTTACTGTAACCGTTCAAATGTAATCTGCAGACATAAATGTACGATGCACACATTAAATGTGCAGCGTGTGACGCTCTGCATGCCTGAAATAGAAGTGTAGCATAGCTGAAGGTGAACCTCCAACATGGCCGAGAGGAGGGCAGGTAATGAGCCCTACTCAGTGCTGCAGGGTCAGGCTCTCTGTCATTGCCAGGAATGAGTTTAGGGGGGAAGGAGAGGGAGGAAGTGAGGACAACGTGGAGGGCAGCGCACGCCCGAGCCGCCTCACATCACTCTGGGGCTGGAGTGTTAAAGAGTGCCAGCGCTGCTTTAAGTCGCTGTCACCCTCGTGCACTCAAATCTAAAGTGACTGGCCTCCTCCAGCTATGGGCCTGCCGTGCACAAACATGCCACCGTGCTGCCACAGACGTGCGTGGAAAAGTTGTTTTCACCCCCCCCCACCTTTTTTATGTCTGTCTTTAATAGCAGTGGGGATTGGGAAACGAGGAAGAGTTATTATCCATATATTTCCGTCCAAGTATTCTTGGTATACACAGATGTATAAATGTTGAACAAAAAATGAGAGGGTTTTTATACAAATGTCAAACACTGGCTTAAATTAATTAAAAAAGGTTCATGTATGTACGTTTTCTTTTTAGTTTTTAGGAAATCAAAATGTATAAAAATTGTGGGATTATTATGTGTTGCAAGGCAACTGTTTAAGTCCCATATGTATCTGTAATATATTATTTCCCTTATATTTTCCCTGATACATATGAGAGACTACAAATTGGCAATTATTGGAACGTTCATAGATCTGTCCCGAATCTCCTGTACTGAATGTGTCCGTATGGGCTTAATCAAGGATGTGATGTGCAGATCTGATAGAAATGCAGCCTATTTAGCATAATTTTGTGTGTGTCTGTGAGTGAGAATTACATTTATTTAATTTGAAATTTGAATACCAATGTGGCCAGTGATGCAGTGAGGGGGAGAGAGAAAGACACAAAGGAGATAAGTCGTGTGCACGTCAGACCACCTCTCAGACAGCAGGTCTTTATATACTACTCAGCTAGGTGTCAGAGCGATTTTCCTGAGGGTTAACTCTGGCAGATTTGTCATTCATGGGTGAAAGGGTGAGTATGTTTAAATGAAAATCTTCCTAAACAGATCTACCAGAACCACAACTTAATTGAGCTGCCTGAAATGATACCTAACAGAACAGGAATTTCCTCTCCATATGAAATGAGCTTTCGTCTCACCCTGTCTGTCCCTATCTGTGTCTCTGTCTTCATGCGCTGGTGTCCTGGCTGGACTCCAAATCGTGCAGGTAAGGCGGGCCAGTCACTATGGAAAGTGTGACCAGAGCAGATCTAAAAGGCTTTGAAAGCCTTAAGCCCTCTGCTCCGCTCTCCAGCACCACCCTCTGCTCCTCCCCCACCTGCCTCCACCGCCCACAGGCCGGGGAGAAAGCGGCCGCGAGGAAAATGTGCCATCGGCGTCAGCAGGGCGGGCAGGATGAGCAGCCTGGGGCTCTGATGCAGGCAGTGGGCATATGCAGGGGGTTCGCACGTAGGTCCCGCCATATCAGCACAGCCGGCCGGGGTCGTGACCTCGGCTCGGTCTCAGAAAGCTCGGCGAGGGGGCGGAGCCACGGTTGAGCTGTAAGAGCCTTAAGAGCGCTGCGCTTGTCCTCCGGACCTTCCCCCGCTCGCACGAGCACACTAAAGCCTCCACGTCCCCACCCTCTTCCACGCTCGGCGACTCGGCTCAAAGGGCTGCGTGCGGACCTCGGCCCCGTCTCCCCCTCCGGAACGCCGTCTGACCGACTCTTTCGCCACGGAGCTGAGCCATGGGGCTGGGAAACAAACTCTGTGCTGCGCCGCTGCCTGCCAAGGACACTCCATTTTGTCTGCAGGCTGCGAACCTTTCCCTTTCTTCAGCATGATCACAGAATCAAAGGCAATAAGACATCACCTTGACTTTCTATTTTGCTTCTCCTTCCTTTTAAATACACTTTTTTTCCCCCCCTTTCATTCTCTTACCGGTTCTCTAGTCTTCTCTTGGCGAGAGTGGTAGGCGCTAAAGCCAGACGGAAAGCAATTAACTTGTTAACCCCCTAAAACCATACCTCGTCAGGGCTCTTTTTTCCTGTAGGGACCCTATTTGACACTGCGGTATCTGGCCCCTGCCTCGTGCACTCCCTCTCTTTCATTCTCTCCCTCCGTCCTCGTGTGTTTCTGGGCTATTTGCTGCCTCAGAGCCCCTGAAGCCAGCCGTGTCTCCAGTGGAGACTCCCTCTCTGACAACCCGGGGCTTAGCCTAAATTCTCTCGCTATTAAAAGCTGTGAAATGCAAATAATGAAACATCTCATTACCACTGTAGAAAAATGAAGAGAGCGAATGTGGGTGGCTGGGTGGGGGTGGGCTTGGGGTGGAGGGAACGAGGGAGGAAAGATGGAGGGAGAACGAGAGGGGTGTTTTAGGAGATAACCTGACAGAGTGTCTTTTGTTAGAGGAGCATTCACTGTATAGAAGGACTCAGCCTTGAGCAGGGGTGGATTCCAGCAGAATTTGACATAGTGACATAGTCACGCAAACACCAGCAGGCAAAGTCCAATGTATATCTACTTATAAGGAGATTTGAGCATAGGTTAAAAATAATAAAGGTAACTGGTTTCACCAGACTGAGCAACTCAGTCTAGTGAAGGAAGTGAAACAGCGTGTGTAACTGTGAACCTCACAATCATCTGTGGTGGCTTGAGTGTCACACATCTTCCGTTAGCACTAATGAAGTCAGGGGAAACACATCAGAATGAGTGCTGAAGGCATAGCCATGAAGAGGACAACAAGAGGCACTCGTTTTGGTGACAGGTGTTGTATGGCTTTCTAAAAGTTCACACTCAGTGATGTGCGGAGTGCGGACTGCACCGTGCTGGCGGAGGGCGGAGAGACTCGGACACTGCGAGCTAAGTATCTCCATCTTGGAACCATGAGGAAATTCTCCTGAGAGACGGGGGAGAGGTTGATGATTTTGGATCGTCAGGCCGTGCTACTGAGTAGGAGTCAAATTTCAACACGATCTCCACCTCTTCCTCCTCCTCTTCTCTTTCTTTCTCCCTCCCACTCCTTTTTCCCTGTGAGTTTACACACACACACACACACACACACACACACACAAATGTGTGTGCGTGTGTACGCGCGCACACATGCACACACGCGCGCACACACACACACACACACACACACACACACACAGTCATCGTTTCAAGAGCACCAAATGGTGCGGCGATGACTCCCTACAGCTCGGCTGCCGCTACTCACGAATCAACGAATCATCTTTAACACCTTCCTGGAGCTTGCGCCCCGAGAGGTGTCACAACAAACCGTCGTTCTGGCGGTGCACAGAGGCACAGCGTTCCTGTAAGCACCCTTGCACACACGCACACATACACAAACACACACATGCACACATTCATGCACACACACACACAGACACACACACACACACACAAATAGCATACATACACCGCACACAGAAAATTCCACGACAGAAAGGTTCATAAGCACCAGCCAGGGCCCACCAGCACAACTGGTTATACTTTGCCTCTTCCCTATTACATGACAATGATCTCTACTAAGGCAGCATTTGGCATAGACTGTAATTATAAGATAAGGCATTCATTGAAAAGGGGTGGAAGGTTTATCTATGACAGGTTTCATTTGAAACTGATACTTCAGGCATCCAAAAACTGCATAACCCATTAACCCTCCGGGCTTTAGAGAGATTCTTTGCTGTTGTAATTAATATATAAATCTTGGTATCAAGCTCTATATATTATATTTGAATTGCCAAGGTATTACAACATTCTTTTTCACAACATCGTTTATTAAACCTCAGAGGTTTGACTTGAATTAAGAAGGAAAAGGAAATAAGTGAATAATAAGTAACAAGTAAAACTGCAGTATAGTGAAGGATGCATCATCCGCAGTGTGGAGGTTTGGCCATGGCAGTCAAAAGTGCAATGGCCAAACTCCTGGATGATGCAGCAGCGTCTCACTTTTGGGATGCGTTTTTCTCCTGCTGAGTTTTTCTCTAACAACCCATCATCTTCATATGTCCCCCAAAGAGCCTCCGTAAAAAGTGAGATTTTACATGCTCTAGATTAAATACATACACACACACACTAATATACACTCAAACAAACACACACACACACACTCACACACACGCACACACACACACATACACAAACATGTCCTGGCATGAGGCGTCTGTCAGTAAACTAATTGTAATAATCAGGAACACTGGCTCCTGTCAATGAGTCAGAGAGAAAAAGAGGGACAGAGAATGTAAGAGAGGGAGAGAGAGAGAGAGATGCATGGGTGGACAGAATGGAGGGGGTGTCTTTAGCGTGATTGCTGTCACTTCAACACTGCCATCTCTCTCATCCACAGTGGATAACCTCAAACTAGCTACAGAGACAGAGAACCTAAACGCATGCTTGAATTTATAAGCCTCCTGATCAGCCATGAAAATCTTAATAAATGATTAAACAAAGAGGGCACACAGTCGCTGTGTCTCTCTCTCAGTTACCATCTCTCTCTCTCTCTTTCTGTTATTGTCTCTGTCAGTTACTCTCTCTCCATTATTGTCTCTGTCAGTTACTCTCTCTCATTTACAGTACCTCAGTTTTTGTCTGTCTCTCTGTTACTGTCTCTCAGTTACTCTCTTTCTGTCTTGGTCTCTCTTTTAATTGAAATACAAAAAGTCTATAGATATGCATTATATATCCAGGTTCATACAGATATCCATGTCCATGCATGTACACTAAACCTCTTTATTCTTCTACTGAAAGCACAGTCTAGCATTGGTCCAGAGACAAACACTGAAACATTAAACTGAAGTTACTCTATATATTTCTGGACATGTACATGGATTTGCATTCACTGCACTGCATTGTTGATAAAAATTGCTTGTTTAGCATAAAGAACAAATTTGTCTTGAGACAAGGAGAGTGAGATAGAGAAAGAGAGAGAGGGAGACAGAGACAGAGAGATAGAGGGAGAGTCAGAGAGAAAGAGAGAGGAAGAGGGAGAGGAAGGGAATATGGTGTAGGAATTGCACTTAGAGGGATTTATTGAACTTCTACAAGAGCATTTGATTGGCAGTGACAGACCTTTTTATTCTTTGGCTTTGAAGGATTTAAAGGTCTTTTACCTAAGCTCATGAAACATCACATATTACTGTAACTTATGGTTTTTTATGAACATGTAATAATGGAATGACTATATCTCAGTAATTCTTGTCTGTAATTATTAAACAAATCTATAATACTGGTCAGTGTTTTATTGCTTTAATAGCCTTGTGCTGTCCATATTTACCATGGTTGATGGTGCGACTGGACGATAGTTATGAGACCCCAGGCTTCTCTCTCCTAAGCAATTCTGTCTTCCATCCTTTCCTTCTTTCTTTCATTCATTTTTCTTCATTAGTGTGAATAGCTAACTGTCCACAGTCAAACTCGGTCTGCTCCTAACAGCCCTTTGTTCAAAATGATAAAAACAAACAAAAAACAAAAAAACACAAAACAAACATAACAAAAAAAGGAACCAGTGTCGTCAACAAGATACCGCCCACCTCAGAAGCCTAATTTTAAAGAAAGTCACACATTCCCACACTGTGAAGTGGCAGCATCGAGTGCCCAGTTAACTCTCTCACTGATCAGCTTCTCAAGCAAAAACAAGAGAGACAGACAGACAGACAGAGAGTGAGAGAAAGAGCGAGAGAAATTTAAAGTAAAAGTGATTTAGAAAGCGTGAAAGAAAGGGGTAGAAAGAGAATAGAAGAAGAAAGTGATAGAGCCTTTGAGAGAGGCTGAGAGGGACACCTCTTTTTTCATTCTGAGAACACCAGTGTGAGGTGCAACAGCAACCTCAGAAAGAGGAAATGGCTGCAGTTCAATTTCGTGAGACCCTCCTGACGTATTCTGGTCTTCATTTAATATCACAATGCTCCATTTTAACCCATCCATTCCACGTGAGCAGTTTTTCAAATTTCATTAATTCCAAAAAGACAAAAAAATAAAAATAACAAACAAAAAATAAAATGCAAAAAGAATAAAAGAAAGAAAGAAAGAAAGAAAGAGGACTCAAATGGTTCATTGTAACCAAACTTTCAGAATGTGGCACTTTGACCTATTCAACAGTGGAGGTATTCCATCACCGGGAGCCGTGTGTGAAATCTCGAGCCGGGGAGGGATTGATTAGTGCTCTTTTTTCCTATCTGAGTAAAAATGAGAAAGGGAGCATGGAGCCCACAGGAGGAGTCTGTCCCACTTTCCGCACCCCCTTGGTACAAAGCGCTTAGGGGCAGAGGGGGTGGAAAGGTTGATCTAGCAACCCGGAAGCACACTGTGGAAATTATGGCCCATTGCTGACTGGAACCTGAATGTTAGTCACTGACAACACAGTATCTAATGTAATTTTATTTTATCTCATTAAAATAAAACATTCACCTGTCTTAACTGAAGTGTTTACATTGACATTTTGTGAAACACAGTATGTAAAACTGTGGAATTAGTACTTTCTTCTGTTAGCACAATAAATTTGATCAGGACTCAGTTTCTGTGATCCTGAAATACTTGTCCATCAACCACATGCACTCTGCAAATGCAACTCTTCACTCTGATGAATATTTCATGTCCTGATGGCACTTTTAAGACTGAACTAATTAATGAAAACAAGTTGATCTGGCATACGTTAAATCAGCTCAATTAGAAGCATGCGGGCAAACTCCACATGCTAATAGCTGCAGCAGCGCAGTAATTGTACTATGTTGAGGGGGAAGAGCTGAATGTTAAACAGGCCTTGTTAACAGCACTTTAGCACTCGCCGATGAACTCCCCTCTGGATTTCAAACCCTTGATAATGGGCTAATGCAGATCAGAACATCACACAAAGCATCTGGAAAAAACAAAGGGCTAGCACCGTCCATTATGCTAACCATGGCTACCAGCGCTCCAACAAGCTGGGGGCTGAAGCTACAGAAAGCTGCTCATGTACGCTGACCTCAGGGCAGCTTGGTCTTCTCTCTGAAGGCTGCTGCTTTATTTTAGGAAGATCTTTACAATTAGCTTGTTTATACTTATTTTTAAAGTATTGTAAACAAATTTGTCATGTGCTGTTAAGTTACCTTTCCCCCTAAGCTTTGGTAAGTTAAATGGCAATCAAACGGACACAGCATGTCCAAAGTAGCGTGAACACTCATTCTGGGGACGAAGACTTGATGAATGCTTGACATTATTATTTTCATCAGAAATTATTGTATGTGTGATCTTTCCTCTTAGAGACCGGACAGGTTTTGCTTCATGCAGCCTTGACTGGACCTGATCCGTTAGAACTGATCTGTTTCAGTGTCATTAGGAAAGGGGAATCTAGCGCAGGAGGTTAACTTAGGCTTGGGTTGTGCTAGTAAAACATGCATTAAGAAGCAATACTTCACAATTATACAAAAAGAAAAGAAACCTGACCTTCACTGCCACCAAGTGTTTCTTAAAACTCTGAAATTTATAGAGAGAAGAAAAAAAGTAGATTATGTGGTAGAAATGTGTTAGCGTCGTGAGTATCTCCACCCACTCTTTATGGTTAGTTCTTGGCAAATACATCCGGATGAAAAGTATAGAGACAGACTAAACCATCCACTGAAAAATAAATAGTGTGACGCGCAAAAGAGAGAGAGAGAGAGTGTGTGAGTGTGTGCATGTGTGTGTATGATTGAGAGAGAAACAAATGGAAAACTAGTGTTCTATAATGCTTCACCTGGAAGCTTTAATATGGAAATACCTTAGTGAACCTTAGTGTCCACTCTTTCCTGTGTCTGCTAACCTCTTTTTAAAAGAAATGGATGAGAGGGAGATAGAGGTCGACTTCTTACCTAGAACCTGTGTGCACTGAGACACAGGACAGGCACCTAGCTAGTCGATTTTAAACATTAAGGCACCAAATGTTCAGATATAGGATGTGACAGCATGTTGTAAATTTGCCAAGTTAGTCAACATGTTAACTGTTAGTCAGAAAAGTAACAGAAATAACTGCACCGATTTTAGAGAAGCTCAACATGGTTAGATGGATTATACTCACTATAAGCCACTAATCACAATGTGTAAGGTGGCTAAGAAAGATGGACATTTAGCATGGCTGCCATGTATAAACATCCTGTGTTTAAGACCCCATGTGGTCAAAACTGATACCGCACAAGAAAGAGATGTCAGGCTTGTGTGTGTGTGTGTGTGTGTGTGTGTATGTGGGGGATGGAGTTTAACATTATTTATAAAGAAAAAAGAAAGGCTAAGATGTGTCAAGGCATCACTGAAGAAATATAAGTCCCACCAAGCCAATAGTCACCTCCAATCCCAATCCAACTCAGCAACACACAGAGAGCAAAAAAGGAGACAGATTACTAAAAGGGGACAAACATAGCACATAGCACAGAACAAGGATGAATGTGAGATAGAAAGAGAAAAGAGAAGACTAGAAAGAAAACATCCCTCTAAGAGACCACATCCTCTTTTTCAGGCTAATGTGAGTTAAGGGTACAGTCTATTACCCTGGCCCCACTCTCTCGTTTCCAGGGGGTCTTTCACTCATGTTCTCCCCAGGGCTTTCCAGAAACACCCCACTGAAATATTCAGAAGGCACCTGGGGACACAGGTCTGTATGAGGGAGAGAGGGGGAGGCTGCATCTGGTTTAACCTACACGCCCAGCACCTAATGCAGAGGGGATGAACAAGTGTCTGAGGACCACAGCTGTTACGCTGTAGACACACACACACACACACACACACACACACACACACACAACACCTCAAGGGAATTAAAAGCACCTGTATGCATCCCTGTTAACACAAAAGAACTGACAAGGTCCATTTTAATGATTGCTTTTTGGGGGAAGGGTGCATTTGGTTACACAATGGCAAATAAATAGCAAGAACTATCCATAAAAAGACATAAGAAAATAACATAAATAAGACTTTTTATTTCTGATTATGAAACATTAAATCTAGTTTTAAGGTGTTTATGGAATACTTTGTGAAGCCATACATGAGCTGTCAGAATCTAAATTTCATGATGTGCAGTGATGGTCAGCAATTAAGTGTAGTGGTAAGTAGAAGATAAGTAAAAGAACAAGCACACACACACACACACATGCACACTGTTTGTGTGGTTTGTAAGTCAGCACTGTAGCAGGCCTAACCTGTTACCCACACAGCACAGCCCACAGCCTGGGGAGAGCAGCCTTCAGTCACACACGCTCACACACTCCTCCCACTCATACACTCAGAGTTCAGCTGTGTGTCGTGTCAGCCTGCACCCCCATCCTACGCCCCCCCCCCCCCCCACACACACACACACACCTCCCCGACATTACACACAAGACCAGTTCACCATCTCACCCACCCCCACCTACATCTCTTTCTCTCTCTCTTTCAGGTTCTCACCATCTACCATCTATCCTCATAACTCCCTTTTCCGTGCAAATGATCAGATTAACAACCACAGCCACCCTCAGTGAAGATCTCAGCACATTTCTGCCTGCACACTTTATGCCTCAGACACCTTTACAAAAATACAACTCTGGTTTTCAATTTACATCATAAGAACACAACCCTAGATGGCAAAGGTGTAACCACCACGCCATTCGACATAATGCTACATCTGTTGAACACAGCAGTACATGCTGCATTTATCTCAGTTAGTACAACAAGATTGTGGCATTGCTATGACATTCCCAGAGTGTTTAATAATTATATAATCTAAAAAATTATTCTTTTCCATTTCTGTTTATCTTCATTGAAAACATCTTGCTTCTCGTCCTCACACACTGAAAACCAGTTCTCCTCCTCCCTCTGTTGACATAACACTACCACACCTGCAAGCAAGTCGGCACAGAAGACTGGGGCACTGTTTCCCATCCTGCATATACTCATGTATATATACCCATTATTCGCATTTAGCGGCACTCACAGAACTAAGACAGACATCCAAGGCAAATATACACTGTCCTTCTGAGATGAAACCTTCTGTCATCTGGCAGATCTGTCTGTGTACATATGTCTGAATGAACATGAGTGTGTGTGCGTAACTGTTTTAGACAAAAGCCACCCCATGTTCAATTGCTACATGGATTGCATGTAAATGAGAAAGAGGGAAGAGTGATAGCAGAATAGAGAGTGAGAGTGTAAGGGTGAGAAAAAGAGATTCTTTGCATATAAAATCAACAAGTTCTTTGCATCCAACAGCAAGTGTAAAGACAACAGATAAGCATACACATTACACTACACATTTGGACTTCAAGCATAATCAGCATCTCACTATATCATGATCCAGTGTCCCCATCGTCGCAAAAAACATGACTGAACAAATGCACCACACATATGCACAAAATAGGGCCCTGAAAAGGTCTTAGCACTGCTTACATAAAAATTGTAGTTTTCTCACCTAATAGACTTGATGTCAGGACAGTGTATATTTTATTATCCCTGAATGTGTGTTTTCAGTCTCAGATTGACAGGTGAACATGTTCTGTTTTTACACTGGCTGTTTTAACAGACACCTGCCAGATGCCTGAGGCATATTGTTCAACTATAAGGGGAAACTATCAGTTGCACTATCAAATACATTAGGCTGTGTGTTTAATATTTATGAATGCAATATGTGAAAATTTTGGCTATTGGTCATGTTCAATTAACATTAACACTAATATGTGTAATTTAAAATGTGACAAATTTAGAACTGTTTAGGAAAGAAATTTGTGACTACTTCTGAATTTAATTCTGCAGTAGGTAGTTCTTTCAGAAGATGGACATCCAGACCGTTCACGTGTATAAGCAAAAGCACACGGCTACACGTAATCTCAACCACTTCGCTAATTTTCGGGCAGTGCAGTGACATAAATTCCGTTTAATTTGACATTCTTCCAAATAATAGTGACGTATGGTTTCTAATTGCTATACAATTTCAAATCAATTGCGAAACAAAACAAAGTATACGCTTTCGAGGACGTTTGTCTAAGACTATATCAAACTACACAAATACACCCACTGCAGGCATCCTAACTTTCTATGGAGCACTGCCATATAAAAATGAAATGTAAAGCTTCACGTCAGAATATATATTTCTAAGCATTGGCTTACATCAAGTTGTTCGACATTTCGGAGCTGTATATAATTTTATCCAGTTCACATGCACCTGTACCTTCCAATGTCTACCCTGGCAAGTGGGCTGTGAAAAAAAGCTTTTTATTCTGAAAGACACATACAATATTTGGCTAAATAAATGGTTTTTAATGTGCCTTTCATACGTGAACAGCACCAGACGTGACTGTCAAATCAAGACCAGGATACTGACTTCGATGAAACGTGTCCTTCCCACGAAGCGCACGAGTGTATTGTTGACGTCGCAGCTCGGTAAGCGTTGACGCGCTGGTGTCATCGCGTGAAACAAGTGGGGTTGTTCCCCCGTATTACCACCCCGAGCGAGCTCGGCAGAAAATGGAGGAAGACGGAACTGACCAGCTTAAGAGGGCAGACGGGGAGAGACACAATAAACCGAAGGCAGCGCTGTTACATACATATACATACACCTTATTCCCACCCAGTGAGTACTGTGACACACTGCACTTTTCAAGTTGGGAGAAGTGTTACACGAAGGATTAAGGGCAACAGGATTCACATATGGGGAAAATATAATATAAGGGAGTTCGGGGGAAAAAATCCCCTTCTCTTGTCTGGTGCACGAGGGTAGGGTGTTGACGCAGCAGAAATTTCCAGCAGGAGAAATTCCCCTTTTGGAGGTTAAACGAGGGGAGAGCACGGGGGGAGGGGGTTAAACCCTGGCTCACCAAGCACCGAGCTTTTCGTTTAAATACCCCCGACCGCCTGAAACAGCCTGCTTACAATCACGGAACCAGGAATAACTGACAGCTCGACGCTGGAGCTCTTGAGTCCAAAGAGTCACGATACGGTCAAAACTTGCGATAAATACTGGTGAAATAAGTACAATGCGGGACAAACGAACGGTATAAAAACGCTACTGCGTTGATTGAAATAGAAGCGTAATACAAATCCCTTTTATAAACAATCCAAATAAGCAGTATGCCTCAGCACAAAAGCCTGTCCACAAGGTACGATAAATGACCAACCATTGAATGGCACCAGCCTATTGACAACCTCTCTCAACATCTTCGACTTACATATCAAAGGCTACCATTGTCGGCGCGTCTGTCATATTTCTCACCTGGCGACGTAAAACAGGTTTCTTTCACAGAAGCAAACTTAGCAGTTTACTTCGCAGTGCGTGAAAAATTAACAAACCGACTAGCTGTCAAAACTCACTTGTTAATGACTATTCCGTGTCTCCAAGAAAACTCACGCTGTAACTTGAACTAACCTTGTTCGCGTAGTACCTGACATGTCAAGTCTATAAACGCAAGTCCATATCTCCGCTACGAGCAATGACTTCGGAGTAAACTGAATTTCGAAGCCCATAGCACTGATAATTCTGTCACTGTTATTATGGTCAAAAAGGAGGCAATACAGCTCAGTATAAGGGTTAGTGCTTAAGGGTGGGTGAGACATACCTGTTAACCCATGAGTTCTGGGTTCAAGCGTTGTCGATGCTTCGCGCTTCAATTTTGCCGTGACAGTCTGCGAGACAGAAGATGTCAGAAATTCTGTATTCAGTTTCTCCCCCGACGCTTTTGTGTCCGTCAGTGTAATTCCCCTGTTCTCTCCCCCCTCTCTCCGCTTGTCTTTTTTTCCCTCAAACTCTCCCTCCCCTGCTTTTCCGTGTCTCGGTATCAGGAACCAACCTCCCCCTCTGTGTCTGTCTCTCTCTCGCTCCTTCTTTCTCTCTCGAACGCACTCTCCCCAGCGCTCGCTCTCTCTTTCGGCTGAGACTCAACTACAGGAAATGAGGCAACATGAACACACGCGCTCATCTTAACGGCATGATGAATATAGAAACGTCAAACCCTGGACAGCTCCCCTCTGACTGACAGCCTTATGAAAATCGCAGCAATGATAAAATACTGATCACAGCGCTAATAATAATAATAATACTAATGAAGAAGAAGAAGATGATGATGATGATGGTGGTGGTGGTGGTGGTGGTGATTTTGCTATCCCTAATAAGTGTAAGCACTTTTTTTTCACCAATTTTTTATTTTTGCTACTTTTTAAATTGAATGAGTGGACCCCTATTTTCACTAGATATTCAGAAAACGTTGCTGAAATTCATATGAAGTTGGCTATAGCCTGGTTTTGCATAAGACTGTGGGTACTAGCTTCCACATGCATGCCTTTCACAGGAGACCTTAAACTGGGCAGGAATATGTAGGCGTGAGTGAAGGCTTGAAGCATGTTTTGTCCAGTGCATTAGCTTTCCAATGTTTAGAAAATGAAATATGCCCCCTAGTGGTGAGAATAATCCTTACCTCATTCAGTAAAGAGTCGTAGATACAGTATCAGTTTGTGTACGCCACAGTAGTATTAGATGGCAAAAGCCAGTGTATAATAGACACACAGTATAGTAGGTGTTATTTTTTCTTTGATACTATTCTACTGATGGTGACGCTTAGTGAAAACGTAGAAGAAGGGTTAGCTTCATTTTCTGTCAAATCTGTAGGCCCCTGTCTGCAAATTCCTCATTTCCAATTTGAACACTTGATATTATTGTTCCCTTTTAATCTGCAAATGAAATTTAAATTGGGGCTTTTCTTCTTCTGGGTGATGGAGTTTGTGTGTGCCTGTGCCCATGCAGTGGCTTGTGTGTTCATGGGTAGCGTGTGAGTGCTAGTGTTAGTGTGTTAGTGTTAGTGTGTGTGGATTAGTGTCGTTGGCCTGTAGCAGGACTCCTGGCTCCATCCTCTGCACAGTTGTGTAATTCTGATGTTCGCTTGCCACTCTCTGCTCACAATCCCTGTTAGAAACAAGCTGCCTCTCTCTCTCTCTCTCTCTCTGAGCATGCTGCCGCCTGTCTCCCAATCCGCCTGACATGACACAGGCCAACTGATCCCTCCCTCCTTCCCTCCCCCTTCATCTCTTCCTCCACCTCTCTAATGCTGTGTCTGTCCCCAGACCCCCTCCCACACTCCAGTCGCCAGCTTGCACAATGGGGCTTACGCCTCATTAGGACTCGTACTTATTTATTCATTCATATCATGAGCTCTTATCAAAGCTGGCTGCCACAGGGACCAGGACTAGGGCAGGCCACACACACACACACACACACACACACAGGGCCAGAACAACAAAAATGCCTCATTATATTCCCAACCTGTGCACCAAAACTAGACCTGAGTTCTAACCGAACCTGTGGCACTGTGTGAGTTGTGTGAAACTCAGCGGTGCAGATTGCATGTTCTATTGACACTGCTGGAACTGCATGGAACTTGGGAAGAATGGCTCTCATACGAAGGTCTTAAATACACAGTCCAATTCAACATCTTCCATTTATGTGCATGCGTGTGTATGTGAGAGGGAGAGAGTGTGTATGTGTGTGTGTGAGAGAAAGAATGCACATATGCATGTGACCGTGTGTGTGCCTGTCTAATCTAGCATAAATAAGTTGTGCTTTAGGACATGAAGGCTTCCTTCTCTGTAGTCACGGAGAGGGCAAGCCCCATGGGGCCCTGCAGGGCCAGCCCACAGTGTGCCATGGACCCCATATACTGGGGGAGAGAACAGCTTCAGAAATTAGGCCTTGTACGATGCCGCTGCTTAAAACTTTATTTAGGCCACAACAAACACACCTCCATATATGTACACACACACCGACACACACACAGGCGAGCGATAGTTTAAAGAAAGCGTTAAAGCCCAGGAAATGGGAGCTGACTTGTATTTGAACCGTGATAAAAGGAGGAGACACATAAACTGCATCCTTAAAGCACTTTTTTTGGAGGTGATGAATTCATTGTGCTTTTTACTCCCCGCCCTCCCCTCCCCCCACCTTGGCACGGCGCAGCCCTAATTGGTGGCGTCAAACGAAGCCCGGTTGCAAAAATATACGAAAGTGCAAACTGGCGTAGAACTAGCACGGGGCAATTTTCAACACGCCGTCCCCCCCGCTCCCCACCACGATCTGTTTGGCGGCGACCTCGACGCCGTTCCTCCTCTGCCGGCCTGTCAGGGGAAAAGAAGACATGGCAGGTGTGTGTCTGCTCTATTCAGAGACTGTCCTCTATCGGGAAGTATCCATTCTAAAGGCATCGTGATGATAATGGAAGATGACAAAAAATATAAATAAATAAAACAAACCGGCTTCCACCCTCTCAGAAAATACCCCAACATGCAGAAAAGCCCCTTGGAGGAAAATGGAGCATGTTGCTGGCAACTTGGCAGGAGTGTAAGAGTTTACAGGAATTGAAGGGTTGTGAAAGACAAAAAAAAGTGAAAGACAAAAAGGAGAGGACATTTGAGGTATGGACAGAAAAAAAGAACAGAAAGTGACAGCCAGGTAATATGAGACATGAGGACAGGTGTTAGGAGCTCATGCCTGTCACTTCAACAAGTCTGGGCTAGTCTTGTCCTGCCAAGCCAAAGCCTTGCTTAGCATGTTCCATCTTTCAGGTCAAGCTTTGCTTTAGTAAGAGACCAGGCTACATTTAACACTTTAGAGTGGAGACACTAATCAGGCATCAGCTCCAACCTTGTTTTTAGGGCTGAGTTTCTGAGAGTAGATTCAAGATTGTCATACACAACTGATAAATTTGACCCAATATGTAAGGGTTTGAGAGATCTGGGTCCTATGTGGAAAAGGAACGCTGATTCAGGATGGCATCTTTCCTCTAATAATAGTGCTATTCAACAGGATATAAAAGGCAAAAACTGATGCTAAAGAAGTTTGACCTCTGTGACCTGTGGTCGGAGGCTGGATCTCTCCTCCCACAACGCCTCCTCGCCTTCTTTCTGGGCTCCTTGTGGAGTCCACTGGCCTTGGCTGACCACCACCTCCACCCCTCTGTAACCGCTGCCTCTGGCCCTCAGCAACCCCCTTCTGAAACCACACAAGACCCCTTCTCTCTCCTTCACACACACACACACACACACACACACACACACACACACACACATTCTCTCTCTCTCCCTGTTTTTTCTCTCCTTCTTTCTCTCTATCTCTCTCTCACATACTCACTCTCTCTCCTTTCTCTCCTTGGATCTCTTCAGCCAGAGGTGACCTTCTGCTCACACACACACATACAAACACACGCACACACAATACACACATTCAACACAACACACACACACAGATTGAGGACCTGCTTCCTGTTCAGAAAGTGCATCTTCTCTCCTGTCTTTCCCTCCTTCACTGTCTTTGTTTTTTCATTGACTCTTTGTTTTTTAATATAAAAAATGAAGGTTGTCCCGACATCACTCTCACAAGCTCAATGTTGTGCACCTCCTGCACATTTGTGAGTGTATACCACCTCCCCCCTCACACACAAATACATACTGTGTCTGTTCCTTCTCTCTCTGTCTCTCTCTGTCACAGACACACACACACATACCGTGTCTGTTCCTTCTCTCTCTGTCTCTCTCTGTCACAGACACACACACACACCCTCTAAATCTCATTTACCCCCTTGGAACTTGTAAGGGGCAGGGGAGAAATAAAGGAGAGTTTAGTATAAAATGACCTTCTCTTCCCCAAAGCAACAGCATCATCCTATTGTGGAGGTCACTCATTCAGCGCTCAACACTACCAAGCATGTTTTAATGATGTTGGGAAGTTCTCCCAAAGCTTCATGATAGCCTTCCCCGCCTTTTCAGTATGAACCAAATGTTAACCCCCTCTGTCTTCAACGAAAGAGAGCCTTTCCCTTTCTAAACGCACCCTGGAGAAGGTCAAAACATTCCTAAAAGCCACACAGGGAAAAAAAAGTTCTAATTTTCTCCTCATCTATGCTGTGACATGAGCTGATTCAGGCCGTCGGGCTCCATTCCACTCCCCGGGTCACGCGAGATATTTTGCTGGACGTGTTTTTCTAGTCCTGCGGGAACAGTGGGGGACGGGAGGAAAGGGTTAAACCTCATCACCGCATTTCGCTTTAACGACCCCCCGCAGCTCAACGGGGCCGTTTGACTTGACCCCCCTGACCTTAAGAGGCCATGACACACTCCCACAGCAGAACAAATTAGCCCTGACCCTGGTGGAAGGGGGCAAAGCTTGCCTATAAGTGTGCCCACGTCACCAGCATCGGCTTGCGTGGAACTGCTCGGCAGCACTGAGTGTGTCTATGTGTATTTGAGAATATGAGAACATTTTCTGCATAGGATACAAAGATCAGGTTGGTGAAAGCCTGTCATGGAGGTGACCTCCTCTAGCAGCTTCTAGGTACTTTCCTGATACACTTTGTGTGGAATTTTACATGATAGCAATGTGTAGGAAAACATGGTGACATACATGTGAAAGAAGAAACAGTAATGAAGGAAAGCCCCAGAGGATTCCTGATGCATCGACAGATTCACATGTGTGGACGTGCGGAAATTAGGGAAACACCTACTTGGCAGTGTCCAGAATGCCCACCCCCGCCTCCATCTCCACCCCGACCCCAACCCCCACCCTGCACATACAACACAACACCACACAAAAAAAACCCCACAAGCCATCTTCAGGTCAGTCTGGTCTCATTGTCCAGATTGGAGCTTTAGTCGGCCTGGAATCTGACTCTCCTCAGCCCTCCGCCTTCCTCACTCTCTCTATTCCTCTCTCTCTTTCTCTCCTTTCCTCTTTCTATGCTCCTTTTTCCCGTATGTTCTCTCACTTTCTCTGCATCTCGTTCTCTTTCTGCCTCTCTCTCTCTCCTCAGCCCCTCCATTCTTCCTGGCTGATGGTCTCATGGGGAATACTCGTTTTTTGTCATAATCACCTCAGAGATTGGGGGACCAGCTTTCCTCTCATCACCAAAGAGCCCTTCATGAAACCGGGCAATATACAACACACACACACACACATGTACATGCTCACATTTTCATACACACACACACATAAACACAAGCTCATGTATACTCTAACATACGTATGTACACAGGCACATACACACACACATGCTCACATACATGTGCGCACATGAACGTATACACACACATGGACGCAAGCACACTTGCATATACTCTAACATACACACACATGCTCACGCATGCACCCCCGCGTGTATGCACACACGCTGCATCTAAGCAGCGGTTAATAGGACAGGACAGGCCTTCAGCCTTTGCCTTCACCACTGACAAGAAAGGATGAAAAAGCAAGTGGAAGAAGAACAGATAACCCTCCATCCTTTTCATCTGCCCCCACCCCCCACACACCCCACCTCCATGCCCCAGTCGCAAACGCGTACGGGTAACAGAACCAGCGCCAGAGCCAGTGATGTCACTACTAGTAGGTGTATAAGTAGCTTAGGAAAAAATGAGGGAGATGGAGGAAAAGAGGGAAAGAGGGAAAGAGAGAAAGAGAGAAAGAGACAGAGAGCATGTGCATGTGGGCAGAAATGGTGCGGCGTAAGGGCTGGTGTGCGCAGGGATTTTCTGGAGCGGTGCTTTGAGGTTAAACGCTGTATACACACATACACACACACACACACACACAGGAGCAGGCTGTACATGGAGTATGGTAGTTGGAGAAACACACAAACATGAGAGAGGGTGTGTAAGGTGCCTGTGTGGGTTTGGAGCAGAGGACACAACACTGCCAGAAAGTAAATGAGAAACAGAGTAATTAGTAGAAATAGAAGCTGGCTCTGACTGATGCTCACACAGTTAAAAGGGTCAAACAGAGTATCTTGCTGTGTGTGTGTGTTTGTGAGTGTGTGTCTGATGAGAGATTTAGGCTTCAGGTGTTGTGTAAGAGGGTCCACCCTGCTGACTCGATGTAAACACCCAGACGCAAACACAGGATGGAGGGTAAAAGATTCACAAAGGAGGGAGTGGTATCATGGGAAGTCGTGGGATGTTTTGTCCGTCCGGCCTGTTTTTGTGGGAAGAAAGGAGGGAGCGAGGTCATTAAAAGAGGAATGAGAGGGGAGGAGAAATAAAAAGAGGGAGAGAGAGAGGGAGGGAGGGAGAGGGGGAGGAGTGTAATTATAGGGCAGGGCAGTTGATAAGGACACACAAGGAGGCTTTTGTAAGTGTCTCAATAAAACAAGACAAGGGACACCTCAAAGACACACACACACAAACACAAACACACCTCCATGTATGTACACACATACACCGTTCATACACTCAACAGTGACTTCATTAGCAACACCTACCTGGTATGTTAGAAACTGCAACTCAATCGCTACCATGTGCAATTGGTGGTAGGCTGCTTCAGCCATGCGTCAACACTGAGGCGATGACCACAGATGAGAGTCTGGCTACGGCTGAAGTATATATTGAAGCGACAGAGTGCCGGCAACCAGTTACATTTGCACAAGCGAAAACCCCAGCGACACTACTGTGACTGATCAGCTCACAGCTTGTCACCACGTCACCCATTTTATGTCATTTTATATCCAGTTAGCAGAAGTCCTGGTCAAAATCTGACCAGTGGTGAATATGTTATCGAGTAGCTGACTGAAGTGTGTGTCAACAGACTACAGATTGAAACTGTACATTTAGAAGAAGCTCGGTACAAGCTATGAAGATACAAGATAGTAATAAATGAATTTTACATCACCCCGTACATACCTACATACATCAAATCACATCACCAAAAGTCCTGTTGGAATATTCTAACATACCTTTATTCACCAATAGAAAAGAATGTTCACACACATGCAGTCATAAAGACTCCTGTACACACACACACACACCCCCACACACACACACACACACACACACCCACACACACACAGACTTTATCTATCTTGTTGTCCTCTTAGAAAACAAAGTCAAGCTGATGTGGAAAACACTCCAACACTCCCTCTTCAGATCACCCCTCCCCCTCCTTCAGTCTCTCCATCCTACCACCTCTCTCCCCCTCCATTCCAGACTTGTCTAACCACCTCCTCTCATTTGGTTTTTAATTTTTTCCCTCTCCCCCACACTCTTCTCTTCCAAGCCTTTACTTACCCAGATACTCCCCTCGAGTCCCCTTGCTTATATCTTCAGTACACCAGAGAAGAAAAAAGAAAAAAAAATGTAATATACCAGCTTCTATACCCCCCAAAATATCGATGAGGAATGTATAATACAATTTTCACAGAAATGCTTAATTTCTGAAGGTTTATCTCCCTGTCACAAACCATGAAGCCATGAGCTTAAACGTGTCCTTAAGAACACACAAACACACATACACACACAACACAAAATTGCAGAGGGAGAGAGAGAGAGACAGAGAGGGAGAGAGAGAGAGAGCAAGAGAACCAAATAGAAACCCCAATCAATACAGCATCTATGAACAGCCGGCTGGGACTGATAGAAAGTAGGTCAAACAATGAGTTGGGGACTGAAAGAGAGAGAAACATGGAGGAAAGGAATGAGAGAAGGACGAAATGAGGAAGGAAATCCTAACCCCTGCAGACCACCCACAGCCCCTCACGGCATCAGGGACGGCACTAGGAAAACCAAGAGCAAAGCATGGTGGGATACCGCCTACCTACAGTAAAATGTTCTGCCTTAGTTTAGATTCATTAAAACATTTTTCTACTGCCACGTAGACGGGAAAGACGGGAAAGAATCAATCAGCGATTAAACTGCAGTTCAGGCTTGGTCCCCACCTGTACTGCAGCATCTATTCAGTTTTATGGGTTTTTTTGTATTTTAGAATAATGGACCCAGATAAAAATAACTTAATGATTAATGTAGGACAAATAGATGCTTATCAAACATTCACTTTGTAAATCGATTGACAAATAGTGACCCTCATATTTAAACCAGAAATCTAAATCCTGGCCCACGTTTTTTCTTATTAATGACAGTGACTCACACTAAGCTTTCTCGGAAAGCAACTTCATAGCTGCAGTCAACATACTGAGAGCAAGGCACAGTTTTAAGGAGCAGGTATAGAGGAAACAGAACCACTGATGTGCTTTGTGTTGACCTGTATGAACAGCTGGCTACAAGGCTGCAAAAGGGGCTACAGCATGGTACCACAAAGATTTACAAGCAAAAGTTGCCTAATTCAATCTGTAGCCTTTATGAATAACTGAATAACAATGATATAATAATTAGACAAACTATTAGAAATTGTACTTCTACATAATCAATCCATTAGATATTGATTAAGCTGCAAGGGAGTATTATGACAAAATATATATATATATATAACTGCCTCAGAATCAAATCAAAGGTCAATTTTATTTGATGTCATAATTCACTTTGCAGACCTTCAAATGCTTCAGAGGTGTTGTTGCTATAGAGCCATCCATGTAACACTGGACACTGTCTAAATGGAAGCTTAACACACGTACCATCGCACAAGAGCTCAACTGTTTTCATCGCTTCCTTGTCGGTCATAGGTAGCGAAAACAGTGTTTTGTTACCACAGAACCTTCATTCTATGTGTCACAGCCTATCAGACACGAATCAGACACAGCCTATGTGTGAACCAGGGATATGGGGAGATGAAAAGACTTTAAAAAAAATAAAAAAAAATCCTTCAGCTTCAGAGGACAAAGGAGGCATTGGCGAGTGGTTCCCTGCTTTGGTGAACGTTAGTTTAGTGTCAGGGTGTGAGGCATATTGTGTCTGTGGCAGAATGGGAGAAGTGAAGATGGAGAAGCAAATGTGGTTGAAATACTCCCTAGTTTAAACTGACCTTAGACTATACACACACACACACACACGCGCGCGCGCACACTTACAGACACTGAGGCAGATGCTCTCTCACACACATGAACATACACACAGACACACATTTATGTCCACATAACACACACAGAAAAATACCCAAACTTTTCTGTCCAGATGGTGTTTAACCTCTTGCCCACACACACATACACACCCACACATTGCTTCTTCCTGCTCCAATATTAGTACAACTTTAAAGGAATGGACTCTCTAAACCCCAATTTCTGATGTTCCATCTCAAACAATCTTCTCTTAAGACCTAATGTGCTTTTACTGGCCTGACTACCCACCCACTTAAGTGCATACATGTGATAACACACACGCACACACACATGGACACATGCTTGCACAAACATATATGCATGCAGACACACACACACACACACACACACAGACACACACTACATCCCACAGAGAATAAAGCTTACTCTGGCTAGGAATTGGCCATCATGTCAGAGATCTGGTAACTATGCCAACTGTATTGGTGATCCTTTCTGGACATCTCAGTGGGAACTTTTTTGAAACAACCCCAGTTATCTAACAAACAGCTTCAACTAACCTACATCATCTACATGCAGCATGTCAAGTGTATGCCTTTAAATTTCAGATTAATAGTTCATGAAGATGCAATGTAGAAGGTTCATACTACATCCAGTCTAAAACAGCACACGGTTCCTTCAATCTGGGCCTGGTGTCTGGACGTTTCTTGTGATTATGTCATAAAGGCTCCTTTGTTTACATTCTGCAGATTGATTTAAACCAAACAGCCCAGTTTGAATACGCCTTACAGTAGAAGCATCAACAATGTATTTCAGACAGAGAGAAAGAAGGGTAGATCGTGAGAGAGAGAGAGAGAGAGAGACAGAGATAATGGGGGTAGTAGCTTTGCTTGCCAGACAAGCACACAGTGAGATTAAGCTCTTAATGAGGTGGAGCTACGTGTGCACGCGCGTGTGTGCTCTTGCGCCAAACTCTTTGCAGTTCCTCCTAGTTTTGGCTCCACCTCTTACAAGCTCAAAAGAAAACCATAATCAGAAGAAAACCGTAATCTCATTGTGGACGTGTGCAAACCCTGAGCAGGTCACTACTCCAGTCAAAAGTCAGATCTTCCCCACACACAAACACACCCACACACACACTGTGAACAAGAGTCCACTGACCAGAAAAAGTGCTTCAAAGTGTGTACGGATTATGTAGTTTTACACATATTGGTTGATTGCGATTTGTGAGTTGTGACACAAGAGAAAAAGGTTTCAAGGCCTTTATGTGTCTGAATAATAATCACTGGACTCCATTATCTCTTTTTGAACAGTGTTTTACATAAGTGCGATTGTATGTGTTTACATGGCAAGGATCTCCATTGACGTCAAGCATTCCACATTAATACCAATACCAAACAAAATTGCCCAGTTCAAACCAGAAATCACTGTTCTATCATCTATATGTTCATTTCTGTTGTGTTAGCATTGTATAGTATATTTCTTTATGAACCACACAGTTTTTTGTCCTGATAATGATGTTATATAATGTGGAGCAGTGTTAGTATGCCTTATACAGCAATGGCTGTTGTAGTGGACTCCTGTCTGTCAGGCGATCACTTTGTGGCACATTCTCATGGACAACGGTCCCCCTAGTGGCAATCGATTGTATGGCCTATCATCTTCACTCACAGCTCACAGAGCAATTATCTGCTGCATGCAGAGTATGCTCAACACACACAAGCAAAGGGTATGAGCCTCTGGATTTCTGCACGCCACACAGTACACATGGACATGGTGTCCTCACCACGTTCTTTAATCTCAGTCTAGTATGGCCTAGTGCTTGACCTGTGACAATAGATTAAAGGAAGACTCTGCTCTAGAAAATCAATGGATCTGCAACTTTGTTACATGGGTAAAAACTACACACCGGATTTGTTTTAACTTTTCATACTTTCAAGTATCTGTTTCATGACTATGTGCTCACTAAAGTTCATTGCCACAGTACACCTCTGCTCAGGTGCTGGCAACCACCTGCATGCCAACATTTCACAACTCTCTCAAACTCCACAACACTCTTGCCTTCTGCAAAACATTTCCACAAACTGCAAAAGCAAATGCTGTTAGTACATTATCAACATGAAAGCTTCTATTTTGAAGTTTATGAATCCATAGTCCACATCACTGCAAATTGCAGGAGAGGGGGTTTAACAGAAAAGAAGACACGTGTACACGCCTATGCTAAGCCCTTTGGTATCAGGCCTGCCATGAACTCTGACACTCAGCTCTGACATCCAATGAGCTCCAGATATACAGTACATTTGTATGGATGAGCAGTGCTTTATTTAACAGGCAAGCATATCTGGGGTGACTTTAGTTCCAAATATTCCATTTTATTCCAGATTCTGACCCGATTTGAATAGCATAGTATTCTAGTATTTGAATTTGAATACAGTAGTACAATGGGACTGATGAAAAGACCATACGGTGTTAACAGTGTCAAGTTAACTTGATGCGTTCTGTGCCAAAGCAGTTGTGGAAAGATTTGCATTTTTTCAAGAAACAAAACGAAAAACCAAAAAAAACTGTGTATGTAAGCACTGAAAATGTTCACTGCATTGTACAGGATGTACTCTAGCGAGCTCTGGTGTGTTCTGTAACATAAGTGCTTTATAACACAAGCATATTATATCACACTGTTCCCCATAACTTGTTTTGTATAACTTATAATGCTGTATAATAATGGATAATATTAGACTCAATATTAGAAACATAACAGACATAATAAAAATAAACATACTGAGCCTCGCTTACTGCTAGTGGCTGGAGCATTTAGGATTAATCTGGGGTTCCATTAAAGAAATGAATGCTGGAATCTGATGTTCTCTGACACTACTGCAACATGAGGTGGTTTCATCAACACTGTGGTCATGGATGACAGAAGTTTACATGCCACATGCCACAGCCTCTAAATAGCTCAGTTGTTTCTATTGTTATTTATGCTGCAAATTAATAAGAAAACCAAAGAATCAAAAATTAAATAGGTTTGTCATATTTAAATGGTTGCATTCCAAATCCCACCACCTACAAAATCATCACACTCTACAACACATCTGCACATAAGTATAAATAGCTAAAACATAAAAGGATAATGCAAACATAATGATAATACATGATGATTTATTGATATTTTACCATGTAAAATTGAGTAAATGATGTTTACCTAAAATTCCCCAGCAGGTGCTATCACATGACCATGAGACTGGCGAGTTGCTTTGGAAAGCTAATAAGTCGGCATTCTTCGGTCAACCAAAATTTTAATTGGCAAATACCGTTATCTGTTTTATAAACAATCAGCAGATAAATATAATGGAAAAATACAGTGCTACAGAAGTTACAGGACAACACAGTGTAAAGATAAAAAAGGGTCGGACACTAACAAAAGCTTCGCTGATTCATATAAGCAGTGAAAATGTTCCTTTACTGTCTTTATTAATGGAGATCAAATAAAACCATTGTTTTAACCATTGTTGTATCAATAAAATAAATCTACAATTAGTGTTGTCTGTCAAATAAAAAAAAACAAGAAAAAAAACAAAAAAAATATATAATTCTAAATTCCTTTATATATATATATATATATATATATCAAACTGTAATCTTACACATATTATACAATTGGGGAATTAGGACTATAATATAATATTATAACTATAATTAGGACTACAATAAAATACAATATTCTCCACAGAAATGAAAATCATTGTTATAGGTATCATAAGGTACTGAGTCAAGAAGCTGGTTTGTTAGTTCACTCCTCACACTAGAATTTAATGGAGACAGCTTTTCATGGGCTGACGAACCTGAGATTGACCCTGTAATTCAGCATTCTCAGGTTGGACAGTCCTAGAAAGCACCGCTCACACAGGTCGGGCAGGTCATCCGAGGCCTCTCCCCAGCTCCTCAGAAGATCTGACCAATCATTAATACAACTGACCGGATAGATCCCGACACTGTCACCTGTGAAAAAGTAACAATATTCATCCTCTCCTGAAGAATTTCCTTATTGTTAGCTCTTTTATAGCAAGGTTTCGTTGCTTTTGTAATATTTATAAGACCAGGCACGTGGAAGGGTTCCTAATCCATTATAATTATATACATTATATTTTTCGTTACCCGAAAAATATATAATATATATATAAGCATTCAAGAAATCCACCTAGAGATCATTCTAATAAAATCAATGATCTTTCTGATCACAAGGCTCCATGTGGCATATATAGTGACCGCAAAGCTCCACGGGGCGTATATATGCTTTTAGAAAGTTTTTTCCCCCTAGTTTCTAATTAACGTCAAGACATTTTGTTTAAATACAAATATTATCCAATAAAACAGTTACTATATAAATATGTGACAGTATACTGTTGTGTATCATCTAGTGTAAATGGTTGCACCATATCATGCATAATAATTCATCTGTTGGCATATTTGCCCTTCCATAATGGACCACCATTACATTTCAGCCACTTAATGGTGTGTATCATAACACTCCTTTCACTCAGCCGAATCACAGCAAATTAATACTTCCAACCATGAGATTATTGTTGTACATATGTAGATCCCTACAAATACCCCTAAGAGCTAAAGTGATTTACCAACATCGAAATTTGGACAAATGAACACCGAAAACGGCCTCCTCCCATAGCCTTCCAGTCACTAGCTGCTGAACATTCTGGAGAAAAAGATACATTTCCAAAATGCTGCATCCATTATTGTATTACAACCACTCAAAGACAATTAGCAGAGCCCAGCTCAGGCCTAATGGACAGGCGGTAGCGTGGAACTATAAAGGCTGAAGCTTTCATCTTTCCCCCACATCTGCCTCCAAGTTTGCACTGAAGCATCAGAGTCTCTTCTTCAGATGGACCATAAATCACCTCCTCAGCAATTCTCTTTTTATTCGAGGTAATGTTCATGAATTTCTCTGCATATTAATTATTCACCAACTTTGATGCAGCGAGCACACACCCCGTGAGCAGCCATTACACTTAATGTCAAAGACTGAGCACTCATGAAATAATTCACAACCCAACCAACATTAGTGTACACCTCAGCTGAAAATACAACTTTAAAACGTTTGTTGTGCCATTTATACAAGGGACTAAATGGTATATCCCATGTTTAAACATAAAACATATTAAATATAGTACATAGCTTTACTCAAATTGGCAGCTATAACACAATGACACTTACCGGCTGATTATGAAGAATATTGTGACATGCGTTCCTCATCAGTCAACAGTGTGCGAGAGAGTGAGAGAGAGACAGAGAGAGAGAGAGAAAGAGAGGGAGAGAAAGACAGACAGAGAATTTAGAAGCAATGAGCCCACTTCTCTTTGTGGTGCAGGTCAGGTTTTGTATACACACACACACACACACACACACACATACACACACGACCTGCTGGGTCCTACTCTGCTATCGGGGATGTGAGCACTACCACATACGTACAGGCCCCTTCTTCCTGTTTGTCGCTATGAGCTAGCTTGCGGTAAACTTTCCATGACATCTTAATATTGAGGGCCACAAGAATGCACTTCATTCATTGAAGCACCTTCAGCTGAAAGCAGGCATATCTGCATTACATTACAGGATCTGTAACGTTTTTACACTGACCAGTTAGAAAAGAAAAAAAACACACCTCAAAGGTTAAACATGCAACACTCCTGTATACTTCACCTCAATGCTCTTATACTCCTCTTAATGGATCGGCCCCCCAAAACAAACCTTTTTGGGAGATTTTATACATTTGCCACTATATTCTTTCATTGGCGAGTAAAAGTTCCCCCCAGACAGTAAACATGTGTTAGCGTGCTACCCTGGGGTTCATGAGAGAGATTACTAACCTTCTGTAAGAGGACTTAATTTTGTAGTCACACAATCGCTTTCATGTTATGGTCTTCTAGGGTGAGTTTAATTATGGAAACTCATGACAGATACCTAGATTAGTTTCCATCTGAAGAGGACAACCACAGCATCCTTCCTGTGAATTTGAAACATGAATGGCTAGATTTACTATCCAGCGCTATGCATATTTTTAAAACAAAGATGTGGCACACTTGGGTGTGAAATACGTCATGTGGCATGACTAAAGCAATGTGAACAAACTGTAACAATGACACAGGCCATGCTAACGTGCTTGCTAACATGTATCTGCGCGGTGTCCAACAGACATATGTGCGTGCACTGTGTCCAGTGGCCATAGCGGGCTCTTCTGAGAGGTGGGGAGGCTGGTGAACACTACTACTTTGAGCTGAACTAAAACCTCCAGTGGAAAATGTATTTCAAAGCAGAAAGGAGGTCATCTGATCCAACAGTGTGACAGTGATCACATGCATATCAAATTAAACAACTAAAAAGGGGGAAAGAGATGCAGAATAACTATTACATGTTTTTCAAACTGCATTTTTATGTAATAGCATAAAGTTTAAAAAAACAAAAGATTAATAAGATATTTATAGCATAACATTCCAATCTAGATACATATACTGTCAGTACACACTATTGTGGTTACATTCAAGGACTTTTACTTAAATATTTTCAAAAGCTCAATTAACACAATTCACACAGTAAATAAATCTAGATTTCTAAGTGATTTTTCTTCCCTTTGGTGTTGCATTTATATGGTAAATACATTAACAAAGACAATTCACACTGAATTATGATGCTTGTATAGGTTTTTGCTCCCACATGTACAGTAACCAAGTTCAGTTACACAAACACGGTTGCAGAGTGCATGTGTTTTTAGACATAGCAGCATCTACACATAAATGAACATTATTGACATAAAAATGTCACTTGCACTTCAGGAAGGAAATGGCAAATCACAAACATAAAGATGCAACTTATATACTCATCGACACTCAGATCACAAACGTGCTCTATGAAGTACAATGGTGCATAAACATTGGTATGTAACAGATCTGAAATGGAGTGCTAGTTGAGATCTGGCCCAATGCTGGAGCCTAATGCTGGTGATAAACTGCATTTATTGGAGCTGGTTGACATGCAAACGTTACATGGGCAGATCTGAACCTTATATGGGAGAGAGAGCCATCTGTATGATTGTATACTTGTATGAACAGTTGTGACAATTCCCTATGGTAGGTGGAGTCAAATGTCTTTTTGAGCATGTGCCTCATATGTAGAACAACCGAAAGGCAAAAGGTAAAAGTTGATCGCTCTTTACAATATTTTCCCCATGTGATTGTCATACTATCAGCATAATGAAGTGATTGGCTGGAAACAGACATGCCTACTGTAGCAGTACTACACAGTAAATGACCTCATCATTGAAAAGATACAGCATTGGGGAAACTAAAAACCCCACAAATGTGGAAAACTGCAACATTTTGATCTTTTTGAGTTAGCCATGCACGTAGTGGGTGAAGGACAGAGTGACAAGTACTGTAACATTTGGATTTGGATGCATTTCACATGAATTACAGAATTAAAAATTACAGAATTTTTAATTTTTTTAAGCCATGAAATACATATTGCATTTTCAGTTGTGATGTTTAGTTATCATGCACTGGAAACATCCAAAACCCTCATCTAGTCTATCTACACTTGCTCAAGTACCCCGTTAAGAAGCTCAGAGAGAGAGCTAAAGCAGACATTTCATGCTTTGTGGCACTAGGACAGACCATCACTGCTCTCTGAGTTCGGCTGGGCTGTCTGGTTGGAGGGGATATAAATATAGCCATGATCTGTTTTGTAGGCCACATGCTTAATTCATTGTTCTAAAAGGATCACCTCAGAGTTAACACTCGAAGTTTGGTCAGCATCTCGTCGCAGGTGAAGCGTAGGGGAAACCAGGGAGTAAAAGAAACAACACCCACTCATTTTCCGACGAAGTGGTCCTTCAAAGAATTCACTTTGTGTGTGTGTGTGTGGTAAGGCAAACTGCTTCAAATCCGCTTACAGAAAGCCCGATTTCTATTAAAGATTGCGTCTGAAAAGACACTTGCTGTATTTCCTCAAACAAATATAAAAAATCCTCACATTCAGCTGTGTCAAGGACTACACTTGCCACACCAACAGGACTAGAATCTCCTCAGTGGCTCCAAACACATACAGCTCATAACTTACAGAAATAGAATTAAAAACAGTCTAACATAGAAAAACTATTTACAACACAAACACGTCTGAACCAAAGTAACCTTCATAAAATTTCATAAATACATTTTTATAAAATACCAATATGCCATATTTTCCAAAAATGTTGAAGGCATATAAAAAAAGATCTGAGAAGTTCTTGTGGTATATTAATATATTTTGACGGTGAGGCCTGTTTGGCTATCCTAGCAGTGCATTGAGGAGAGCTCTAGTCTTAGCTAAAGTGCTCAGCAGTTCAGCAGCAGGGGGACAGGAGCTGGCTGGAGAGTAAAGAGTAAGCTGGTGCATTGGGCCTGAGGTCAAAATTTAAACCCCTTCCGACCCCCGATGCGTCTGGAGTTTGCGGTTTAAACCACCGGCTCAACAGTTTGGCTCATCCATGTCTTCGTCACTCCAATCGGGCGGTCCGTCCGTGCCAAAGTACCGATCCCCGAAGTTTCCTTCACAGAGAGGGAGGGAAAATAAGGTTTAAATTCACATTTAAATTAATTTTTCTTTCCACTTCCTTTGTTTACATCTGTGTTCTTTATTTTTTTTTTTTTACAGATGGAACACTGGGCAGGAGGTGACCATGGCGACGATCCCTTGGCGACCTGTGCCCTTCTGACTCCTTTTATTTTTGAATACAGCTGAAATAAATGCATCAAATGAAACCTGCCAAGGTTTTACCAAAACTAACGGCCAGGAAGCTTTTCATCCTTCAGCTTGTTTTAAAACCATCTTGATTGCAAATTCAAGTCTAGATTTATTTATTGTTAGTGAAGCCGATAGTATACCCTTTATGACATCAGCATTTATATGCATCTATACCATGAAAAACTACCGTGTGTACAGTTGCTTTTCTACAATTGTATTCAGACAGAGAGAATTAGGTCAATAAAAAAAGATACCGAATGTTATTTGTCACAAAACAACCAAAATGTTATCTTTATTAATCAGAAGTTTGGAGAGACAACAGCTCCAGTCTGAAAACATGTTTACATTCATTAAACTGTGCAATACATATGCTGTTCCTAGTTGCACACTACTAATCTGGAAGCATGATGAATGCAACCTCAGTTGAGTTTAGTTAGAGGTTGAGGGGAAGTAACTGCAAGTAAATCTGTTATCTTGATAAATTTGGGGCATGCTTTTCTAGGCTTCCTTTTTACACTTTCAAAAAAAAAAGCAAAAATTAATTCGAATTAGGTTAACTCCCCCTCACAATAGGTTCTTCGCAAGCAGAACGCTCCTAGCTTCTGCTGGAGAAGAACATGAGGAACTACATTAAGGCATCTATTCCAGTTGACCATTTCTCTTTGTTATTTTAATCCCAGCTGCGTACCTATGCCAGGAATGATGTGAAAGAGATCGTTGACCTTCTTGTCAACGGCCGTGGTGATGATTTTGACCTGAGGGAAGGCATAGGCTACGGAGTGAACCCCCATCTCAGCCATCAACAGAGAGACCAGCAAGATCTTCTCCTCCTGGACGTCATGGTCCTGCACGAACACACACACAAATAACATTCATATCACAATGGTAAAGCAACATGACAGAACACTGCATAAATAATCTTTTAAAACATGGTTTTGAAAGAAAAATAATATGAAATTAGTATTAAATTAAACTATGGTTAGCCAATAGTAAAGAATCCTGACAAAAGTGTCTGAACTAGGCAGCGTGGGGTTACAGGTCCTGCTAATGTAGAAGCTATAGTGTAGTTGAAGCCCACGCAGTCTTTAAGCCCGCCAGCAGAGTTGCCGGGGCGACGACACTCGGGCCCTAACCCTCACCAGCAACACGCGCACGGCCATCATGGCAGCGGCACCGGTGGACACGGTGCAGTCCATCAGGATCACGTGATCCTCACTGATGTCTCTGGGCAGGCGCAGGTAGTGCAGCTGGAACAGAGAAGCCGCGCCACGTGAGCGTGAGCCGCAACCTCGCGCCCCGCCACCCTCGTTGTTGCGTGAGACGTTTGCTTCACATTGTCGCTTGGTTACCGATGCAGTGATATGCTGCCCCGGTCTGCCTTGATTTAAATGACACTGACTGATGTGTTGGTTATGACCACGACAGCCTGACATTAACGTAGCAGCAGAGGTGTTTCTTGGAGATCAGTGCGCTGGGACAGTGGGGCTAAGGCACAACTGTGGCTTCGCATGTGTTCGGAGTCCTGCTACTGCTTAGAGGATACACTAAATATTTTCTAGTGTCATTACACGCATAGTTTTTAAAAGTGCAAACTCCGGTCGCTGTCCTGATTTTCTTTCACCATGTCCTAATATGGTGAAGGCAGAGGAGTGGGCAGTACCTCGGGCTCTCCTGTGTCCTGATTGGTCTGGATGAGGATCTTGCCAATGCGGACGTCTTTGCAGACGGCGCGGAGCGCGGGCTCCATGGTTTCGCCCGCGCGGAGGATGGACACGCCCGTGATCTGCTCAACCACCAACGCAACAACACAGACACCATTAAGCACAGCGATGACTTTCAGCCCCCACTGCCAACACAGCGTCTGCACCCAGAAACAAAGCCAGGCCTAAACAGAAAGGAGCAAGAGCCCTGGGCAGCTCGCCAGCTCCATGCACTCTACTCACCCTCTTTCCATGGAAAATCCTCCCTTCATAGTCCTGCCCTTGAGGGGTCTGAACAACGTGGACCTGGCGAGGAGAAGACATACATATCTTACCAATCTGAACCACCCCCCCCACCCCTCCCAACTCTAACAGAGCTGCTTCACTCAGACTACGATGTTAAACCCCATGATAGGTACCTACAGTAAAATCAAAGACTATAGTGAGCAGAACATGACATTCAGAGCTGTCGAGCTTCTTTTAAGTGTAAAGGTCGCCGGGTGACGGCCGATAGTGCAAGTGCTACAAAAGGTGTGTGAGGCCGCGCCTCGCCTCACGCTGCCTCTGCTAGTCTGAGTTTCCTCTGCGGTGGACCAGGAACCATAGTTTCCATGCGCTGGGGCACGGCCTCGAAAACACAACCATGCAGCCCAGACCCGACTTCACACTGCTCACTCTCCCACATCGTGCCTCAGTGTCTGTCTGTCTCTCTCTACCCCCGCCCCCCCTCCTCACCTGAGAGGGGAGAAAGGAGAGGGCTCTCTCAATGAGGAGCCTCATGAGGCGCTTTGAGTAGAAGATGAACTCATCACGACTCGTCTCCCTGTTCCTGAAAGGCAGCGAGGACAGAGCGTCACACACGGCACCCCAGAACAAAAAGGTCAGCGCCACTCCGCTTCCCAAAGGTCACGGGGAGCATTGCCAGGGGTCATAAGATCGCCTCCGTTTGATTCACACAGGAGAGCTCATAGCAGATAGCACAGCAGTTTGCAAGACCAGAAAAGATGCCTACAAAGTATAAAAGAAAGAATAATCAATAACAAAAATGTAATGAGCCGAAGGAAAACGTTTAATCACACGAGAAAAATACACTCCAATGAATAAGCGACCATAGAGCACAGTGTCCGGTGTGACAGGCAGGCCTACAGAACCAGCACAGGTGAGATAAAGCACAGAAGCTCTTCCGCCGTTATTCCGCTGGAAGCCCATGAAATGGCCGACCGCTCGTCACATTCTTTCCAACAAATTTGTGCCCACGCCGAAGCGTCTGCCGTTTCCTCGGGGTGTGCAGTCGACTTCCTGTGTGTGGCTGCTGCTGGTGGAGACGTGGGCTGTCCATTTAAAGCAGTGGCCTAATTAATCGCGCCTTATATTTAGAGTACACCGCACGGCCCTTTAGAAAGCGAAGCTACAGACCTTCATGAATTTGCTTACACAAACCACTTGTCTGCGTTCAGGTGCGTCTCAGCACCCATGTGATGTTTCTTGTGCAGTACCTGACGTCACAGTTGCTTAATTAAACAATAAATTCGATCGGAAAATGAACACTGTAAAATGTGTGCAGTGATGCTAACCGTAATCTACCACAGAACGGTTACAGGGAAAAATTACAGCTCAGGACGTGCCCCGGAAGTACTAGTGACAACATGGGGAACTCAAAACAATATTTTCAAAGTGAAAATGTAATGTTAGAGTTAATGGAGAGTGTATTCTGGTGTCTGACCTGATGATGGTGTGCATGCCGCGAACTTGCGGTGTGCTCTCCAGGACACACAGGGTCTGGGGGAGGGGCTGAGCTTGGTGGGCGGAGGCCAGCGCTGCCCTGTTGCCATGGCCACCAGAGAAAGGCAGGAAGTGGTCAGTGAACTGCCGCACTTAAATTGCCTCATTTGTGCATGTAAATACTCACACAAACACACGTCTAGTTACACACATATACATACACACACGTGTTGTAGTACGCATACACACACACACACAAAACAAACTTTATCTATAAAACAGATGCTAGGATTTGATATGGTGAAGATGTTCATCCACGCGTACACACGCCCACAACCACACACACACACAGCACTTAATCATGTTGGGGGGGGGGGGAGGGGAGTAGAGCACTATAGGACATAATTATTTGTTTGGAGAAAAAGCATAACTGCGGCAGCAGGGACCCGACAGAGTCACTTAAAAGACTGACCTTTCTAAAAACGCTCGCAAAACAGACACGCTTTGGCAAATATTTCAAACAAGTACAAAGAGTGTCTGAATTAACATTATGTTTGCTTCTTAAAAGTTCTGTTCTAGCTGGTTCGCCTCCAGCCATCAGTCTTGTTGCTAAAACAAACCAGAGGCCCTTCGCACCTAAGACAAAGGTTTCATGGTGTATCCACATTATTTCCATTTAGAGCAGGTCAGTTTTTGGAGTGACTGTATTTGGAGCGCTGGTGAATTATATATTCCAAGCAGGTCAGTCAAAAAATGCATTTTGTCTGAGCGTATACTTAATAAAAAAATGAAGCACCCATTTACAAGCCATGATATTTCACACAGTGAAAACTATATGATTATCATATCACACCCTGTGTGTCCCACTTTTGTTAAAAAACAAACAAAACAACAAACATACATGTAATTATTTCAAAATGAGACAGCATGCAAACTTTGACATGACCGTGCTGAAATCCTCTCTGGAGCGTGAACGTACTACAGGTATTGACCTGCTACGCTAATGAAAAGCAAGCAGAGAAAAATCAGATGCAAATCTCACATATCCCAGCGAAGCTTCCTCTACGGGGGAGGGAACAAACACACACACACACACAACAGAAACAGATATGACAACAAGGAGAGAGGGAAGAGAAAAGATAGGCATCATACACTGTTCATCAGGTGCTGGAGAGAGAAAGGCATTCTGGGAGACAGCGGCAGGAGCGGGGCCTCTGCACACACACACCCTCTGGTGTGAACACACCCTGTGTTCCATGGTTGCGCTCTGCACCCACCGCACTAACTGGAGCTGCTTCGTTCGGGGTCAGATCGTCTGTACTGCCAGCCCACATTCCAAATCTCAAGGTTCTTGCACAATTTCAAAATCTAGGGACTGATCTAGTCGTGATCAGCATTTCTCCAACGCTTTGGCGGCTTTCGTAGTTGTGAAGTGGGTGCTTTTGTAAAAGGCATGTGGAGTCTGTGTGTGTGTATGTGCACGTGTGCGTCTGTGTGTGTGTGGGGGTGCTGTTGGAGATGCCACTTATTCACTCTGATGCAAAGGCCTGCTACATCCTGTGTCTTAAGAAAGAAGAGCTGTACTTCCTCCTTCTTTCTCTCTCTCTCTCCCTCTCTCTCTCTCACGTGTAAGTTGCCCAACGGAAAAACTCAAGTCTTTGTAGTAGACATTGGAAACATTTCTGTGGGCAAGATGCTGCCTTCAACAATAGGCATGGTGACGAGCTAGAGTATGAAGAAAAAAAGGAGAGAGAGAGAGAGACAAAGAGAGGGAGAGGTCAAGAGTAAGAAGGCAGCTGCTTATTTTTAGACCCAGAATGCAAGAGGAATGTCTGGTTCAGAACAGCCGAGCGTAGAAAGGAGAGCGGCATGTTGGGTCGCCTCTCAGTTGAGCGTGGCACGCACAGCGGGACGAGCCACGCCTTCCCAACGCTCACTCTCTTCTCTTCTGGTGGAGCGAGATGAGCCACGAAGGCCACAGCTCACGCCTTCAGCTGTACTGGGCCAGCCCTGCGCAACCCAAACGACTGGATTCAGCCAAGTAAATATTGTTAGGAGATTTGCAGGGCACGATCTGTTGTTTGGCATCTTTAGATCCATGCTGGGATCCACCCAGTTCCGTTATGCGGCAAAATTGGCACGTTAGGATCAGGGACCTTCTGCTCGTGATTCTTGCGAAGAAGATTACTGAGAATGGCAAGGATGAGCTGCACGCCTGAATCTGTGCGGGGTCTGAGCGCCCTCTGCAGGGTGACCAGTGCAGGTGCAGCAGTGAGCTGTGCTTTCGTGGCCACGGGTTTAGGAAGCACACAGGACAGGGTGACCCCTTGCTGCTGGGTTGAAGCCAGGTTTGCTTTCTGCTCGTCGAGTACACCCAAACAATTTTAAAAAGGTGCAATTTTTCTTTATCGGCCATCTTACAAATTAAACATCTTCTCGGAGACCGGTTTTAAATATGTTGATTTTCTTTAAGAAAATCTTTGTGAGGTTGTCTAAAGGTGTCGAGGATGGGCGGAGCTCCAAGCAGCAGGCAGGAGGCGGGCGGGGGTTGTGACGTAGGCAGTAGGCACAGGAGAGAGACGGCTGGTGCTACTCTACCTGACACTGAGCTCACGCTGTGTCCCCGCCGAGTGGCAGAGGGGGGTGGGGGGGTAGAGGAATGGAGAGAGGGAGAGAGGGAACAGTCCGAGTGCAGTGAGCGGGCAAGGCTGACATACAGTGTCCCACAGGAAAAACACAGCCCACAACACATGACGTCCTGTTCGTTAGTGCCATCACACAGCAGGCGAACATTATAGCAGTTCACATCATACCCTCCCCCCAAAACTGGCCCTTGCTAATACTTGCTGGCTGCCTGTTCCATCACAGTTTGTTGTTAATGGAGCTTTAACATAGCAATATGTGGGAGAAATAACTATATATAAATATATAGACTATAATATGACTAATATACAGTGATCCATCAGACCTAAAGGCTTGACTAGTTCAAATACAAATTCAGTACTGCTCAGGCTGCCAGGTGAGTGTTTAGCTCGAAAACAGCAAATTATTTTAATTAAACATGCGTCCTTAGAAGCTACAGTAGCTCTGTGGTCTGCTGGTAAATTCAGAGCTAAATTCAGAGTCAATTGGTCAAGTGAGGCGCTGTTTCACCGTGTCTCTCACTGGGTCTTTCAGTGGACGTATTAAAAGGTGTGTTCAGCAGAGGGCGCAGTTGAGCATTTCTTCAAAGGATCAACAACCACACTGACTGACAACTGGATTTAGGTACACCCACTGTTTGAGACCTGTCTAGGCTGCAATGTTCTACAGTCATGAACCCTGGGTACGTTTGGGTCTTTCATTAATGACCTGTTTTGAATGAACATTTAAACTGCCAATACTCTTTTGCATATTTTTTAAAATAGCATAAATACAATATTACTTTTGCATTTACATATACATACACAAAAACCCACACACAGGTCATTAATGAGAACAGGATGAGTTACCGTCAGTCAACTTCTGACTACAAAACATTTGTCAAAAAGCATTAGCAGCTGACGGATGCAGCTACGGAGCAGGTGTAACTAAGAGACTCACTTTACAAAAAATAACACTTCATATAACATTATATTAAATAATGCAAATTTCATGTTTTTAATCCAATATTGTACACTGAATGCTTAAACTCAAATGATCTTACTGAGGAGAAAGGTTAGTTCGACAGCAGTTATGACCCCCAAATGAGGTTAGCGTAGCGCAGACAGCGGGCACACAGCCGCCCGTGTGCCAGGGAAGCACTACTGCTCAGGCAGATCTGTCCCAACAGCTTTCAGCTTACCTCCTCCAGCTGACTGTGCACATGCTGAACGATCAGATCAATAGCTACCATGTTCCCACCACCTACCAAAGAGACAAGATACGGCATCAGCGTGTGTGCGTTATCTGTTCCTATTTGGCTTGTGAAACCCGCTCTGACAGAGCTGACGGGCTGGTCCTGAGAAGGGCTAGGGGCTGGACGCCTCACACACACACACAACCCGGGAGAGGAGCGCGCATCTCCGTCTGGATCACCCCCGGGCCCACGCCTGCACTCACCGCGTGGCACCACGATGTCCGCCAGCCTCATGGTGGGCTCTATGTACTGCTCGAAGGCGGGCTTGACAAACTTGTTGTACTGTTTGATAACGCCCTCAATGTCCCTGCCACGCTCGGTAATGTCCCTCCTCAGTCTCCGTACCAGCCGGATGTCAGAGTCTGTGTCCACAAAGATCTTCATGTCCAAGAGCTGGAACCGAACACACACAGTCGCATCAGGTTGTTGTAGGAATAATAAGACCCAATCATGCATGCACAGGTTATCAGCCCCCCCACCCCACCTTAAATAGTCCTACAAGTACTTAACACACTGAGACAGTGTTATACCTTTAGCAGTTCCTTGTCTGCAAAGGACATAATCCCTTCGAATATAATGACACTGGCGCCATAAACGGTTTTCTGCAAATAAATAAATAAATAAATTAGTGCATCCATAGCAAAGTATTAGCAAGGCACAGTCTGACGTGTCTGTTCACGATGATGGATTAACCCGAATAAAACAGAATTACATCGCAATCCGTACAGACCAGGGAGATTAGCGAGGTGATTTTCAGACAGGCTCTTACAGGCCCTGAAATGTCATGCAGCGTGCGGAGAGAAATCGGTCATCCGGTTCACGTGTGCGTTAGCGTACGTGAGCCCACGTGAGCCCACCCTTACCCATTCCTTCTGCCGGCCGTGCGTGGTGAAGTCGTACACCGGGATCTTCACGCTCTTGCCCTGCTTGAGCTTACGTAGCGTGTGGACCAGAAGCCCGAAGTCGAACGCGTCTGGGTGGTCAAAGTTGTAGTCGTTGCTGGCAGCTCGCGTCTGCTCCACGTCGGAGAGGACCTGGTCATGTGAGAACGTGCAGGAGACGGCTCACGCCACAGCTAAACACCAACCAGGACCATCGCTTGAGCTCGAGGGCAACTGTAAAGCCCCTGTCAGCCCGTACTGTAGTAATTACCACTTCTCCGTCAGGACAGTCAACAGAGACTAGCGCCCTCCACCTGTAGAGTAATGAACTGCAGGGTCTCTTCTTAGCTCCAAGCTGCCAGTTTACTTTGGTGGGCTGGTATGTGGTAAATGCTTCACATTCTCTGCATGCAAGTTATGTAACTGTGGCACGTTGCCCTCGTCACGAGGAAACCAGCACTCCCAAACCTCGTCTCCAAGACAGTCACTGTTCAGCCTGGGACAAACTCGCGTTTACACCCATTTTGGCGCAGGAACTGGAAAACTGCGAAGACTGAAGTGGATTGGTTTATCTCCTGGAGTTGCCAGGAGTTTGATGCATGAGAATAAATAAATAACCTACCAAACCTAAAGCTGGAATGTCTTCTTGCAACAAGTATTATTTTTAACACGGAGGCGCAGAAATGACAATAACAATTAGATTTTTTCTTTTTTCTGAAAGTGTGAGACTTCTGAAAAGCTGTGGGATATTTTCACGGTTGGCAATGCCACTTCAGTGGTTGTGTCCCTCTCTGGCTGATCTACTCTCAGAAGAGTATAGTACATGAAAGATATGATACCCCCCACACCACAGCTGAGGTTAGCCTGACTATAATTAGTTGGGACATACAGACTTTGCGATCACGCAGTCCATCTGTTTTTAAACACAGGAATTCACCCTGCTAATTTCTAACCCCTGTCTGGTTCTCAAGGACCCCAATTGGGGATAGATCTCTACTGTGGTCCACTTCTCTGGTGAACCAGGTTGAGTAATCCTGGGCATTACACATGTGGCGAGTCCCCTGTTCAGCTTGGGTGTGTATCATCCTGAGATAAATGAACACTGCAGCCACTTCATCCATGTCTGGATAATCACTCGATTACCAGCAGCACCTCCACACTAACGAGCTCACGATTCCAGCATATGCAGCACAGCATTTAGCTGGCTCCTTCACATTAAATACTCCTGCCATCTGCAGCCTACGTATTATAAGTCTCTAAACACACACACACACTCCTCAATTCCCTTAGTGGAAAGAACAAAGAGATTCTGTTGCCAAGCACATCTGAGATGTCTGGGGTGCGTGTGTTTGTGTGTAGGGTGGAGGGGTGTTAAGTGCAGGTGGCACTGAGAGGTGTTTGCACTGGGATTCTTCAGTCTGTGGTAAATTCCTAGTAAATTCCTGTGTGACTCTAGTAAGAGGGACACAGCCGCTCGCCGCGGTACTGATTACATAACAGTCGGAGAGGGACACGCTTACTCTTGGCTCTCACAGCGCGCGCGCACACACACACACACACACACATACTTGTTCTGCAGAACCCCATTTTCATGTAAATACAGCATTTACACAATGCGTATTATACACTCGTTTCCACATAGTTCTGAAACTAAGCTAAATGTTGATATTAACAGCAACAGCAAATGCTACATATAGGACTCAAGATGTAGATAAGTGATACATTTCAAATTAACACTGGAGAATAATTAGGCTAAGCCTGGGTTAGAAATCCAGTCCATCAATAGCAGAGTCAATATAATGATCGGTCTCACTTTGTAAAAGGAGTCCATTGACAGGAGTACAACCCAAGGAACGTCCAAGGCCTCAATGATCTTGCGAGCCACCGTAGTCTTCCCCGAGGCACTCCCTCCACAGAGACCTGCGGGGAAGATCCAGGCCAGACTGGACTTCAGCCTTCGGGAAAGTCAACAATAGCCTGGCTAGCCATCCTGCACATGTGTGCCTACAAGCGTCTGATCTGGGATCAGCTGAACAGTTGTGTCACCAATTGAACTTCTCACAGTAGTTAAGCACAACACATTGAACGGTTTAGCTTAAATGTGACCAAAAATTAGGTTTGGCCAGTAGTTAACTGCTGCATTTATGAGAATGTAAGAAAGACACACAGAGAGTGAAATGTGGTCTCAACACAATGTGGTCTTAAGTGTGATCTACTCACCAATGACAAAGGCTTCCTTGGACTGGGTGCCATGTTCGTTGTACCAGGGTGGACGCCCAGCTGTGTAGATGGTTCTCTTGCTAGTTCGCAGAAGGGGCGGTTCTGATTTGCATTGGCTGGTCGTTCGTTTTCGTGGTGACAGGCCCGTGTTTACAGAGGGGAGGAGTCTGTCCAACGAGCCTTCCCCTCCACCGCTGAGAGCCCAAGAAACACAGTGCATAGAAAATTGCACAGTCACTTCCTGTGCATTTCCTCTATATAGACTTCCTGAGAGATTAATTGGAGGCATGGTCATGGAGGCCGTCATGGTCATGTCCTGCCTGGCTAGCACTGTACACTGTACACCAGGTCACGTTTTACAGCTCAGCTGCATCTGTGCTTGGTGTGTCATGTTTTTAACATTATGAGGTTTAGTTTAAAGAAGACAGCCATCATGCTTTCATTAAAATGTTGTACAGAGAGGATTTAACTCGAATAAAAAAACCCTCATAATTCACACACACACACACACACACACACACACACACACATATTCACATGCAATATTTTACAATATTTTAAAACATACTGGTGTGAACAGGATAAAGATTGCATTGGCAAAAGATTATGATGCTTTTTGGATCCTCTGAGCGCAATTCATCAGGAACGTCCTAGGTTGGTTAGGACAATAAAAATATACATATTTCAGCTTTCTGCGACATCAGCATTACAAACGCCAGCCCTGTGATAATGATTAACAAACGATATACTACTGTGTAGACCCAACGCCAAGGCAACCACAAACAGCAGCGCTCTCTTCCAAACTGCCCGGAACTACTTCCTTCCAACAGATGACCCACTCGGGCCAAAGGGCGCCCTGGAATACCCCACGGTCTGCATACATCGCTCACTTTCTCCAGCAAGGCTCAACTGTGCAGATGGCATCGACACCACAAGCACAATGGAGCGTTTTTAGGTCGCTGTCGGAGCTGAGGAAACGCGAACACGTACATCTGGCTAGGGTGTCCGCAGGGTGGGTCATGGTGACTTTGAACACAACTGACTGTGTGAAGTTCCTAGTGGAAATGCACCCGCCTGCACGTGTCACTCTAAAGTGTGGCACATCTGCGGCAGTAAAACAGTGTGTCCAATGAGATCAGCGCAACCGTGTGACGATTATCGAACTCCTTTAGGACAGACATGTATCTGATGTCAGCGACGAAACACGATGGACTCATGTTGTTGATCTGGATGCGGGTGGAGTTAATGATCAGGGTGGAGGGGATGCAGTGGAGCAGAGTAGGGGTGTCACTGGGGGAAGGGCTCTTACTGCTGGACCAGTAATGTGAAATTAGCCAGCCAATCAGCTGCCAGGGTAGGGTTCTCGTACATCTGTGAAGCACGAACCGTTTCAGTGTAAACATATGTGAACAACAAAAGGTTCTACTCGGCATCTCAATCAGACGAGACAGAGATGACACGCAGGCGAGACAAAGATAAATGACCAAAACCAAATGTTTAAACACACCACCTGAAAAACAAATGACGAGGTTGAAGCCAGTGCCAGGTGTCGGATGATTTGCGTCCAACTCCTGATGGACATTCAAAATTGAACGTCAGTGAGGTCTCAAACAGAAGGCTTGTGATTTTGCTATTAATTGCAGCGCAGGTTCTTCAGCAAACAATTATTCCGTAAGCACACCTCACATGACCGGTACGAGGTTATGAGAGTGAAAAATGAGACTTTGAACCCACCATCGGGTCGGTGGAGTGTAAGGGTTTAAAGGGCAGCCTGTGGGGAGATTTGTTTACGCACATGCATGCGTACGCCAGCTTTTCTGGAACATATGGAAATGTCCAGTGTAAGCGCAGCACAAGAGAAGCGTAGCAGGGCCGTTCCTCCCGAGCACGGCTCCACGCAGCGCTCTCTTGGAGCCACTGTGTTAACATTCTTCGGTGGATTTTCACTCGTTTGCCAATTTGTTTTGACCCAACTCGCTCAGGACGGCGATCACAGACGTTTCCAATGTTCATAAAACCTGAAGCATCAACAAAAATGCACGCGCAGGAGTCGCCCTGCCGGACTGTACTCTTTCCACAGAACTACGCTGGGGCCGCAGTTATGTATCCAGTATTGATGAACGTGATTGGTCACCTTGCATGTGAGATTAAGGTCATCTCATAGAATGAGCAGTAATCATTTCAGCTCGTCAACACTACATATACTACAAGAACGTTTACTGATGTTACAAGATTATGTACATATGGTGGCGATTTAATCCTCAGGGATTAAATCACTGTATGTTGTGGTGTTAATCAAAGTACCAAAGATGTACCAAAGATGTCCTCCTACAGTACACACATACACCAAGTTCTCCATCAGTACGTCCAGCTAAATCACAAGGTACACACGTTTCGGCTTCTTCGCAGGACTTTTTTTTTTTTAACCTGAATATTGAATCAGTGAAATTGTGGATATACTACATTAGGACATCAGTAAACCCCCAATACACCCCCCTTCCCCCAAACACACACGCACACACTGAATGCAGCATGTCTAAACTGCGTCTTCCTCTAAACGGTAAGAATGGTAATGGTGTCACTGGGTGTGTTTGTCTTGGCCAAGGGATCAGACACACTTACGGAAGCAGATGCGTGAGCCAGACGTCCCCAGCAGAAGAGAGCAGAAAGTGCGCCATTGGAGGAGCACGCCACGACTTCCCCACCGCGTTCCTGAGCGACAAAGCGACTTCCGCAGTCGGGTTCAGCTCGCCTTAGGGCTCACAGGTTCCTGAAGCCTTCCAGAAGGTCTCAACGCAGTGTGCAAGCACCCCGATCTTAGACTAACGTGGATCAAAGTGGGCAGGCCACAAAAGCCATGTGGACGTGTGGGTTCACTGGAATCTTATCCGTGGAAGATTTACTTGAGTGCAGGTGTGCTACACTATCTGTCCAACTAAAGTATAATGAGAAAGTGATAAAAGATTAGGTTGCTTACAGTGGACCCTGCCCTTGCTTTGAAAGGTTCAGGAGGCCACTGTTGCAACAGTGATCCTTAAGAAATTCAGACACACACACACACACATACACACACACACTTGTACCAGCAAAGCGAAGCAAACACATTCTCTACAAAACCCTTCACAACTTCACTGCTCACCCACAGTCTCGCTGCCAAGCTCAAAGTGCAAGAGAAGCACTGCTGATGAAGTAAGACCCGTAAACAAGCCGGTCCACTAGAGATGCAACACACTGCCCTTCCTGGCTTCCACACACCAAGCCGCCGATGGTCAGAGAACGCTCGAGACTGAACGGGTTCGGAGTTACATAAGGCTGACGAGTGACAGGAGTCATCAGACAGACGTACGCCAAGGGGCCAGAGCTACGAAGGATGAGCCATACCCGAGTGTTAGCAAGCAGAGGGACAAAGGGGCTTACCTGCCATCTGCCCTAAGAGTCCAGCAGCCTGAGATCCTGGCTCCAGAGTAGGCTGGGAGAGAGTTCATGGTGAACGCCCCACACGGAGGAGAAAGAGCGTCTCGGGGAGGACGGTGCTTATATACGAGCACGCTACCCTGGGGATAGCGCGTATGGGCGCACACATGCACACGCACCCAAACACACGCACGCACGCTCACACACAAACAGCCGGGCGTAGTGCTAACAGCACTCGTTCCCTCTGGCAAGACGCTGCCGTGTGAGCGAGAGAAGGGGAGAAGCGGAACGAGCGAACAGGAGGGAGAGAGAGGCAGAGCAGAAGAGACAGGCTAGCAGAGCACGGAAGAAACTGAACTAGGGCTGTTTTGTTTTGGTTTCCTTGTCACCCGCGGTAGGAGACTACGGCCACTGTAGGAGGGGAGTACTTCAGAAACGAAACTGCTGCAGAGTCTCACTCTCCGCCTCCCCCCCCCCCCCGCCACTCATACTCTCCACCCCTCTCTCCCGCTCATACTCTCCAACTCTCCCTCCCCTCTCTCCTGTGCTGCTAAGAGTCCTGCCAACAAACGTAAGAGGATAACCTATCCCCACAAATTCTAGGTGGTATTAATAGCTGTAGGTTGGAGTGAGTGAGCAGAAGCCCTCCCCTTGTCAGCATACACCCACGAGCCACAACACCCCCCCCCCCAAAAGGAACACGCATCTGGTCACGGCATTCACTGTCACAATGGGCTGTTGCAATAAGCTACAGCACTAGGTACAGGCTAGAGAGAGAGAACGAGAGGAAGGGAGGGAGAGAGAGGGAGAGAGAAAGAATACAAGGGAGAAAGCCAGTCAGAAGTCATCATGTCTGTACGTGCCTCTCGCCCCGTGTCTATGGATACAGACTGCCACCTTAACCTCCCTAGCACCTACATCCCATCAACCAGTCTCTCCCTCAGGACAGTGTACCCATGTCCCCTCTCCTGGGAGACACACACGCATATAAACACATACACAGACACAAACAGCATGATGAAACCTTGCAAACTCCACCTGCTTCCAGTAACAGGATCTTAACCCACTCATCTTATATTGGCTTTGCTGACACACCGTCAAAAGTTCATGGTTTCCCTTTTGTTGTAGGTCTCTTGAATATTTGTAAAAAAAAATAAAATAAATAAAATAAAAAAAAATACATGAACTACATGAAACTCCCATTTAAGCTCTCAACATATAAACTTTAAATAGGTTGCTAAGGAAACTAGCTAAACCATTGCAGGAAGGTAGTTTGTGGAACTGAGCTATAGTGCATCAGTGCTAAACTGCAGGGGGTGGGCAGGTTTACAAGAACAATATGTGCTGTACAAACGCAGTAAAACGTATTCAAACGCACTAAAACATATGCAGGTATACAGAATCTCTCTCTCCCTCCCTCCCTCCCCATTGATTCCATCTCTCCCCCTCCCTCCCTCTCTGAAAAGCATGGTAGTAACTCACCTTCACCAAAAGGACAATATTTTTCATTGTGGTCCGTATTGTTGCTTCCAGCTATTTTGTGACTCGATACATACATGTTCAATACATACAACCGATGAACACGGCACTTTACTGTTCCCAAAGCAGTTGCCTTTCAGTAATGGGACACACTCTCTATATACAACGCTATTCTAACAGCTCTGACCTGAAATGTAGTGCAGCTTATAAGAGCTCTATAAGTAATAAGTTACTTGGTCTTTATCTTCCACCCTAGCGGTGGGGAAGGGTCCTGACAAATACTAATGACTGCTATAATGCTCACGTTAATTAGACCACAACGCTAATAATATACGTTCATGTACTAAGGATATTACACCCTCCTGTGGTAGCGAGTGGCTTATTACTTCAGTCCATAGACGAGGCGGGGTTTTGTTCATGCGTTTACAGAATATACACGCTGCTTGTCGACCTTATGTATCGTCTAATCACATGTGCTTGTAAAAAATGAAACAGCAGCTAAAGATGACTTCACTAGTAGTTGCAATAACCGAGTTCACCCAATATCTTATCTTAGAGCAAAAACACTAGTTTTTAGGAACTGATACGAAAGTGACGTCCAAGTCATGCGTTTACAGCTCAACGCCACCAACACAGCTCTGTGCTACAGCTAAATATCGAATGTAAAGTTGTGGTAAAGAAGGGAATTGTTGCCGTATTTAAAACCGGACACCTATTCTCCAATGGGCTGTATTTTGTTTAATTTCTGGCAAAAATGAAATCATTTTCATGCAGCTCAAAAAGTACAGTACCACTGTAAAATCAGCTTTTGTACTCCGACATTTACCTCCCAACACACACACCATATGGTGGAACTTAACCGTGAATACCACGCGCACACTAAGCCAGGTGAATATTTGACCCAGCAGCTCCATCACATTACATCAAATTCACAATTAGGTTCATAACAGTGCATGTAATAGCTACGTAGTCCGAAAAATGAACGGTGCTCGGACGAATACTCTGTCCCGTTTGTTCCACGTGTGCAGGTACGGGGTTTAAATGGGCACTGCTTTTTCAGGAGGTTTCACTAAACACCAGCGAACTTGCTTTTTAGGGGAGACAGATGCACGTGCTGAACAGTAACCAAAAGGGTACAGCACGCGACAGGTTAGTGCGGCGCATGGGGAAGGCTTCAGCGCTTAGCCCAACGTAGGCTAAACACAGCTAATAGGACAATATACGTTATAGTACTTTAGTTTCTGTTTCTTGGGTTGCGTAAATGTACCTTGCGTTTCGCACTGATGACTTCTCCCCGAACTCCATCGCTGAGAGCCTTCCTTCTCGGCACACGGCAGACATTGTTGGTTTCCTATTTGACAGTCAGCTGTGTCCTACGTCAACCTCCTCTTCTTCCTGGTGTATGTAGTTTTATCACCTTAGGTTCGTTCGTGACTTCAAACCCAGTGTACTTCAAGTCCCAGATATCTTTTGATCAACTATGCATCATCTTTAGCTCATTAAATGCTCATACGCATATAAGGTGATGATAAAACTAGGTGACTAACGTGAACGATAGCTTAAAGTCACCATGGCAAGCTCCGTCGATCTTTCAAGGTATATATTTTACATCATAAAATCAGACGTCTTTTAGTCAACAACATTTTATTAATAATTGGAGGGATACTAATGCACAGTTAATACAATTTTGAAAAAGGAATGATAATAACAGTTTAGATTCAGAAGTGCTGACAACCTAGATAAAAACGTTTGAAGAAGTTTTTGTTTAGACTGTTACTCTCATAATTTGACACCTGTTAATAGTCTTTGTAACCATCATTTTAATAAAACATTTTTTGACCTTCAGTGGACTACTTTTTAAGTGCTTCTATTAATAAATCAATCTTTATTTCCAATTGTCCGTTATTACTCCCAATTTTAAACTTCATAATATTATTTATAATCAAAGGGATCTGTGTGTTGAATTTTTAGTTCTGAAATTGTTATTACATATGAAACAAGCAATGAAAAGAAAACCTATTTTAAAAAGTTGGAAGGGGACGTCTGTCTAGATCCCCTCAGGTACAAAAGCCACACCGCACAGCCAAGATCACCAAAATCTCTAATACCACTCCAACACTTCAAATTCAAGCCTATTTCATGGGATAGTAAGTGCACTAAATACAGAAAATCCACACTCACTTGCGCATGCGCGCGCACACACACGCACACGCATATTGACGCACACTTTTTGTTTTAAGAAAGGACATTTTCAACATGTACTTTAAACTGTATAGAAAAGCATAACTATAATTAAAATTATTAAAAGGTGGGCACAAGGAAAGAAGCAAACAAGCAAAAAAAAGTATACGATTTGCAATAAGCTTTGGAAATTAAACTCTAAACAGTGCCTTCAACTCCAAGATGATACATATAGGGATTAAGTTGTATTGCTGTCAATTTAAATTAAAATCTGTTGCCATATTATAAGCCCAAACTGCTGCATATGTGTACACCACATAATCTAGGAAGACAGATTGTTGAACTCAAGACATAACATAATATCCCTACAGAGAATTACCATGCCAACCGTTATATCACTCAGTATGACAAAGCAAATGAACAGTATTTAGGAACATGGCAAAAGATACATTCGACAAGACACCATTTCAAAACCTAAGGTGTGCTCCTCACCTACGTTACACTGGCTTTGGAGAAACGAGATAGCACGTGCCTACTGGCTGCCGTTTTCTAGTAAACAACATATGCCGTAATGTTCCAGAACAGAGAGCTCTTTGACCAAGCGGCATTACATGCGTGGACTAATGCCGCATGGCCCTTTCACCAAAAAGGTTCTTTCTATGATATTGAGCTGAAGCCGAACCAAACAGCAGCCAATCAAATGTTGTATACTGTTCCATGAGTGCAATATGGAACCACAGTGTGGTACCAAAGCCACAGAACAATCTTATAAATTTGTATTCATTTTTTATTATTTTTTTAAATGAAATTCCCTACGGTATTACGTGTCCATATAGTAGGGCTTGATGGCAAAATAGACCGACAGGTTTACGTCCCACTCAAACAGTCCTTAAGGTAGAACGGCTACTAGCACCTTTTGCCTAAGCTTGACATTTCAACCCTAGTGTACTCAAAACAGTATGAGATTGCTATTAAGATTATATTTACAAGAAAGTATAAAATAAAGTTGGTGTGCCACTTTGAGTGAGCTTATTACATATCGCTCAATAGACATTGTATAAATATACATTTAATAATTTAGCATTTTTCTCTATTGGCGACCTATGGTCAGATAATAATTCGTATGGCAATTTGTTCATGGTTTCAAGTACCTCAGTTAGAATAATCTGGGTCTTCGAATAAATAATCATCTTTTGAAAAAAAAATTGTTTTTCCTTTCAATCCTCAACATTGTATACAAACTAAGGAAGACACACTGCTTCCTTAAGTCACCTTCGCAGGGACACTTATGGCTTAATAGTTCAATTTTGTCTCGCATTTGACATGTTTCATACACTGGGACATGGAGGACTAGCAGGCCTTGCACCCAGCGCTATTTCTCCCACACAGTGGAAGCTGACAGAAGATGCCTATTCGTGCAGGTCTGAGACCAGCTTAGCTGTTGCCCTTGCACTGGTATAGGTTGGGATCCGGGCAGGGGAGAGCAGTGTGACCCAGAGCACTAAAGGACACCCTCTAACTTTAGCCACTTGATTCAGTTCGAGGTTATGGGGAGTGGAAGCCTAACAGTGCCTGCAAAGTGCAAGATAAGGAGGGGGGAGGGGAAGCTGGGCTAAAGTGCAAGTTGAGTATTTTTTCCCCTTTAATAGGCCTTAATCAGAATATTGGGAATAGTTTATGTGCAGGATCATCATCAGACATCTGACAGAGTTGCGGTGTATCCTTTTCCGAAAGCTCTCCGATTTTCAGTCTCTGTTCTGATGTTAATCACTGAAATCCTGGACTAATAATCCTGATTGTGCTGATCAGTGCTTTCCAAACCCATCTCTGCCCACCACATCAAACACTCTCACTATTGCATACCGTCACTGAGGTTTCCATGTGCAGTCTATATGCATTGCTTAAGCGTTAGGGAACTGCTCCATGCCTCAGAGTGAATTAAAGAGATGTCAGGGACTTTCTATAGAAACTATTTAAAGCCCTAGACAAACCAGCTCAGGGTCATATACTGAACACTTTTCATTTTGACAAAAGATACAATAATTATTTACCTTTATATATCTAGCTGAGGTAACTGAGCATATGACCTCTTTTATAAGTAACAAACGAAATTTAGTAATTTTTGTGTTCAGGTGCTCATTTATGAACTGCAGTAAGTGTATGAAATATTAGTTATGATTTTAGCTTGAGTATGCACTAATGACATCACAGATGTCAATGGGGATTATTATATATCAGAGAAGCTTGGTCATTTCTTGCTGTTCAGGATTTAAATGATTCAGGTTAAACCTTGAAGTCATTCTCCTACTCAAATTATTCTTTATGTATGAATTGAATATTCCTTTTCAATCTAACACCACTGCTACTGCCTTTTGAAACTGTTAACTTTGATAAAATATGAGGACAAAATATTAAAACAACCTTTTTCCAAGCAGCTGTGGGATTTAACAATGACCTAAGACCAACTGTTGTATAGTACATCTACTGGAAATAGGGAAAGAGTTACACAACGGGTGCAAGATTAGTCCTCTTATGACTCTGAGCAAGAGACTAGACACAAATCACAGAAGCAACACTATTGCACTGTAAGCAGACTGTTCCAAAAGCTATCTAACTCTGCCCACCACCCACAATCCAGCTGCCTTTAACAGAACTAACCCCACATGAAATGATGACCACCCAAAAAACAAAAAAGAAACTAAAAGAAACAAAAAGATTTGACCAACTTTGCTGGGAAACGATGGACAAAAATGAACTGCTCTGTATATACAGTATTCATATATAGCTATAGATGTTGTATATATACACCATACAGTATATCCGTGATAAAAACACCAGCTGTAAATTAGCTCACCATGCTAATTGAATAACTTTGATATATATATTTTTAAATAATAATAAAAAACCTCTCAAACACAAGATGAAACTACCAAACTTGTCCACTCGGCTACCCCAAAATTTGCCTGAAAAGTTTGCGATCTGTGCTCTACAAAATGTTTTGTGTGTGTAAATATATATGTGTGTATATATATGTTGTGTATGTATGTGTATATATATATGTATCTATATATATATACACACACATACATACATATATATATATATATATATATATATATATATATATATATATATATATATATATATATGGCATGTGGTATAAAGTGGTTTACAATTAACCCCACCGTCTGAGTAGCTTAATTGGTGAAATGAATTCTAAAAATGGAATGAAAAGAAAAAAAAAGGATTATTATTATATATCAGTATATACCAGTAGACACATATACTGTATATGTATATATCAGGTTAAAAAACAGATCAGTGTGAAACTAATACAAGAGCCAATTGTTATCTCTTGCTCTCCTCCTCCTTCTGTTTCTCTCTGTCAGCGCTGCCTTCTGTGTGACCCTTCACCTCAGTGCCAGAGACTTATCCTAGTTTCATTTCTGTACTCTGTACTAACAGCATCCTGTCTGGTGGGGAAGGAGTGGTAGTCATGTTACTCTGTGTGTGACAGCCACGTTACTCTGTGTGTGACAACCATGTTACTCTGTGTGTGACAGTCACGTTACTCTGTGTGTGACAACCACGTTACTCTGTGTGTGACAGTCACGTTACTCTGTGTGTTGAGCCTTCTTGGATTTTCCCCTCTTCTTCACAGGGGGCTGCGTGTCTCTGGTTTGGGGTAGACTTCCACCGTCCTCAAGGGTGGACATTGGGGACATGGTAGTGTTGAAGGTGGTGGCTGCTGTAGGTTGGGCTGGTGATGGCGTTGGGGATTGGGCGGGATCTGGGGGCGTGGCTGGGGCAGAGCTCAGAGTCTTTGCTGGGTCAGAGGCGGTCTCGCAGGCACGTTCTTTGGGCTTCCGGCCTCTCTTCTTGCCGGGCATTCCGTTTGTCGTGTCTTTCTGCAAGCCGTTGCTTTGTGGCTCTTTGCTCTTGCTGTTAGGCACCACATGCCCAGATGCTCGAAACCAGTTCTGTGAGTCAAAATTAAAGGTCCACAGGGGAAGAGGAAGTGATATCAATAGACAGGCCATGCATATTCACACTCATCTGATGAGTCAAATGAAGTGTGTGTGTGTGTGTGTGTACATCCAAGCCTGCCTATGTACACTCAAGCCTGTGCCTGAGTTCCCATGCTTTCCTGTGTGTGTATGTGTGTGTGTGTGTGTGTGTGTGCGTGCACGCATATGTGTTTGTGGCTCACCTGAGAGTGTGTCTTGCTGATGTGGTATTTCACTCCACTCTCAGAGCTGAATTCCTTCTGGCACAGCAGACAGGTATACTTTCCCACATTGCCTCCTCCCTGTATGTAGTAGAATGTTACTGCTAAAGTACAGTAAATTACACTTTTCTAAAACTGGTTTTTATACCCATCACCAAACTCTGACGTGACAAGCCCATAATCTAATCAAGACAAAAAATGTTTTCCCCTCATAGATGACCATGTAAGTCAGTCATTTTCAGTGTTAGCTGTACATGTAAATGTAATGGTTTTAAATAATGCAGCCTGCAGGCATGAGCCACATCCCAGGAGTCCGAGCGGGAGAGCACCGACAAAGAGCAGCTGCACATGCCACTGTACCTTGAGGCAGTTTGCCAGATGAGCCTTGAGACCTGACACGCTGGAGTAAATGGCCTCACAGCTCTGTCAAATGACATGAAGCAGGGGGAACGTTAGGCCAGTGCCAACCACAGCAAACAGTGAACTTTCCACGATGATATTTTGATGATATTTCGCTAGAAATATTTAAAAGAATCCAGAGATTCTTCATCCATTTTGCTATGCTTTTTCTTTTTTTGGACAGGTTTTGCATAAGTGTATATTTGTGACAGTTGACCAGGTCACCTACACTATTGGGGCAACAGATGAAGCCTTTCTCCTTCACTTCATTCTTCCAGGTCTCTAGGCTTTTGGGGCTGAAGTTGGGAAGGCCCGGTCGTGTGTAGTTTAGCTAAAAGGTGGAAAAAGGAGGCAGCACCATAAACACACGTTAGCATCGAAACAACAACAGTGTGTGTACAGTGCATGTAGGGGACACAGCAGCTTCCTGAAAGTCTGCCTGTGAGGGCAGCCTTCCTGGCTCACCCTCTTGATGTCGGGTACGAGGTCGTCTTTGATGCGGCGTTTCGTGCCCCAGTCCTTGGCCAGCTCATCCTCGGCGATCTCCTGCAGGTGGAAGACGGCCACCTGGGCTGAGCGTCTCCTCACCCTGCCGCTGGGCGTGCGTTCCAGGTCCAGCAATTCCTCTGCCTCCGCCCGCACCTCCTTCTTCTCCTCCTTCCACTCTTTCTTCTCCTCTCTCTTGTCCTCCTTCTTTTCCTCCTTCTTCTCCTCCGTCCTCTCCTTTGCCTTGGCTAGGCTCTTCCTCTGGATGTGCTCTGTTGGCGTCCTCTCTGTCGGAGACGGCTCTTTCTCTTTCCTGCACTCCAGCTTCTCCTCCTCAGTGGCAGAAACCTGGACACAGCCAGCAAAACGTGGTGTGAGTTCGGAGGTGGCCGGTAACTCAATAGGAGCTGGCCCGGTTTGCCCCCATTTACTGACAGAGTTCAATCTTCACATCTGTTCTCAGAGAACAAACTTATTTTAATAGAAACTCCTGAACTCCTGAAAATAAAAACCCTGAAATTTGAATTTCATGCTAAGGTCATTAATGCCTTACACCTCTTATACCACTCTTCACCTTGAAGTCAAAATGTTACCGTTGATTGTTATTGTCACACTTTGAGTTTAAATGTTATTGCCACATTTATTTTTACATGAAAATCTAAACTGCAAGTGAAAGTCTAAATTTCACTCGTCCTCTGCTGGACAGTGTGGTCTCACCGGACGTGCGGGAGGGGCAGTGGGGGAGGGGTGCTCCGAGCGCACGTGGTAGTCTCGGCCGGCTTTGGAGCGGTACGTCTTGCCACAGTGCTGGCACAGGAACACAGGCTTCTCGGCTTCTGACAGCTCCTGACCGCAGCGCTTCTGATGGTACTGATAGCCCATCAGACTGGAGAAATGGGCAGAGCAGCCCTGCAGGTGTGTGAGCACAGAGAGAGAGAGAGAGAGAGAGAGAGAGAGAGAGAGAGAGAGAGAGACAGAGTCAAAGAGAAGAGAGTCATAGACAGAGAGAGAGACAGAGTTAGAGAGAAGAGAGTAATAGACAGAAGGAGAGAGAGAGAGAGACAGTCAGATGAGTTATAGACAGAGAGAGAGTTAAAGAGAAAAGTTAGAGATTATTATAGACAAAATATAGAGTGAGAGTGAGAGAGTGAGAGAGAGACAGCGCGCTCAAAGCTGGCTTTCAGGTTTCAGCTAGCTACATCAGCAGACATCCTCCTTTGATTAGTGTGCACATTGAAAACTGTTGTTTCATTCATGTTAATTCTTTAAATTTTATTATGATATCCTGCAATGTATTTCCCAATTTCAGTTTTGATATACAATTATTATTATTTAGAATGCTTGAACTGCTCAGCTGTAAATGACTAGTACAGTCCACTCACTTTATAACAGAAACCACAAATTTGCAAGCTCTTCACAAGGGTCATCAGGCAGACACCTTCCTTTGTTGGAGTTTTGCTGAATTAAGTTCATGACACCTCCAGAAAGCTCAGCAGGAACTGGCAACCCAGCCCCACCGCCTCCAAGCTCACTTCTAAAACACATACAACATCTCAACATACATACACCACAACATACATCCACATTGGTGTCCCATGCGAATGAGGCCCCTAACCCTAACCCTAACCCTAACCCTAACCCTAACCCAGCCCCACTGACACCATTAATGTACGCTCAATGCCACCGGTTCCATATGGGCTTTACACACTACACCAATAACACACGCCGAGTTAATCTCCTTATTTTCACCCGCTGTGCTGCCCCCACACACCCCTAAAAATGACACTGTATTATACTATACTATACCACCGATTCCATCCAGGTCAACTTTTCAAGATGTGGCAATGCCATGGAAAAATATGTGAACCTAAAAAAACTGGTGGCTGCATTACCCTGCCACTCCACACATCTCCCCACACATTTCACATCCAAAATCTGCTGTAATGTGTGCAAAATGGTGCAACATGTCCAAAACAGAATTCAAATCAGCCCAGAACAAAATTTATTAACACCAATGAGACTGCAGTTGGTTCCACAGCCTAAAGTCAGATAGACAGCTTTGAAACTGAAGAAAGTCAGCGCCATTACTACTCTGTGTAAGGTACATCCTCCTCCAAGATCAGTGCACACTCCATAGGAACCTCAACCAAGAACAGCAAAGCCCATTAGGACAGGGACGCATCGGGAGCCTTCCCTGCACGTACAAACATCTGTGCCCATCAGGCATTCATCTTGAACAAGGGTGCTCAATAGGAGGGTACGAACTGACAAAAAAAAACTTTATTGGCCATTCCAAGTGGAAAGACTGTCTAGTTGTTCCACACAGACTACAAAATGGATCAGTGGTTTGTGGACAGACTGAACAAAAATGTGATTTCTGGTACATGTATACTGCATTATATTTATAGACGATCCATAAACACACATCAGCGGACCTCAAACCCTCATCCCAGCTACAAGGCTGGATGGGGTTGCTATAATGGTGACATGGCTCCAGACTACAGTACCAGACTGACTTCTCCACTGGTAACACCAGCACATGACTTGGTGGGGGGTTGTTGTTAGTTTGTTTTTTGTTGGTACAGATGGCCTATTTGTCCTTGCAGGCTGACAGTTGTCTTCATTTGCATACTGTAGTTTTGCATTGATATAGAGATTGGCAGTGACTAAAGTTACAGTGACTTGATATTTGTGAAATACTTTACCCTGAACATTGTTACAAGCAGTGACCAACGGGCCATAGTCTATAATCTTTTTAAAGAAAGCACCAATATGTGCTAAAACTTCATTCTGTTCTGGTGAAAAAGTGTCGTTATGAAGCTAACAAATCAGCTAACAGTACACATCACCAGAGGAGGTTGGTTTATCATCATATTTAATATAAACATCCAGTCATTACTGTAATTGACAAAAACATCTGATTGTCTTTAGTAATGACTATAGAATTGTCTTTAGTGCTTTCAGCATTAACACAAACTCATACTAATTCAGCAATAAACTTGTTCACAAGTTCACAAGTGCCAGTTCATACTAAAAATGGACTAGTTCAAAGTTCAGTTCATACTAATGAAAATTAACTAGTACAAAGGTCAGTTCATACTAATGAAAATTAACTAGTACAAAGTTCAGTTCATATTAATGAATCGGAACTATTTCACATTGATAGTTCTCATAGTAATTTTTTAATACAGCAGATCGACCACAATGTAATCCAGCACACGCCTGTCTACTTCTTGTTGGGAAACACAGGCTACAGGAACTGCTGTGAGCTTCATTTGCGTGAATGAACTTTGCGGTTGTTGCATCGTAGTTCTTAATGATTTCTAGTACTCATCATGCAACCATCTCAGTACCCACACGTGTTCATAAAATAAATGCTCAAACAAACCAACGTCAACAGTTGTGTCGTTTTCGCTAGCAACGTACATGGGCTGTGTTTACGGAAACTCCATGTGGCGTGCAGTAAAACTGTCAAAATATGTGAGCTGCATTTACTCTCGCGAGAGTGAACGCCGCTCGCATTCACGTTCATTTTTTATAAACTGAACGGTTCAAGTTCAGAATTCACCGCGTTCATGCACAACACTGAACGTCCGAGTTTGCTTTTCATGCTTCAGATTGCTGCAAGCTAGCATGTAAAGAACTAGCTTAGTATGGCAGCTGGCAGGGTTAAAAGTTGCAAGACATTTAATAAGTATAACAGCATGACAATACTAATACTAATGGTTTGGATTGGTTCTGGTACTGAACCTGTCTATTGGTTATTGCCTATAAGTCACTGCCCCAAGCGCTTAAAAGAAGAGAACAGATTGGTGGGTCAAATGGCTGCGTGGGCACATGGTCCGGGCGGCCATGTCTGGCTCAGTAAGTGTCTCCCTGCCTGCCCCCTTATCATCAGCTGAGCCTGAGGCACGCCCCCCTAATTGGCCTCCCCTCTCCTTCCATCCTGCTTCCCTCTGCTTCCCTCATCAGCCACAGGCAGCTTTGTCTTCGCGCTGCGGTGACCGGACTTGTACACGTTTCATCATCGGCGTGAGGGTACATAGCTCATGATGAAAGTGCGGGTTTTCACGGAGAGTGCAGACAGCAAGAGACTGACGCGACGGCTGATGCGATGCCTGCGCCGGACAGCCACTGAAGTGTATAACGACCATCGTGAACACGAGCGTGTGAAATTTTAAGTCATACACTTTGGTCAAAAATGGTTGCCACTTTAGTCGCCGTCTCAGGTCTCATGGTGTGGGGCTGCTTTGCTGCCTCTGGGCAGCAATAATCAGAGAGACCCGTGAATTCCAAGACGTAAGATGAAATTCTAAGCCGAACGTCAGAGCATGTCTGTCTGATTTGAAACTAAAAAGAACGCCTTGCAGTATATGAGAGTTTTCCAAAACGCATAAATATACAGTGGTAGATTTTAGCGAGTGCTGATCTCAATCCCAGTGAAGACTCTGCAGTGTGATCTAAGGCAGGCCAAACAAGCACCAGTTCTGATAAACGAGAAGCAGCTGCAGTAGTGTACGTAACCTGCGACGCAGGAATATGCCAAACCTACACAGTCAAACTGGACTACGCACTGAACAGCAGCTATAGCATCTGGTTATTGACAGTGAAAGAGGTGACACGAGTTATTAAATATTTATGACTTGACATACTTATTCTGTCAATGACCTTGATTGCTTTAACTCTGTTCAGTGAGGGTATAACGTTATAGAGCATGCGATGTTCATTAAATGAAATGAAGAAACAAGTCTTTATTTATCTTTGAGTTTTACGAAGACAACACTACACGTAAGGGTGCCATTTGTGCAGAGACTCAGGTCATTCTAAAGAGCTCCTACATTTCCAGTGTGCATGTGTGTGTTGATACAACATTGCATGGGGGAGGGGGGTTGCCAGGTTGTGCACAATCCCTCTGCGAGAGTATGTTACTTCTGGAATGAGGAGGAAAAGTGATTGCGGTAGGGAGTGGAAAATGGAAAAAGCCACGAGCTCTGTCTCATTCCTCACTGCGGAAGAGTAATTGAAAACAGAGCTGCGATGTGTATGCGGGCAGCATGACAAGACAGGAAGAGAGAGAGAGTGAGTGAGAGAAAGAGAGGAAGACAGAGGGATGGGAAGAGAGAGAAAATAGGAAATAAGGACACGGGACAAAGGATGGCAGACGTAGGTGTGATCGTGACTGTGTGAGTGAGAGAAAAAGAGACTGTGTGTGTGTGTGTGTGTCCTACCTCACTGGGACACTTGATTCTCCCCATCTGTTTGAGAACTCTGCGGAGTCTCTCTCTCTCCTCCTGCTCATGCCCTCCCACATTCTCATTCCCAGAGGGCTGCTAGAGGGGGAACAAATAAAGTGTAACACATTAGTGTTCCACTAAAACAAGCCCCAACAACTGTATGGCACCTACAGTAAAAATGTTGCTGCAGTCACACAGTCAAGTAAGGCAAAACGTTACAGACTTGCACAGGGACTTTCTTTAAACTATATTTACAACCACTGTCAAAGACGTCCATTGTCTCAATAGCTCTATTTCCTTCTAATCCCAAAAAAATAGCTAAATTAAAAATTAAGAATTAGGGATCCACAGGAGAGTAGCGAAAGAATTAGACATGTTGTAGTGCACTTTAAAAAGCATTTGTTTAAAAAACAAATTATGGATATCTGAAAAAACTGTCTGAAAAACTGTCTGTAGCTTTGTACTGCTATGCCTTCATTTGATCATAGCGATAACCTTAGGAACCAGAAAGAAATGTGGCTGTTTTTTTCCTGTTGGTCATTTAGTAGGGAAAAGAGGCCATTTCACCTTATGGAGACATCATTACACCCCCATTATTTCTTTTTATACAGAGAGTAAAACCAGGCACGCACACACAGACACACACCACTGAACACTCTGCTATCTAGCAGCACTGTACAACACATCAGCCTCTAACCAGACACTGCCACTGACCAAATGAAACCGACATGATTTTTAATGGGGACAAAACGTGTAAGGCCAGGGTCTCTCCAGGGGACACCCCCCCCCCCCCCCACCCCCCCAGCAGAGGGGCGTCGCGTCACATTAATCGTGCAGCGTTCTAGAGTCTCCTACAGTTGGCACATAGCTTCATTTGTTCTGTCAGAGCCTGCAGATTGTTAGTTCCAATATCAGACACTTCAAAAGAAGGAGACAAAAGAAAAGAGGGAATTGGGGAGAAAGGCAACAATGAGGCAAAGGGACGTCTTCCCCCGGAATCAGAAAGGGGCAGATGTTTTTGGACCAATCACAGCGGCAGGGGTAAAGACTTAGGCAGGAGCTGAGACGTGGCTATCAGATTGGGGGGGGGTGCCGGCCAATGAGAAGCTGAGGGAAGAAAGGTCATTTTCCTCTGCGTGACCCACATGAGATGGACTCTGTACGCTCCCAGAAAGCCATCTCGTGCATGCACATCTGACACACACACACACACACACACACACAAACATATGCACACCATAACAAAACAGTCTTTTGCTGTTCCTGAGCTCATTAATGTTTAACAGTAGTTTAGAGATGCACGCTTGTGCATAATTTATTCCCTAGGTGCCTGGTTTGGCTCACTGGAGTTCTGGTGAGGTTGTATGAGCATCCTCATATGTCCCTGAGGTGCATCTCCCTCTAGGCGAAGCTCCACTGAGCAGAAAGGCATTAAAGCCTCACTGATTTAATGCTCGTAGTACATATATGAGGTGAAAGTTACATTGAAAACAGAGCTGAATTTGCAGTAGTTTGACAAAGTGACTTAAAAAAATTACCCTGAATTTTTTGACAGCAAACGGACAAAGAGGCTGGTGCAACCCTGGTGCAAACGTGCAGTGGTGCACGTGACAGATGATTGGCTCAGGGTTTTTTTTTCTCCCTTTGTTCAATTTTTCATTCATGAATCCCAGTTTTCCATCCAAAATAGTAACAGTCAATTGAGAGTGTAGTAGCGTAGGTCTGTCTACACACACACACACACACACACACACGCAGCTTACCTTGGTGGTATGCTCAGCCATGACATGGTAATTGAGGCCGGCTTTGGATCTAAACTGCTTGTGACACTGCTGACATTTCAGTGCATCCTGAAGCTGGAAAACAAACAAACAAATAGCAGGTCAGAGGTCAGACGGTCATCCTGATGATCATTTTAGCATTTGGACAACCTTAAGGTTTAATTCCAGGCTCTGGAAGTTATGAAATCCATAATCATAACAATAATCATGCCAGTGAAAAATCGCTGCATTAGAAATACAAGGTTTCCTGACAAATGTCAACTGACAAAGAAAGAAAATACCACCAATTAGAGCAATAAGGAGAGCACAGCGCTTGTGGTTAGGAAGGGGACCTTGTTTATCACAGTGGTGCTAATTATTCTGTGTTAGAGGGGGGTTTGTGACTTACAGAACTGCCTGTATGTATTCATGCAGACAGATTTGTGCCATAACAATAACATTAGTGCCACCACAAAGCAAATGACACCCTGCGCCACACTGGTAATGACTTCGACAGATCTTTTATAGTCAAAAATCGATCAAACATACAAAACACAAAAGTGATTCCCTGGGGTATATGCTGAGATACCAGGTACCAGCTTTTCAATTCTTTAATCTTTGTAAAAGCAAGGCAAACTACAAAGTACATACGACCCACGATCTACAATAAGCACATCAATGACCACTTAATGCATGTTCCCCTGCATTTATAGAACCAGGCTATGGGGAAAGCTTAGTGTCCTAAAGGTCTTCACCAGTTACTTCCCACTGAGCTCACAGCTGCCCAATCAATAGGGCACTTCTAATAGCTCCCCTGGCCCTTGGCTCGGGGTCCTGAAAGAGAGTTGTCTAATAGTATGCCTGAAGCTTTCTGCACACTGGTGCACTTTTCTACTCTGGATTAGTAATAAACTGCTGAGAAAGGGTTGGACAAGTGATTTGCCTCAACACCAGCCATGAGGCTGGAGCATAGAGATGCTTATTGGATTGACTGCGATAAATTAATAATCCTGATCTGTGTACAGCGTTAGCACAGAGGCTAATGATTTTAAAATAATGCTCTGGCCATCGCCGCAGGCATACCTTTATGCTTGACAGATATCCTGTATGGAGAGAGGGTGGGGCCTTCCAGCGCTTTATATTAGTTTGGACCATCGATAACTACAGAGGCAAATTTTCAGACACAACAGATGAAAGATGGAGGCGACCCAATGAGGCGAACAATCGGTTCTGACAGCACTGATGGTACGCTGTGACAGCATTACCATCACTTCACAGCAGATGTCACACACTACAGACTGAGGGAAGTCAACAAGATTTAATGTTTGTCACAAACCGTTTGAGTGCAGATTCATAGAGAAATATCTACGAGACCCGCTGTTTGAAGCATCCTTAACCACTTGCCCCCCCTACACACCCAGATTAGATCTTTGTTGAGTCTGGTGTTCTAATACGTTTACGCCGTGACCTACACTAGCAGCTCGACTCAACAGACTGAGCAGAAGATTCAGCACACCAAGGGCAGAAGGCAGTACCGTCCCAATGGCCTCTGCCTGATGTTAGAACTGCCATAAAAGAGTTGAACCACTTGCACCTTTGTAGGAACTACTACACATTATTGAGCCACATACAGCTACCATGGGAATGATGAACAGATGGGACCCGAGAGAGAGAAATGAATGCTAATTTGAAAAAGTACCAGGGCAGTTCCTTTTATCGAGCAGTTACGTGAAGAGCACGGCACCACCCTGGCTAAGTACATTAATTGGCAGTTGGCTTGACCCCTGACCTTCTGACAGATCTCCATATGCTTCTTGAGGCCGGGGACAGTCTTGCGGGTGACTACAGAGCAGGTGGGGCAGGAGACTTCCCCTCGCTCCAAGATGGTCTGCTGCCACCGGGCTTCTGCAGGCACCGCTAAGGAGGACAAACGCAGGTCTGCATGAGATTAGAGTTGCAGTGGCCAGGAGAGCCCCCCCCCAAGAGAGAGAGAGAGAGAGAGAGAGAGAGACAGGAGGGGAGAGGCACTTTTTATTTTTACCTTGGCTGTGGGAGGGAGGTTCTCTCCTGGCTTGAACTGGGTTTGTTTGCTTCCTCTGGGGCTCCTCATTGAACAGCGCCCCCTCTGGCCGCTTCGCCCTCCCCGCCTTCAGCTTCTCCTCCACCTTATTCATTCCTGCATCCAAGAGACCGTGAAGTGCAGCATAACATAACGTCGCTCAGTACAACAACCAACACAGAGAAGCACAGCAGATAATTAGTAGACCAATAGAAAGGCTGATATGTAACATGGACATGAAGGGGATAGAGGTGCATTCATAGATCTATATTCCCAGCCTATGGCCCTCTGCACTTCTCCACAGGCTATTCCTAGTGAACTGCACCTGCAATTGCTTTCTCCACTTTGCCTTGATCAGGAACCTCAGATAACCTCCATGTAATCTCCATGTATAAATGTGGAAGACAAGTTAACGGGATGAAGAGTTCCTGACAAACACTCCCACTACGTCGGCTCTGACGGCCCTGCATGTACCCAGATCTACTACTGCAGTGCATCCTGGCACTGTGACTGTGAGAATCACAGGCATGCTCCAACAGGATATGAAACACTTCTCTAATGGTGCGATTAGCATAGCGCCAATTACAGCACGGAAGAGAGGACTGTGAATTACAACCGCATGGCTAGGATGCTTCAACAAACAGTCGCGTTAAAGTACAACTCATCTCAAACTGCAAAAAGAGGGAAATGGAGAAATACAGTGTGCATTTGTGTGTGTGTTTGTGTGTGTGTGTGTATGTATGTGGGTTTGTGTTTACTACCTTTCAAGCCAAATGTCCCAGAGATGGAGGGCTGCTCCCCGGTGAACTTTTTGGGAGTCTTTTGCTTCCTCCCTAGCTCAAATGGAGAAAAGAGAGCAGCAAGAGCTCAAACATCTCACCGAGTCACCTCACACAACACTACTGTCACCTCACACACCACTACTGTCACCACACACTCCACTACTGTCACCACACACACCACTACTGTCACCACACACTCCACTACTATCACCACACACACCACTCCTGTCACCATGACACCACTATTGTCACCACACACACCACTACTATGTCACCACGCACACCACTACCAACCTCCACAACAGCACAATTTCCACACACTCTCAGAAAGTGGCTACTTACCAGGGCGCGTGCCTGTCAAGTGTCCTAAATGTCGGTGTACTACACTAAATGACAAAATCATACTGCACGTCTAATTCTATTGCTCACAACTGGCTCCAGGCCTAATGGAGTTTGCCTGCTGTCTTTCTAATCAGCCTCCGAAGCTCGTGTATGATGCTGGATCATATGCAACCACCTGTTTAACCATGTGTTCCTCCAGCTCAGTGTCGTTTATCTCCATCGAGGCGACAGAGCTGGGGAAGTGCTCGCACGATGGGCCTGCGGTCCTACACGGGTCAGGCGTCCGGATGTACGGATGGCCGTGAGAGGTTTTGGCGTTTTGCTGTGTAGCGGCTCTCTTGATCACACCACTGTCGCCCACACAACTGTTATGGCACTTCCCTGAGACCCCGAACACAATGTCTGACTCAGACACACCGGCCCCGCACAGAGATGCATGCACACACTCTCTCTCACACACACAGACACACCAATCCCGCATAAATGCTTGCATGCACTCTCTCTCACACACACACACGCTGGCGTTCTCTGCAGGCTCCGCCAGAGAACGACAAAACGAGGGGAGAGTGTACCCAAACAAAAGCCATAAATAGCACGCTCACAGTATGAGCCTTCTAGTGTTTGTGAGTGTGTGTGTGTGTGTTTGTGGCGAAGAGAACAAGCCGTCGCCACCAGCAACCACATAGTGGCTCAATGACCTGCCCTCAAATGGAGAAATGCCACTGAAATGGTCCTGCTTTAAAGAGACAGTGTCCCATTCCTTCATGTCTTCCTTTCTTTAAGTTTTCAGTGTTATAGTACAGTGTTTGCCATAAGTCACCTCTGTAAAGAAAACAAGTGCAATGCCTCCTGTGGTGCATGTGGAACAGCTATGAGGTAGACGAGGCCTTACAGCTCTGCATTTTGAATGTACATGACTGCAATAAGCACCCAGTAATTCCAGCAAAGCTGCTCAGACCATGGAGAAAAATATTTAAGTAATTGGTTGTTCACCGGCAATTAATTTAGCTTTAAAAGCTATTCAAAGTTCTCTAGTTTTCATCACCTAAGGGCATGCCCACTGAGGAATCCTGACTTGAAAATGGCTTTTTATTCTAAATCCATCTTTAAATCAGCATGCAGACAACGTATATTTGACTGTTGTGCTTATCCTGAGGATACCCTGGAAGATAATCTGTGTGCGTTTAAAAACTATTAGAGTTGTAGCAGAGCTGTAGGAGAGGGGTGTTGGGGTAAGCTTACTGTGCTTCATCCTCTCTGGGTCTTCCTCAGGGAAGGGTGGGGGTAGACTCCCGCCCTCACTCTCACTGCCCCCTCCGTCGGGTTGGGGGTCCTGCTGCAGCTGTTGCTGGGAGCTATTCTGCTGTCTCCTGTCTGGCCTCTGGGGGGCGCACTCCCCATTCTGAGAGGGCTGGGACACTTCCTGGGTCTTCTTCACCTTGAAGAACATGGGTGAAGGGGGACTGTTCTCTATAGGCCTGGGGTGAAGAAATGCATGCTGTTACTAAAACACACTGTACCCCTGAACGTCAGACCGTACTGAAAGGGTTTTTTTTATTATTACAAACTGCACATTGACATTAGAACTACAAGTTTGGGTGGCGGGCACATCGTGGAATTACACTGTAGCCTATTTCCATGCTAGCTGCAAAAACGGAAACAGAACAGTATATTGCATTTACCTGAAAACAGATGTGTTTTTTTTTTTGGGGCAATCGAAAAAATGATGACATCATGCTAATTGAAAAAGTCCAGGCTGCCATCTCTATGGAATCTGATTTAACTCCTTTAAGGCTTTTGTGAGGAATGGTCATTATGAGCTAAGCTTCAGGGTCCAGTTGCACCAACAGGTCTTTAGGCTGATGTAAGTGATTCTTCAAAAAAAAAAAACATTCATTAAAATAGATGCTGAGAGACAGAAAAAAAGGTATCCGTGTCCCGGGTACAGTACAAGCAGCTAAAAACTGTTCTTGTGGCTAAGACTGACAACCCGTAGCCTACGATTCCAATTACAAAATGAGGTACTAGAATTACAATTACAAAACAACTACAATTTAGCCCCACTGCTAAGCCTACCTTAACTAAGATGTCTTTTTAGAGAGGATTTTCCAACCAGTTTGGTGTAACTGGTTGTTAACTCTCACACCAACCAGTTACACCAATCGTTCCTAGCAAGTTACATCTAGACACAAGCCCAGTTTTCGCTGTGCACACCCATGAAACAAAATATATAACAATAACATCTGCTAAGCAAAACTGCTCATCGCCAAGTGGTTAACTGTAATATCGCACTGTTTAAAAAAGCAGATCTGAGAGAGCAAGTCAAAAGTCTTGAACTAACAGAATCAGTGGCATTCAAGCATGAATGTGGAAAATGGCCAATCCACATGGCCTGCAGTTGGGGGATTAATAGAGTCTGAAGGGAATCCTCCTTTTAACGGATACCTGAGCTTAAACAGGAGTCTGCTTTATTCTGTTCTTTCCTCTAGTCTTTATCTAATCGGTATTTGGAAAAGTGTAATATGATAATAAGCCCATAAGATGTACATTCTAGATTTTAAAAAATTACTATCATACTGGAATGTGCAATGAGAAGAAGCGAAGTAAATCTACAAAAGAATTCTAGTTCTTTGATTTTCTAGCTGACTGTCTCGTTAAGCTTCAGTGGACTTTTGTGTTAAGCCTTTGAGCTACCTCATAAACAGAAACTGAATTTACACGTGTTCCCAGCGAGGTGCTAATCTTGTGTCCAGTCTTAGTGTAAATTCAGTTTGAAACCAGTTTTTAAATCTCAACCAGATTTTTAAAATTCACACCCAGCAACTTACAACCAGCTTATCTTGAGACCAGGTGTGAGACCTGTTAGTGCAACCAGCCCCTTCTGCTAGCAGGAAGGTTGCTGAGGTAAACTAGGCCACGGGGTGGGGGAAGGGCAGGGTGTGCTAAGGCCACTCCCACCTTTTTTTGGCATTGCTCTTTACAGGGCCCTTGTGCAGTTTAGCCTCAGGCTTTGGCTCCGCCTTGGTCTCCATGGGCACCCCAGCCTTGGTCTCCGTGGTGACCCGCTCCGGGTGATTCCACAGCTTGTGCTTCTGCAGGCGCACTTTAGTGGCGAACACGGCCTCACAATACGGACATCCGTGACTCAGTTTCTCTGCCATGGTGGCCTAGCATGCACACACGCGCGCACAACCACACACACACACACACACACAGAAAGATATGCTACCTGTTACAGCAGCACATCAAATTACTACTCATAGTGAAATACAAAGGCACTAAAGTGGGTTCGGGCCTGGCTGAGTCAGTGGGGCTCATTTATCAAAGCCAGTGAAAGAGTAGCACAGAACAGGAAAGAGTGTGAAAGCGTGGAAATCCCATGTGGCGTTTATTAAACGTAGACCACTCATCAGACTGTATGTGGCCTTGTCCGCTGAGGAATTCTGCCTGAGTGAACTGTGGCAGAGGAGTGCACGCAAGACTGAATTACCTTTCTCACGCCTCTGTCTATGACCTTTTATGGTAAAAATAATGCTTCTATTCAAATTCGCACAAAAAAGCATGAAGACCTCTTGACTGCCATCATAGCGAGCTCACTTCATTTCAAGTTTCATTATTTCAATATTTATATACTAACAAAATGTCACAAGTGTCTTAAACACAGTGCACAATGGAGTTGTAACAGTTTCTTGCAGGAAGTAGACGTTGTTATGTCACTGTTTTATAGCTCAAATTACAGATGTATGTAGACACCTCAGGTTTATAAAGCAACATTAGGTAGCCTCTATCCAATGGCTCTGAATAGTTCATGGCCACAGAGACAGCTGGATGCTTTTGTTCTGGTTGCTATGTCTTGGTCGACAGGGTTGGAGATACGTGTTAGCAGTGTACATAAGCAGGCATTTGAGGGGGTTCAGGTCTTACCCCTTGGCAGCGCTGGTAATGGTATTTAAGCCCGTAAATACTGGGGAACTCCAGCCAACAGCCTGAACTCGGACACTTCACACGAGAACGACTCTTAAATTCCTCTTTCCACTGAACCATCATATGAGCCTACACGACATACAGACAAATCCACACACACACATACATTCTTACGGTGATTAGCAACTACTAACGATTAACAACAAATTTGCACACACAAAGCAAACACCACAAACTCCACAAATGCCACCAAGATCGATTTCCTCTTTCCAAAGTTAAACAAAGAGTTAATAACAAAACCCCCCTCCCTCCGCACATACACGCAAATACACACTCTCTCACACACACATACACACAACCCTCACTTTCCCTGACTGGCACGGACAACATTCTCCAAACGCAGCCAAAACCGAACATGAGTAGCTTTTTTGTCGCTGGAACTCACGGGGATACTGCGCAGCTCCTGCACATCCACACGGGGGCGCCCTTTCTTCTTCCCCTCTGACCTCTCATTGCAGGAGGGACCTGATGGACAGTACACAAACACAGTGACACAGTGAGTACAGGCCCTGAAGAGTGAATGATGGAGGTGGAACGCCCGGGCTAATCACCGTCCAGACTTGTTCTCTTCCCCTCCGTTATTCCTCACTGCACGGGTAAACAAGGTTTTTGTTTTGTTTTGTTTTAGGTGCAAAAGTACCTCATGAATCTCCCTTCCTCACCCGCCCTGTGCATTGATTCTGGTTGAGCGGGTGGGAGATTATGAAATACTGTTAGTTTAAAAAAATGAGGATATAACATGTTTATATCCGTAAGGAAATTGACTAAATATGTATTTCTGTACCTCATCACTGTATTTTTCTTTTAAAATGTATTATATCTGGATTATATCTCTTTGCTTTACCCTTTTAGCCCTGTCATTTCAACACATGGTAAGTGATCTTGTTATGTGGCCACCGGTCACACTGAAGACATGTCGCATCACCTTTATCAAAACCAGTGTCTGACTGCTGTTGTCTCAGGCTCCAGTTCCAGGTTGCTATTAGTTACCATAAAACATGATCCAGACAAATGATTAGGTAAGCAGTTTGCTTTTAGTACGGTTGCAACAGCTGGACGCTACTTTGGAAAATGAGCCGTCAGTCTGGCTTGCCACGTACTTTCTCATATGTCGCACTGCGAGCCGAAATATAAGGATTTCGCTTCGGGACCAGGCGGAGCGTAAATCATTCAACGCACAGAACAGCCGGCAACTACTTCAGTTGGAAAGGCGAACATCCGCGTGGAGGAGGGGTTAAAGGAAAGGGCTGTGTTCAGGATGGAAGCCTGCGCTCAGCCCCAGCCCACAGGGTGCTGAACGCCGGCTGTGAACACCAGCGTACCAGCAGGACTTCTTTGTAGGAGCAGAGCTTTGCATCTGTGACGTCTGTGACACCCTCCTTACTGAAAGAAACGCTTGATGATCTTTTAATACATTTCTTCCTCCTGAAGATCCTTAGGATTTCAGATTTTTTCAGATTTATCATAGTAAGCATCAAGTATCATAGTCTCACCTACTATAAATATAAACCTTAAAGTGCCCTCAGATCAGGAGATAACTGGAGAACAGCAGATTTAGCTGGACCGAATGATTAACAGCAAATTAAGAAATGAAACTAAGTTGTGAACTCTATCAAATAGCTATATTAATGTGCAACCAATTCTGTAAACAGAAACGCTCAATTATTAAGCCT